>JAFEMH010002011.1:0-390237 GCA_022495995.1 Adenophora triphylla var. japonica | reverse complement strand
AAGCAAAGTTATGCAAACCCGCATAATATAGAGCTTCCCCCTCATTTGCCTGACCATTTTCTTCAACTTTCTCACTCTTTCACAGGTCCTTCCCATCTCAATAACTCTCTCTCTAAACTGATGATCAGATCTGCGTTGGCTATTTAATTTGCTTCAGTAATGACCTAAACTTATTGAGTTGGATTTGCTTGAGAAGATTGAGTTTATAATCTCGGGAAAGCTCACACGTGGGCTCCTCAAGTAGGGTTTTGTTGTACCCTCAAAACATATCTATGTCATGTGCACATACTATCTTATTTCATGTTCATAACAGTTTCTATCAGTTAAGCATGCTGGTCACTTATCATTGCCATCCGTGCTAAAGAGTATTTAAGCTCAAAGCTTGTACAATATCTTTCCATCCATCCCAACCCCACGTCTTTGGTTTTTCCTCAGACAACATCCTTTCTTTCATGTTTGTATCCACATCCGTGTGTGTGCGCATGTGTGTGTAAGTGCTGGTCATGAACTCTTTCTAGAGGTCAGACCGCATGGTTTGCACTTTGTTTGGTGCAAAAACATGAAGCAAACTTTCTGAACTTCTTTATACATAGTTCAAAAACAGTTTGGGGCTGCCTGGAAGGGCTAATTAGTTACGCAAAACCTGCAGAGTGTATCAATCATATACTCCCTCCGTCCAAGTAGTTACTTCACAGTTACTGTGCTCACGTAAATTAAGGAGAGAGTACATTATATTGAAAGTGTTGTGAGTGTGAAATTGGGCAAAATAGGAGAGAGAATGCAGTGGGGGAATAATAAATTATGGCAATGGTGTTGTTAAAGATTAAAATAATTGAGAGAGTAATGAGCGGATGGGACAGAGTATTAAAATAATGTAGGGAGAGAGAATGAGTGGAGGGAATAGTAAAGATTCCTTTCCATTTTGGGGTTAAACAGCGAAACAAAGTGTGAAGTATGCTAATTTCAAAATAAAGTTACCCAATGAATCCTGACTTGAGTGTGAAGTATGTAACTTCACGGAGGGAGTGTCTGCAACTAATTTGAGTCTATAAATTGGATTTTTTGCCAGCATAATATGCACCTGCGATATAAGTGAAGCATCGTGACATAGCATTCTTCTTCTTCTTCCTTCGTTTTCTTCTTAAGAGTTCAGTTCCTTGAGGTACTTTTGGATTTTTTTTTTTTTAAAGAACAAGGTACAACTGGGTGTGACCAAACCCTCATGGGCCTCAACTGGGGTGTTTTGCAATGTTATACCTTTCAACACAAGGCGTACAAGACACTGAAAAAGCCACCCAGGTTGATTGACCTGGGGCCAGCCCGACTAAAAGTAGCAGTCGGCCGATCTTTGTCTTCGATATTGAAATTCTACGCCCACATCTTTCACGGGGCATTTTCGTCCAAAGCCTGCTGTCATGAATCGCAAAGAGTTTTATCGGACAAAAAACCAAAACAATCACACAAGCAATTGAGAAATCGAAAGCAGTAAAGCAGATGTAATTGGGGTTAGCGAATTTCGATTGTCTTTTCTTATTCTCTGTGCAAGAATAATATGTACTCCTCCGTCCCACTTATACTGACACAATGCGGCTCAAAACCAAGGAAAGTGTTAATAAAATAAAAAAAATGCACATGGAAAATGAAGAGATAGAATGAGTGGGGCAAATAGTAGTGTTGATTTAATAAATGCTATAGAAACAAGAGAGCAGAATGAGCTGTATAGGAGTGAATATAAAAATATAAAAACTTGGTTATTTTTTGGAAGGCGCACACAAGATAATGGCTGACTGGCTCAAATGGAAAGTTAAGCTGGTTCAAAGATAATGGGACTCCGGGAGGGAGTATTGTTTACATATGTTACAATCATAGCACTACCCCTGCCCTCCGTCCCATCATCAAACCGATACCAAATTTCTAAGACGCTGGGATTTTCAAGAAAAGTAGTAAAGAGAGAAAAGAGTGAAAGAAAATCGTCGTGAATACGAAGAATTAAATGTGAGAGAGAATTTGAGTGAGTGAATTGCTGTTAAGCAGGGCTGCTCTCTAGACTTTTGTGGGCCCCAGGTGAAATCGAGATGAAGAGCACCCCTAATTAACCTGGACTTTTTACGATACTCAAATGCTTATATATATTTTACGATACTCAAATGCTTATATATTTTTACCTAGATAAAAATGTAAGCAAAGTAATGACACTTTTCTTTTTTTTTCTTTTCTCTACAACCAGCATGGCCGTTTTTCGTTGAAAACATTATCAAATTAAATTAAACACAATTGTAATACAAAAAGAACATCAACACCCTGAGATTTTCATAGTTAAGATGAAGTCTTCGTGGATCTTATCTATTCTTTCAATAAACCGATTTGAACCTATAATCACAATATCAAATATCAAAAAATCAAATCATAGGAATTGAAGTAAAATAAAAATCCCTCAAATAAAACCCTAAAAGTAAGTGTAGTAATTCGGGGAACGAAATAATGAAACTTCTATCCTCAAAATTAACTTAAATCGAAGTAATCTACAATCAAATAAAGGAATTGAAGCTCGTAAAATTAAATTACCTTTGTGCTTGTCTGGCAAGTAAAACAATCTTTGTTAAATAGAAGCCCTAAACAAAGTGGAACTATAGAAGAAATAAGAGAAGCCAGAGATAGCAGGATTTAAGTGCGTGGACTGCGTCGCCGCGCTTGGCTGGGGTGCGGCGACAATCGTCTCTTCTGTCTTCTATTGGGCGGGACTCTCCTTTCTCTCCTTTTCCTCAATCCTTTCTCCCTTTTCCCGTGTCCTGCTTAACAAAAGAATTTTTTTTTTTAAATACGAATGTGGGGCCTTTCTCCCTTTTTTCGTGTCCGCTTTTTAACAAAAAGAAGCTGCCTGAGCGCAGAAATGCTTATCAAATCTTCCCTCCACGTGCAAGACGGGTGACCGATCACACCGGCTCCTCGACACAACACGTAACAACCACTGTACTAGTCAGGCACGTGATGTGTCTCCGGCGAAGACGCTCTAAGGCGTGAGTAAGATAACATTTGTATAAAGCTCAAAATGTATTGAATAAATGAACTTCGTAATACAAAATGGCAGCTTACCTTTCACCAGTTGGGTAGTGTATGAAGTATTTATAGACAAGAGTGCAGTGTAATTTCGGGGAGGCGACATATGTTCCGAGATTATAGCTAAGCAAGCTATTGCTACGTGACAAGGAACGCTGTCCTATAACGGCCCCGACTAGGATGCGGTTACGCATAGAATTGTTCAACCAAATACGCCTTCAAGTATCAAGTCGTCACTTGCTAATTTAGTGTCGAGGTCGCCATTCGAGGAATGGTCGCACCCGACCGCTCTGGGCAGAGCATGGTTCGTACTCCGAGTTATAATATGGACTCGAGGTCGGACTAAGTTAAGCCTGTGGCCCGGTGAGCCTGACCACGGGCTTAGTCGACGGGATCCTCGAGACGGGCTTTGGGCCCCGTTTTGATTGGGTCACCTCTCTTAGTGAGAATGTGGAAGTCCAGCCGTCCGTGACGGGGCTTTACTCGTTTGGCCCAACTCGACACTTTTTGGTATGTTCAGTGGCCCCCAACTTTCGAAGCTGACTTCGTCGACTGGGAAGTTAAGCAAGATTTCTTCGACGAAAATTGCTTTACTCGCAGTGTCGATGTTAGTCTAAGTAGGTCGACCATGACGACGTGGCAACATCCCGATCGCTGGCGATGAACTGGTTGAGATGAAGGAGCGCCGATTTTAGTAATGATTGCAATTTCGACTCTCGAACTCCTTCTGAACCGCTTCTGCTTTTAATTTTGGAAAATTAATTTCGATTTTCCTTTCCCTTTCCAATTTTAGGAAAATATAAATAGCAAAATCCTCCTTCGTTTAGAACTTTTACCGTTTTCGAGCTTTCCTCGAGAATCTCCGGCGAAAATAGCGAAGAAGCAGCTTGAGTTAAATTGGGCTTCCATCTTCGGCAACAGCTCTTCCTATTCCGACATTTACAAAGGTATTTCTCTCCCATTCTTCCTTGTGAGCTTTAATTTGCTCTATCTTTGATTTCGCCACGGCTAGAACCTTTAGTAGCGAGCCAGAGCTTGCATGGGTACCGCACCGTTAACCGTAGGTTTACAAGAATGTGAACGGTGAGTGGAGAGAACTGCTTTGGATGAATGTGCCTCCATTTTCACCAAGTGGGAATTAAATTTTAGTGAGATAGGCTCGCCCATCAGAGGGACGTTGAAAACCCGGGTAGTCGATGATTCAAATGTCGTCACTTTCCATCTATTCCATGAACCGCTCGACCATATTACTTTGTTCTATGTTAGGGATGTCCTCAAACCCTCCTTCCTTAGGAATAGGATGTAAAGGCTTTCCTGTGGAGTCTAGGGTCGCCCTTAAATAGGTCGATCGAAATTATTCATAGGCCCGACTCCCCGTTTCTCCTTCTTCTTGTACGTATATGGCAACTCAAGGCGAGCCGCAAAGATCTACTTCCTTCCGGACCTTAATCGTTGATGCATTTGACGCATACGGCCATGCCAGGAAAGAATGAGAGAGGGTTATGTTCCCCAAGGGCCATTACGCTGGAAAGCAAGAACCCGCCTCTCTGTGTATAAAGCATGATTTGGGGATTTCGTGAGGTAAGTAAGGAAGATTATAGGGTGACTCATTTATACTGTAGGGAGTTTATGAAGTTGTTTAGGTCGTCCATTTACTAGGATGCCACTAGGGTAGCCTTCTTCTATGGTCAATTTTGTAGCTTCGGCCTCAGCGTTGCCTGTGTCGATCCCTTCATAAACGAAGTTTTTAGAATGTGCCAATGCTCTTCCCCTTCGCCGGAGCCAATACTTGTAGGGTCCTCGTGTGCTTTGCTATGGTGTGCAGTATTCTTAGGGTATGAACCTTGTATGAGAGTGTTCAAAGAATTTTTCAAGCATAAAGTATAGTGGAGAGGACCTCGAGCACGCACCCCCTCTAAGCCTAAATCTCCCAAGCTCTTCACCAACCTCCCAAGTAAGCATAGTGGCCGGAACTCGCATGTTGTTGTGGTAGAGAGTAGATTAGGATGGGAATTCCCATTGCCCAATGATGAAACAAATAAGCCATAGATGAGGGGAACTATTGGGAGCCGACCCGGCATCTTAACTTGTATAGGGCTTTCATGTCGCTTAGTCGAGAGAAGACCCATTAGCCGAGAGTCTCGCTCACCACCAGGTATAACTTCGTCCAGCCGGGATGATGTCTCGGAGATGGAGTGGTAGAGCCCCTCGTCCCCGTGTCGAGAGGACAAATATATCCCGACCGGGTTACTCATTCTCTCGGGAGGTTTGGAAATTTGTGCCGCTTGCAAGAAGACGTAAAACTACCGCAAGGATAACGGGGAGCATGCCTGGTAAGATCTTGTTCTCGCAATCCTTTACTCGTCTATTGTTATCTTGTATACGTATGCAACTCTTAGATCGTCCGTTGTCCGCTCGTATGTAGAACTTAGTTAGCTCGTACATAGAACTATTTCGAATTGCAACTCTTTATCAAATTGCCCGCTCGTATGTAGAGTTATTCAATTCGTACATAGAACCGCAGTTGTATCAATTACCTCGTCAATGGTTTACTCGTAGGAACCGTTTTTAATTGCCGAGCTAACACTTGATTTCTTTCGATGTCGTAGTAGTTTTAACTCCCGAACAAGAAGCGAATATGGTGCGTATTGTTGGGGTTTCGATAAGAAGAAAGCGAGGAAGGACCACGAAGGCCAATGCCGTGCTCACAGTGCAGAGGAAGCCGCGTTAAGGACCCGCCGCCTTCCAAAAGACAATATTGGGATGGTGCCAATGGAGGGGTAGATGAAGAAGATCCTTTGCTCACAGCTAGCCATACTCGAGCGTGACCGAGGAGGGTAATGAATCCAACAAATCTCGGGCAGTTCGATGTGAGCTCCGACCCAACTACATCGATGTCAATGTAGGGACCTCCGATGCCGCGAGCGTGGAGCAGAACTAGTCCCTCGATGTCGTAACCATTGATGACGACGTCATGGAAACCGAAAGTTGATGATCAACCTCTCGAGGACTAAGAGGTTGCGATCTCGACAAGGGGAATGCCGTTTCGTCGAGCCAACCGCTTCCACCTCCTCCAGCCTTCTTCTTATCCCAACCAGAATCCATCAAGAAAGGATGCAGAGGCCGAGTGATGTTCCCTCTCAAGGAGTAAATTGCTCGAGTCGCAGCCTACCTGCATACGAACTGGGCCGTGTGATTGTGAGAAGAGCGGGGACGCGGGTCTGCTAGCTCACTTGGGCCGATAAGTGGCACGACACCCGAGGAATTCTCGCCGGTCTGGGCCGGCTCACTGCGAGGTAACTTCTCACTTTCTCTTTATTTTAGTCGTCTCGCTCCTTTACTCGATCCACTAACCTCGAGCTAACACTTCTTCGTTTCCTTCGGAATGCGTAATCTTACAATGATTGAGCAAGATAAGAGCTCTTGGAGGGCCTCCATCGAGAGGGAGAGACAAGCTCCTTCGTGATTATTCCAAAAAGGCTCAAGAGTCTTGAATGGAAAGAGAAGTATAACGACTTGGACAATTCTTACGAAGCCAACGAAGCGGTGAAGACCAAGGCTCGTCCGACTTTGAGGCCGCAGAATCCAAACTCAAGGAAGTGGAGGCCGAGAGGGATGCCGAGAAGAAAGAATCGGGGAAGGCCAAGACCGAGCCGGCCACTATTAACAAACTTCTAAAGGAGAAGGATGCCTTCTTGCTCGAGTTGCATGAACAAAGATCGACTTGAGAGAGAGAAGAGTCGAAAGACCACAAGGCCGTTATCGAGAAAACCGCTAAGGATGCTTCGAAGCCGCGGCTGAGCAAGCTTCAAGGCAGGGGATGAGTACTATGATGCCATAGTGTCTAAAGCCCAAGATTTTCTTTGAGGTCGGCAAAAGACATACGGCCCGTCGAGCGCCAGATCCAACGGCTACGGCTACCATCGAGCAATTAGCTCGTTGGTTTACCGAGTCCCAATATGATATGACACTCGTGGTGGTCACTCGCTCGTTCCTTACCCGAAAACGATCTAGCTTTCATTGCCCAAGAGGATGAGGAGGATCATTGCGAGAAGTGGGAAGCTCCCCCGTCCTTGATAGAAATTTTGATGTGGTCTCGCGGAACTCGACGATGCCGAAGCCATGGAGATTGAAACCGAGCAGACATATTCTCGAATCGGGTAAGCCTCTAGAGCCCCAAAGAACAAGAAGATGGTGAAGGTCGAGCTTCCATTGACTGCATCACTGCCGATGTCGCTTTGGCCAGACTCTTAAATTATTTAGTTGAATTTGTAATGAACAAGCTCCAACCAACAATTTTTGCTCTTTTGATTCCTTGAATATTTGAATGCCTCGCCCTATTTTTCGGGAGGCAAGATACTCTTGTAAATTTATTTTGTCTAAGTCTTAGCCCGTTTTGGGAGACTTATCTCTATCATAGCTGACTTTTGTTTTCAGAATGTTGTATGTTTTTCATTCTATATTGTATGTCTAGCTAGATGTAGCTAATATAAATGAGTCAACTTGAGCCTAGAGGAGACTTGATCTTGTTGGTTTAGTCGACCTCGTACTTGATTAACTTTTTGTGAACGAGATTGATCATGAGTCGAACCTCGTTCATACTATCAAACCGACCTCGGGTCGAGTTAATTGTAGGACCAAGTTTATTAGGAATCATACTTGTTTGAATAGGAAAAGCTGATTAAGAATCGAGCTAATTAAATCAAGCTGACTAAGAGTCGAGTTTGCTAGAACTAAGTCGACTAAGAGTCGGACTTGTTAAGTGAACAAAGCTGATTAAGAATCGAGCTTGTTAGAACGAAGCTGACTAAGAGTCGAGCTTGTTAGGGTGAAGCTGACTAAGAGTCGAGCTAAGATGAACCGACTCAAGAGTCGAGCTCGTTAGGAACAAAGTCGACTAAGCAGTCGGACTCTGTTGAATAAACAAAGCCGATTAAGAATCGAGCTTGTTAGAACGAAGCCGACTAAGAGTCGAGCTTGTTGATATTAATGTAACACTATGTTTCGATCGAATAAACTCGCCGTTTCATCAAGTAGGAATCATGCTTACATCGATTTGAAACTAGCTTTAACACAAACTTGAACTTTGAAATTGAAAAACTAGAAGTAGTATTTGGATGAGGTGAGTAAAGCATGCCAAGGATGTTTCAACTCGTCACCTCCGTGATGAGCTATCATGTAGGTTCCTTCCGACGACTCGGAGCGACTATATAAGGACCTTCCCAGCTAGGGAGATAGTTTGTTCCGCCGGGTCCTTCTACCCGTTGCCTCAATCTTTCTCAATACATAATCTCCAACTTGGAAAGACCTTGCCTCGACCTTCTTGTCGTGGATAACTTTTAGTCCGCCGCTTGTAATTGACCATTCTGAGGTAGCCGCTTCTCGCTCTCGTCGATCGTGTCCAAGTCGATCAACCCGTTGGTGCCGTTCGCCTTGATCAAAGAAAGTCACTCTAGCAAGAGGGAATCTCGAGCTCAGCAAAGTGCCATGGCCTTCACTCCATATGTGAGAGCAAAGGGGTTTCCGTAGGCCCCCGAGTGGTCAGGTAATTTAACCGCCCAAAGAGCAAGGGGGAGTTCGTCCAACCAATTGTTTCGTTGCCGACCTACGAGCCTGGGCCTGGAGCGAAGATAGAACAAGTTTGTTCGTCGTCAGCCTTGCCCATTTCCTTGAGGATAGGCGACAGAAGATTTCCAATGTTTGATTCCAACTCGCTTCATCTCGCTTCGAAAATCCGGGAGAACCGTAAACCATTGTTTGACACTATAGCTCGAGGAAAACCAAACCGACACCAAATGAAGTCATGAATAAAGTTGATAGCATTTTCCTCTCGTGATGCGAGCTAATGGTTTGGCCTCAACCCATTTAGTGAAGTAATCTATGGCGACGATCACATACTGGGCAGCTTCCTCAAGTGGGAGGGAAGTGGTCCAATCAGTCGACGCCCACATGTCAAACGGCCAAGCCGCGATCACAGTGAGTCTCGCTTCCGTCTGTAGGTACACGGGGAAGGTTGGCAAACCTTTGGCATTGATCACATTGCTGAACAAAGTTGTGAGTGCCGCCTCATGTGTGGCCGCAGTATCCCAACGTGATTAACTTGTCGCAAGAGTCCCGGCCCCCGGTGTCCACCACAAATTCCACTATGCACTTCGTGTATCAATAGGGCGACCTTCGAGGCGGATGCACTTTAGTAATGGTCGAGTATAAGATCTTCTCGAATAGGTCGCTCTCCTTGAATGACATACCTTGGAGCTTTCTTTTGATAGCTCGAGCCTTCTTCTCGTCCACTTTTCGATCTCCTGCAATTCCAAATCTTTTATCAGCCTCCTTCACCAGGTCGCAGTATTTAATCACCGTGTGGCACTAAGTACCTCGTACTCGCCTCTGACCTGTTGACTATCACCGTGAATCACAAGCAGTGCCATGATCTTAGTCGCTCCAAAACACGTGGCGTATTCTATAGCCGCTATCAAAGCTTCATATTCGGCCCGGTTGTTTGGAAGCATCAAACTTGAACCTTAGTGATTCCTCATACACGCCTGCACTCGGTTCAATTAGCACTATCTCACTTCCACCGTTATTCTTGGTCGCCGATCCGTCTCGAATCAGACCTTCCAACAATCGACTGCGGTAAACCGATGGCGACCTGGGACTCTAACTCCTTCCCTTTAGCCTTTTCTTTTGGAGCTCGCCGCCGTCGTCTTCCTTGGTGAACGTAAGCTCGACCAAGAAGTCGCCTAGAGCTTGAGCCTTCAACGCCTTTCGAGGTCGATACTCAATGTCACCCGCAAGGGCAATTGACCAATTGAGAAGTCGACTCTGAACTCTCCGGCTTGTGAAGAATTTTTCTAAGGGGGCATTTGTAAGAACCACAATTGGATGAGCGTAAAATAAGCTCGCAGCCTTCCTTCAAGCCACGACTAGGGCATAAGCGACCTTCTCAAAGATTGTAGTATCTCGCTTCTCCACATCCGATAAGGCCTCACGATGTAATATACCGGTTTTTGAAGCCCTTCATCCTCTCTAATCAACACCGTTGCAACCGACTTGTCTCCCACTTTACGTATATACAAATAGTGGTCTCACCAAAGGGTCGGGCTACTTAGCAAAGGTGGAGTAGCGAGGTAATCCTTCAATTGTTGAAACGACGAATGACATTCTGGCCGTCCACTCAAATTTTTTCGTCCCCCTCAATGCTTTCAAGAAGCGGAGAGACCTCTCTCGCCGACTTTGATATGAAGCGACTCAAGAGCCGCTACCCTTCCGTTAAGTCGCCGCATCTCTTCGACACCGGTGGGAGCTTTCATGTCGACTCAGCGCCTTGATTTTTTCTGGATTGGCTTCTATGCCTCTTCGAGATACCATAAATCCCAAGAACTTGCCAACCGCAACTCCAAAGACACACTTACCTGGGATTGAGCTTCATGTCGTTTGCTCAGCAAATTGGCGAATGTCTCCTTCAGTCGACTTCACGCACTCCCTTGGCCTAGTTTTAATGACCATGTCGTCAACATAAGCCTCCATATTTCGACCAATTTGTGAGGCAAAGACTTTGTTCACCATTCTTTGATAGGTAGCTCCCGCATTTTTTAAGCCAAATGGCATCATGTTGTAGCAAGAAATGCCTCCAAACTGCTTGAAATGCCGTTTTCACAATGTCATCCTCGTGCATCTTTTATCTCGGTGGTATCCCGAGTAAGCATCCAGAAACCGAGAGTAGAGTGGCCAGCGATGGAATCAACAAGCTTGTCAATTCTAGGAAGAGGATAGCTATCCTTTCGGGGCAAGCTAGATTGAGAGTAGTGAAGTCGACACACATCCGCCACTTGCCATTCGATTTCTTCACCATGACCACGTTGGCCAACCACGTTGCATGAGTGGCCTCTTTGATTATCCCCGCACTCAAAAGTTTTTGTACCTCGCCTTTTATGGCCTCTTCCTTGTCGCGAGCAAAGCTTCTCAATTTTGGGGTCTAGGCTTTATGGTCGGGCCGACTTCCGCCCGCGAACAGCGACCTCCTCCTTGATTCCCTCATGCCCTCTACCCTCCATGCGAAGACATCGTTACTTTCCGAGTAGCTCGATGATTTCTGCTCGCTCCTCAACCGATAGCCGCTTCCCAATCCGAATTTTTTTGGTCGGGTAGGAAAAGTTGGTAATTATCGACTCTAACTCATCCACAAATTTCTAGCTCCGGGTCCATCTCTGAATTGTAGAGTCTCCACTATGATTTCCCCGACCTTTTGTCTCTTCCTCGCCTCCCAAGTGTGGAGCCTCCTCGCCTATCATATCATCAAGCTTGTCCGCAACCTCGCTCGTGGTGGTGGTGGCCCCCGAGTTATTGTCGAAGCCGGAGGCATAAGTTGCCTATGGATGACTTGGTCGACCATAACTACATCTGAATCGACCCTGGTGTTAGAGTGACGTGTCGACTCAAGCATGACCTCGTCATTTGGGAGTGATAGGTCGACTCTTCCACGTTGGTGATTGCTGACAACCGGTAGTTTTGGTGATCGGATCGGGACGCCTTCAAGTAACCATCGCCAGCCTTCAATCTCTAACTCCCTTTTCTTTTCTTTTCTCTTAGAACATGATCTCGTATAAGCACGAGCCGTGCTCAGACGCAACCTACTCCAGCAAGTGCTGGGAACTTTACTCGCTGGGTGAGGAATTGATGCTACCATTCCAAGAGCGACCGTCCAGGAATTCCAAGTATGGCGGCATAGTCACTATTTACATCAATTACGATAAATTGTACCTTCGAGACAATCCCGAGGGGGCGCCAGCCTAGGTCGACGCCGAGCACTATCTCGGCCTTTAGCATCAACTCGGTGGTTGGTGAAGCCCTCCAACCTCGCCATCATATCTTCCAACCGTTCATCATTAAGACCCATCTCCTTTGAAAGTTTTGTAAAACAAAATATCTCTTGCAGCCCCCGTGTCGACTCAAGAGTCTCGCTTCGTCGTACATCCGTCAATGAGACCTCGGGATGACGAGAACTTGCTCCCTAGCCGCCATATTAGTTGCCAATTCATGGGGTAGAAGCCGATCGCTTCATCTCTTACTTCTCTCCTGAGGCACATGCTGGGCCTTATTGAGCCGGAAGATCTTTGTGCTTGATGGCCGCTGTTGCCGCTTGTTAAGCTGATGACCCCTGTGTTCCGCCTAGCCCGCTCTAGGTCCTTGTTGCCCACCCGCCGGCTGCTCACCTCCTCCAGCTTGAGGTCTCTTCACATAAGCTTCGAGTCTCCCCGGCCGACCATTCTCCGGATGATACGCTTTAATCCCAAGCAATCTTCTCGCGAGATGCACCAAATGTCTTTGTGGTAGTCGCAGCATTTGCCGTTGTCCCTCCTAAACTTGTTGCCCGGATTCATTGGGACCGGGAGGAGCCAGCTCGACAAAGATTCAAAATCTCGCCCGACTCACCGTGAGGGAGCGAAAGCTTCGGGCACCTTCTCTCGTTGCCCTAGTTCTCGTTTCTTTCCATTTTTATTTGTTCCTCCATTCTCGCTGAGTCCTTTTATCATCACGACTTCAACCTTGGGGCTCTTACCATTCTTCTTTTCTTTCCTCTCTTCAGTGGCGACATTTGTATACCTTTCTCAAACAACTCCCCGCCGAGTCGCTACCGTACGAATCCGGTGAGCTCGTAATCCATGTCTCGCGAGGAAATACCGTTTCTTCGAAGCCTGATGACTTCCCTATCGCCGAGGTCTTCCTCTATCTTATCAACCATTTCTTTGAACTTGGTGAAATAGCTCATAGAGCTTTCACTCTTACCCTGCACCAAGTTATTCAGATCGGTGACAGTGACCTTACGAGCTCCTGCAGTCGAGAAGCGATCCAAAAACTTTGTCCTGAAGCAAGTCCAAGTTAAAGCTGCCCCAGTGAGTGTGCTTAGGAGAGCTTTGCACATATTGTCGTCCTCATTGGCGACAAAACACATTGTGGCTTCTAAATGTGCTATATGACTCCTAGCATTGGTCGACCCCGAATATTTCTCCGTAAGAGGCAACCCGAAGGTAGGAGTGAGGTCGACTATCTCTGATTTCTTTGGATAAAGGTCGAAGAGCAAAGTCAATTCGTTCGACCTTTCCAATCTCCTTCTTCATTTCCTCCTCCCACTGTTCGAACTTCTTTTTCATCAATAGCCATTCTCTGGCATCGGGTCTTTCATCTCCTGGGAGGGGAGCAAAGCATTTGACCTCTGGCCCTCACTTCGGGGGAGTTATCCGTCTACTCCTCTCCCGTCTCTACGGGAATTGGTCCTTTCGATCTTATCGGAGATCTATGTCTGTTACTTCTTTGAGGCGACTCCGCGCCTCTCGCACTGTATGGCGACCGCGCCGTTATCTCCATGTGGCGACCTGCGCCTTTCCCTCTCACGGGCGACCTATGCCCATTCCTGCCTCTACGAGATCCCGATCTCTGCGTTCGCGCTGGGGAAACATGCCTCGTTCTCGTTGGCCGTTAACCGAGTCCTCAACCAGATTGAGCCTCCCGCTCCTCAGCTTCGCTGAGGCTAGCTCTTAGGTCGTTACTCGGCACATGAACAATTGTAGGAGCTCGCCGAACTATCCCCGTTTTCGCCATTCTCGCCCCACACCTTCATTTGGCCTAGCACTCCCGGCTCGCCGCCTGCTGAGACTTGGGAGGGAGCAATCCTTTCGAATGTACGCTCGGCTGCTCTCGCCTCCTCCACGGGCTATCAAGTCAGCCAAAATTTGAGCTCGCTTCTAACATCATTTCCTTCGCTCATGGGGTCGGTGGAGGGACCCGCCCCGCTTTCCAACATTCACCCGAGCATTTGGACGCTGAGGAGGTGGAACTTCTTGCCCATCCATACGTCTTTTCCCTCTCCTCAGGTCGTGCAATCCCCGCCGTCAACGACACTAGTAGAGCGTGTGGCTCTACCATGCAGGGACGATTTGGTGGGGGAGGAGGCAAGTTCAAGTTTTCGCATTTGCGTTCATGTTGGTTGTTGCTTACTCGTCATGCCCAAGTGAAGCCTCTGATACGTGTCCTTCCTCGAAGTCACCATTGTTGCAGTTGATGGAGTTTTCGAGGTCAAGTTTAAAGCACTTTCCCGCAAGAATGGAACCAAACCGATGCCGCAGAAATGTGCTTATCAATCTTCCTCCACGTGGCGTGACCGATCACCCGGCTCGACTGAAAACAACTCCACGACTCAGCCGGATGTGTCTCCGGCGAAGACGTCGGGCGTGAGAGTAAGATAACAAGCTTGTATAAAGCTCAAAATGTATTGAATAATGAACTCGTATCACAAAATGGCGCTTACCTTTCACCGTTTGGTAGTGATGAAGTATTTATAGACAAGAGTGGTGTAATTTTGGGGAGGCGACATATGCTCCGAGATTATAGCTATAGCATTGATTGTGGGAACGTGTCTATAACGGCCCCCGATTTGGTAGGGATGTGGTTATGAGAATTGTTCGAACCAAATACGCCTTCAAGTATTAAGTCGTCACTTGTTAATTTAGGTCGAGGTCGCCATTCGAGGAATGGTCGACCCGACCGTCTGGCAGAGCATGGTTCGCACCCGAGTTATAATATGGACTCGAGGCTCGGACTAAGTTAAGTCTGGCCCGGTGAGCCTGACTACGGGCTTAGTCGACGGATCCTCGAGACGGGCTTTGGGTCCGTTTTGATCGGGCCGCCTTAGTGAGAATGTGGAAGTCCAGCCGTCCGTGATTGGGCTTTTACTCTCGCTTGGCCCAACTCGACACTTTTGGTATGTTCAAAGTTTTTTTAAAAAAAAAAATCTGAATGTGGGCCTTTTTTAAAAACTGAATGTGAGCCTTTTTTTAAATATTTATTATAATTATAAAAAAACATATACTCCCTCCGTCCCGCTAATATTAGCACACTTTCCTTTTTGGGCGTCCCGTTAATATCCGCACACTCCCAAAAAGGAAACTTTATATTAATAAAATATTCACCCAACCCCACTCATTCTCTCTCCTACATTATTTTAATACTCACAACACCATTATAATTTATTACACCCTCCACTCATTCTCTCTCCACTCATTCTTTTACACTCACAACATTTTATTAAAATATTATATTCCTTAATTCCCGCACAAACAGTAACCGTGCTGATACTACCGGGACGGAGGGAGTATATACTATATACACTATAGTCTACTTAAAAATGGGCCCCTTACTACTAAGGGCCCCGGGCGGTTGCCCTCCGACCCTTGGGTCGGTCCTGATGGTTAGGAGAGAGAATGTTGTGATTGTAAAAGTGAAATAGGAGAGAAAATGAGTGGGATAAATAGTAAAGATTTTCTTCCATTTTGGTGGAAGATCGCTTTGGCTCGGACGAACCAAAAAGAAAATAAGTATCAGTTTTGGTGGGACGGAGGGAGTATATATGAACAAACCCTAGCCCAACAACTAGGATAAAAGAAATAAAAAAGCCCGCAAAAACACTTCAGCCCGTCAGTCCAGGCGCCCGCCTAACAATTTCCCAGGTGCCAGCCTCGCGACGGATGCAGCAACCAAAAAGTTTCTGGAGCCGAGGAGGGCGCCGGGCCCTTTGCCAGGACATCGAACCATTACATCCAACAGTCTGTTTGTTTCTGTGTACCTATACTACCCAAATCAGCCTCCATGAATCTTGGCGGTCCAAAACAGGCGACTGCTAAACTGCTCGCCGATTCCCAGTTGATGCTTTGGTTGCTCCTTGCCGTTGATGTAGCAAGGCTCTTTGTTAGATGATCACGACTGAGTAAAAAAAAGCATTCTGTGACCCAGATAGTATATTATAGTGGCCACATTATACTACGTGTCTCCATTTCCCCACACATCCATTGTCCCTAATTGTGAAGTCTCAATCCAGGAAAGGTCCCATTTCCACGCTGGTGTCCCAAAGAGCATGTCAAAGAATGACAGGGAGAGGGGGCCAAACATGCACCTTATCCTAAAAGTTTGATTAAGAATCAAGGATAAGATATGTTGTTAAACACAAGATAATATCTTTAGAAATAGGGTTTTAATTATTTTAATTTTGGTGGTGGAGGCTTATATTGGGCCTAGTTTCCTAGTGTTAGTCAAGGAACAACTAGGGTCACAGGTATATATAAATATTCTTGTAGTGAATGTGACTGAAAACTGAAGCTGGAAATGGAATGTTGTGTTTTATTTCAAGTGAAGATGGTGGGGGAAAGTATTTTTTGTTGTTTGCTTTATATGGGAGGAAAGTTCTTGCAAGTACAAAATTGGAGATAGATGCTGATAAGTTCATCTCCAGTTTAAGGAGTGATTGACTTGGACATTGCACCACACCAATAATGCATACCCTCTCTTCATTACACATCCAGAGAGGGGGGGGGGGGGAATGGAGGTGCAACCGTTGCAGCCGGGTTTTCGATACTCTAGTGTAGCATGCAACTTGGATCCAATTACGGCCCTCTGATTCGAGATCAGTGTTCAATATTAATTAAGCTCGAGTGGAGAATGTGACTGCATTTGGGCCGCACGTTGCAGCACAACGCAAAATGTCCGGTTGCAGCTAGGCTCAGTACACAAGCATATTAGGAAGGGTCTCTTGTATTGTATTGTATGTGTTAGGACCACAATCACCACCACCATGTTGTGAATTTGGTGCTCCCCCGTTGCAATCTAGACAAAGAATCAATAAACCCACACACACAATATCACAAGAAACACACACACAAGAACACAAGAGTTGTTTACCCGATTCATTCACCAACTCGTGAACTACGTCCGGGGGCAATTGCCAAGCCAATATGTTATTAGACTCCTTCTAATATGTTGCTATACAACTACTATGTGTTCTAGGCCGAAATTATGCTTATATAGTTATACAAGGAAGCCCCAACTCAGTTTAAGAAGAGATCTAATCAAAATAGGAAACAAAATAAAACTGCTGCCGAAGAATCGGGCATAGCGCGGCCGCCCTCAAGGCCAGCGCGGCTGTGATGTATCCGATTTTTTTTGTGAAAATCAAAACGGAGTCGCCACGCCATTTTTGTTTTAAGGGCCAAAACATTGAAAAAAGCCCGAGATCAGAGATTTGGGTTCGGAGGTCACGTTACGCGCCGGGAAGGACGTTAGTGTGCACTCCTAACGCCTCGTAAAACGAGTCTTCCAAACATTCAAAATCCTTTGTTGTGTGTGTGTGTGTGTGTGTGTGTGTTTTGGCCAAAATAAGTTGAAACTGAGGTAAGTAAAAATTGGGAACTCTTTTTAAGGCTTTAAACTGATCCCATGATTTTTTGGGTGATTTTTGGGTTGAGATTTGTAACTCAAAAGATTTTTGGAAGTTGAAAACCATTTCTGCCAAAATGAAAAAAGCAGTTGACCCTCGACTTTGAAATGGACTTTAGGGCTTGAAAACTCCAGAATCTGGGAAAAGTCCGGAAATGAAAAATGTTCAAAACACCTTAAAAAAGGTTTCTGTAAAAGAACTTTTCATTTTGGAGATGATTTGAGGGGTCAAAACCTTCTGGAAATCTCAGATCTGAAATCTGGATTTCCAGAGACTGATGAACTGACCTTTAAAAGAAAATTTGAAAAAAGGAGTTTTACTCACACAAAAAATAAAGTAAAAATATGTATGGAAAGATCTGAATGTTGGCTACAAAAGGTATTTTGTAGTCAACACCAAATTTCAAGTTTATCTATGTCCAAAAAATTAGACCATGGACTGAGGTCTGAAAAAATTGCTACTGGACAGCAACTTCCCATGAAAGAAAATAAGATTTTAAAGGGGGGTTTTGCATCCATGCTTGTCCCCATTTCCCTAGGTTTTGGTTAGTGATCACTTGACATTTTAGTGGTGAATCAACTATACCAAACCATCCTTGGGGTACATTAGGACTAAGCACTTCATTTGCTTGGGAAGGAGATTTTTATCCTTTGAAAATGAGATTTGATGCTTGAAAATGGTTTTTGGGGTTTTGAAAATGAGTTTTCTTTGCAAGAAAGTAAGAACACATTAAAGAAAATGTTGATCCTTGTAGAAGATCATCCATGGAGATGGACTTCCATGGTGATCATCTTGGATCTTAAAACAAGAAGAAGAATGAACTACATTTTGTAGTTTGCAAATGCATGCATGGTTGGAGTTTAGGGTAAGGAGAAGGAGGGTTTACCAATCTTCCTTGTATTCTTGAGTTTTTGGCTTGAGTGTATGAGTGTTTAAGGCTTGAATATGAGAGTGAGTGGATGAGTGTGAGTTGGGAAAGATTGGAGAGAAAAAGGTGACAATTCTTGAAGAATTCTCACTGTTTTCTCTCTATATTTCGTCAGAGGTTCGGTGCAATTGGTGTTGTGGCCCTTATTTTTGTGACTGGAGGGCTCAATTTATAGCCCTCCTGAAAATGCAAACATGTCCGCGCGGATGGGATCCTCAGCGTGCACTGTTCATTAAATGCAGCTCCAGCTTTGGACAAGAGGAATATTTCTTTTTGAAATTTCAAATTAACAAACAGCTTTATTGTTCCCACCATTTCTATTTGTGGTTTTATTCCTTTTGCTTTTACTTTTTGAGATTCTTTTTGAGGTTTAACCTTAAATAACAATGCCCATTTTACCCTCACTTTGTTAGAAAAGTTAGGATTGTTAGGAATTGTTAGAAATGTTATAACTTTCGTTAATTTTCTAACGACAATTCTAACAAGCTCAAATTGGAGCACTTACAAGAGCCCTCGGCGACGGTGCTTTCGAAGGAAGCGGGGTCGTCGATAAGAGTAAGGCTCCATATTTGGCGGGATGATCAGGTGATCGAGTGGCTGAACCCATTTAATAGGCTACCTACGTATCCTTAAGAGGAATCAAGCCAGCCGTAGTTCGGGTCTTTCGACTATCTTTAGTTGTCGACCCTGGAGTGACTGTTCTAGGATGTCAACCTGGCGAGCGAGTTCTACATATCGCGAAAGAAACTCGCTGGGATAAGAAATGACCCTCTTCGATCCGACGGCTAGGGTTGTATATCCGCTCTGCCGGGGATAGGAATGACCATTTTGGGTCCGCGGCCGAATCCTAATGATAGGCTACCTACGTATCCTTAAGAGGAATCAAGCCGACCGTAATTCGGGTCTTTCGACTATCTTTAGTCGTCGACCCTACTGTTTTAGGAAAGTCATCCTAAGATTTGACTATTTTTGGGAAGTCACCCTATGGTCTGACTATTTTCGGGAAGTCGCCCTATGATCTTGACCGTTTTGGGAAGTCACCCTAAGGTTTTGACTGCTTTGGGGAAGTCGCCTCACGGTTTGACTATTTTTGGGAAGTCGCCCTATTACTTGACTATTTTTGGGAAGTCGCCCTACTGTTTGACTATTTTTGGGAAGTCGCCCTATTACTAGACTATTTTTGGGAAGTCGCCCTACGGTTTTGACTGTTTTGGGGAAGTCGCCCACGGTTTGACTATTTTTGGGAAGTCGCCCTAAGGTTTTGACTGTTTTGGGAAGTCACCCTACGGTTCGACTATTTTTGGGAAGTCACCCTAAGGGATGATTGCGATTTATCGCTTTCCTCGTGTTGTGTGTGATAGCGTTTTAGGTGCCTCAAACCTTGATGATGGAGTCTTAGGTGCCTCGAACATTGGTGATGGCGTTTTAGGATAGATGGTCCTCTAGTGGACTTCATTTGAAGGGATCGGTTTTACGTCCGCCGCCGAAGGAAAGGATGACCGTGCCGGTCGAGCGGCCGGACCTAATGATAGGCTACCTACGTATCCTTAAGAGGGAATCAAGTCGGCCGTAGTTCGAAAATAGCTGGGATGGTCTTTGATGGTTTGACGCATTTGAGGTTTGACTATTTTTCGGGAAGTCGCCCTAAGATTTGATGATAATGTTCTTTTAGAAAAGTAGTTGATTAAGATATGCTTTCATACCTGCAGTGCTTACCTCGTAGCCGAGGCTACGGCCGATGTTGATGAAGAGTTGTTAGGTTGCCGTTCGTGGGACGGTTTCGCCGACGATTTGTCGTCTTTGGAGGCATTTTGACCTCGAAGGAGGAGTTTGGTCGAGTCCGCATCTTGCTGGTGATCATCAAACTTGTAGAGGTTTTTGAGCTTGTCTTCACATTGGGACTTCTTGCTTTTGAGAACTTGGTGTCTCTAATCGCATTGTATTTGAGAACTTGGCGTCCCTGACCGGACTGTATTTGAGAACTTGGCGTCCCTGACCGATTTGCACTTGAGAACTTGGCATCTCTGACCGATTTGTATTTTGAGAACTTGGCATCTCTGACCGATTTGCATTTGAGAACTTGGCGTCTCTGACCGATTTGTATTTCGAGAACTTGGCGTCTCTGACCGAATTGTATTTGAGAACTTGGCGTCTCTGACCGAACGGTAGACACTGGAGGTGGTCTTCATTGGGGCTGTTTTCATCCATTTGTGGACATTGGAGGTCGTCTTTAGCAAGTTGCAGACGCCGGAGCTTGTCTTTGCCAAACTGTAGATGCTGGAGGGCGTCTTCATCCATTTGGTGAAGATCATCCTTGCCGAAAAGGGGGATTTGATTTCACGTTTGAATTCCTGCGTTCGTTAGTGAAGAGGAAGATGCATATATGATATTTATGGTGACAGATGCATGCATAGAGCCAAAAATGATTGTGAGAGTATCACTGCATAAGTTTGCGTAGATGACGCATTTACTTGCTTTCGAAGATGCACTTAGCCTAAGCTTTTGGCGGGAATTTAAGATCTTCAATCACTTAGGATTGTTCCTATTGATTCAAGTTTCGTGCATGCTACATGAGCCCCGGGGAGATTTTTGTGGGGATGCATGGTGATGAGAGGGGATGTATGTGTTGTCGATCGTTTGGGACAAACTTTGAGCCGGTGGGTGATATCCTTTGGTCGCGGACTCGAATTGCATGTTATTGATGAGGTCAATTTTGATCTTGGGATGAAGTTGGATTTGAACCCCTGGTCTCGATTGAAATTTCTTTTCAGCCTCTGGGACATTTGAAGCCGACGCCGACAGCTCTAGAATGTTGACATGAATGAACCCTCTTTCGCTTGGGGTTAGCTGTGATTTGACGAAATGCCGATATGAGGAGATTCCCAATTCTCAACTTTTGATGATGCAGGGAGTTGCCATATGCCAAGTTCTAAAGCCGAAACTCCAAGATAGTTGTCGAGGTGACTAGGCCTTTCTTCGAAGATAGGTGTGACTTGATAAAGCCCCATTCCATGGAAAAGACATGGCGAAAACCACGGAATCTTTCTTTGAATGATTTGATGAAGCCCCGTGTTTGACAAAGCGTCACTACAGAGGTCCAGCTTAAAGGTTTGACCGACATACCGATGAAGTACCGAGCCAATCGATCAACGTGAGAGACTTCAAGGTGAAGTTGTCATGAAGGGAGAAACCCATCTTTGATACCGACTATGAAACTAGAATCCTCTCTTCGAAGAGTGTCTTCCATATGGGAACCGTTAGCCATAGTGGCACTCGGCTTGTTCGTGGCTTCGATCATATTCACCCTACTTTTATTTTTTTTAGGGAATGGATTGTTGACTCGTATTGGGTCCTCGGGGTCCCCTTTTCGATCGCTTCTCACACGCCCTTTTTCAGGAGTCGTGTTGGAGGTGGAAGAAACCCGGTATCCGTAAGCAGGTGCGACAACTCGCGCCGATTGTAAGCCCTCTCAAATTTAGCCCCGGAATTGATCATTGCCCGTAGATCCGGATAGGGGAAATTGCTAAGCGAGATCCTCGATGTGGTTTCAGTGCGTGATCGAAAGATGTCTAGTTATTCCTCTTCAAAAGGAGGAGTTGCCATCTTGCTTGTAAAAGTCCCCGATGTTCTTGTCTGACGCCGCATTGTTGTCTGCAGGTCAAATCTATTTGCTTCCCACTCCAAGTTGGCTAGTAGTCCGGTCCCATGTAGCCTGGCCTCTGATTTTAAGCGGAAGAACCATTTTAGAGCACTTGGACTTCAAAGAGAGACTAAAATAGTCAGCCAACCGCCGATCGGCGCCCCTTTTGACCTTCATTGCCAAGGTATACGTGTCCAGATGGGTTTTCGGGCATGCATGCCATCAAAGAGATCCAAATTAGGCATCACGAATTTGTGGGGAACAAAGGAGTCCGGTTCGTTGCCGGAAAGCAGACTTCTTAGCAGTCAATTCAGCAATCTGTGCTTTCATTTCGTGTCGCTCCACGAATCAAGCCAAATGAGGGTCTTGTGGTGGAACCATGGCATTCAAACCAGCGATCCGAGCTAGAGAGAGGAGCTACCACCGGCGACATACAAAGCGGAGGGGAACGGCCGATCTGGGGACATAGGTGAAATCCCGTCCCTGGCCCGAATCACCCCGGGAGCTTCGAGTAGGATCCCTGGGCGAAGGGGTAGAACCTCGCGGCTTGTTGTTGATTTTCAACCGGCAAAGAGGGCAAAGGCAATCTTGATGTAGCCTGGGTAACTCGGATTTCCGGAGTGAGGCCCATAAGTAGGCTTAAGTGCGGGCCGCCGTTCCTCGATTGTTGAATTGCATAGCCTGAAGGTGCATGACCAGGTGGGTACCGCGGTCCCGGTGATTCCGATGAAACCGGACGGAGGCTCGGCAACCCATCGAAGCCTGAGCGAGGAATGGATTTGTGAAAGCTGTGTGAGGAGCGGCCGAGCTAGCATCATCCCGAGGAAGGGCTTCACCGTTGCGCCCGGGACTGCATCGTGTGGGAAGCATTCCAAACTGCTACGAAGGCCCCGATAGATTGGTCCTAAACCGAGGTGGGATTCCAATCCGCCGCGGCATTCGAGGTATCCCCAACCATGAGGAGACATTCCGTACCGATTTTGCCCCCGCCGAGGAGCCGTGAACCGATCGGTTACGTTAGGGCCGCATGGGTCCAAGAGTCCGTATTTTGGGGTTTGGCTGGCCCCGTTGAGACGGTCATGAAGGAATCTTGTGAGGCTTGTGCGGTGCCGGGATCGACATCTGAATCGGGCTTTGTCAAGACATTTCAAACCGATGTAACCGAGAAGCTCCCGATCTGACCGTACCGAACCGCCGAGGCATACCAAACCGCCGTGGACATACCGAGCCGACCCCCGACCGCTTTGAGGCATACCATACTAGCCCAAATCGGATGAAGTCAATTTGTTTCCCCAAACGAGCTGTCCTGCATCGAGGCTGAATGTATATCGAGGCCGAAAGGATGGCTGATTCGCAAGTTGAGAAGAGTGTGAGGAAGGTGGTGGTAGTCTGTCTCGGCCAAGATAGGGATGGGGATCCTTTTCCTCTTCTACCTTGAAAGTTCCATCGGGGTTGAGGGCAACCGTCAAACCAAAAATTCCCGACATCTTCCAAGGATGAACATCGAAACCTCATTCGATTGGCACAAGGAGTTTTATGGACTCGTGTTCCAATATTAGCCATAGAAATATGATGAATTTCTCGGTCTTAGTTAAAATTCCGTCCTCGTCCTTGGACATCAAAGAACCGCACTTGACTAGCCCATGACCAACATGGCGATCAAATCTCATCTTGCTTGGTGGAGCCTTGGTCCGAAGAGATGTATTTGCGAAGTCTTGATTTGGAAGAAGTAACTTGGCAAAGCCTCGGTCTCATATTTGTGAATCGACACAATTAGAGAGGCTTCAACTCGGTAGGCACTTTGATGGCCCGATACGAATGAGACCCAACCCATCTTGTAGCAGAGTGAAGAACCAACGTTCTTGAATTATCATGTAGCAAAAGAGGCAACCCATCCTTTCATATTTGCTTTATTATTTTCTTTATTCAATTAGTCAACCGGAAGAAAATGTAAAAGCAAGACAATTTTAGGAATGTATACTGCGGGGGCATATATATTTTTTTTCGAAAAGTGGGGATGAATCCTCCGATTTGTATTACTTGATGGCCTCATTTGACGAAGGCACAAAAGAACTCGCTTTGGGTTTGACTCTTTTGAGAGAGCATAAGTTTAGAAAGGTTTGTAAAAGTGTATGGAAGCCCCCGCCGATGTAAAATTAGTGTTTAGCTCTATTTTTCCTATAATGTAGAAAAAGAAGACTTGTCGAGACATCCGAAAATATGTTTTATTCAAAATGATCACAAGATTGCTTAAAACCCTTTATTAATGTTCGGGTTATTCAACCCCTAATCTTGATATGAACAAACATTTTGATTAATCATGAGGAGAAAGTCAACCGATACCAAGAGTCGAAGTTGGCGAATGGTGAAGAGGGATCGTGTATAGGAGAGGCTATTGGTGAGGCCGGATTTTACGGGATTTGAATGTGTTTATGACCGGACCATTTCGGTTGCCTACGTTCCCCTCATTGTGAGGAGCTCAGGTCGCCGTAGTTCGGGTCCGAACCGTGTTTGGCTTTAGAAAAGGGGTATGAACATTTGTGGTACTTTTGGTGAAAAGGCTCGGATAGGAAGTTTGGATGATAAGGTGCGGGCCTTGAGGTGATTCCCTTGACAAGTCATTTTGAGCGATTCCGTTGCTTTTGATCGTCGTCCTTCATCGGGGAGAAAGATTTTGGATGCGGCTTAAGGGCTTATGATATGTTTTTGCCGTTGCTTTAATCGCTCCCTTGTTGTCGACAACTTCCGTTCTTCGGGCTTTAATTTTGCCCATATGTCAAACCTTTCCCGATCGGCGGTGCTAGGTCCTTGGCCTCATTTTTTTTTGAAGCTTTTGTTTTTTTTTTAAGCTTTTGTTTTTTTTTGAAGCTTTTGTTTTTTTTTTTTTTTTTTTTTGAAGCTTTTGTTTTTTTTTTTTGAGCACTCCTGAGGACGAAGGCAAGCTTCTACTTGAACTTTCTTGATGCATGGGGGCAAGAGGCAAGCCCCTCGTTTTTTTCGATATGGGGTCGATCTCCCGATGCCGAGTGACCTTTTGTTGTCCCTGATGTTGCCGCCTTCATTGACTTGATCAAGGTGATGATGGGGATATGTTTTGGAAAGTGTATGGCTTGATGGAGGCCTTTGTGAGGTGAGGAAAGTGTATAGGGAGGGCATTAGTTGACTTTCTCGCACCAATTAATTAAAATCTTAATCATTTCCAGAGATTATTTGTTGAGCGATGCGAGTGATCATTTAAAATAAAACCATTTCATTAAATGTAATGTAGGTGTGCAAATAATGTCTCAAGTCTAGCGAGAAAAGAAAAAGACTCTTTTATAGAAAACTTAAGATTAACTACGATGTCCAAGGAGGACTTGATTGAACGAAGGAAGTACTAGAACCTACGAAGGTTGACTAAAAGACTGTTTTAATATTAAAGGATGGGTAGCCCCTAGTCTAGCTACTCTTTGTTGTTGGACTGCCAAGACGCTTGAGCTTTCCATCTTTCTGTTAACTTCTGATTCCATTATCAGACCGAGGCAAAGTGATCGCTTACGTGCCCATGATGCGGTGGAAGTGGAGGAATTTGAGGCCATGGAGCGGTGGGCAAGCACAAGTTGTCCAAAGAAACGGGTCGGAAAAGTCACGGGGACGAACTTTGTCGGCGAGCATATTGATGGAAGGAAGTGAACACGAGAGGACCTTGAGGGGTGTTGGGCTCTGTTTGGGAGGATTCAGCGATGCGCCGGTTGTTTTGAGTGAAAGGGGTGATACTAGCCGGTTGTGTCTTCGGGCCTTTCTCAAGCTTGGAATCGGCATTAGACAAGTGTGCTCAGGGCAAGTTGTCCTATCGGATTCTCTCACTTCGGGCACTTGAATTTTGCGCGACAGAATCATTTCTTTGCCCGGTTCGACATCTTGGGGTCAAAGGAGTGCTAGTACTTATCATAAGATCAAGCTTCTCCGCATTTGTTTCACTTGCTCTATCAATATTGCCACATGGGGATCAATGGGAACATTCGAGTTAATGGAACTCGCAACAAGACTCTTATCGCCAGAGGAAACACAGCTCGCAGCCGGTGAAACTGACGGGTGAATTCACTAAGTCCGGTAGACGGCAACGGAAAACTTGTGGCATCCGGATTTTCTTTTTAGCAACTCATGATTGCATTCAGGTGGGTGTAGAGGTTCAGAACATAGCCACATAGCTCAAACCGATTATGTGAAGCCTGGAGCATAAACCGGCGGTATTCAAATTGAGGAACAGGTGTGATGGAACCCAACTCATTCTCGAGGAGCCGAGGCGATGGAGCCCTAATGGCTCGAGGTGGCCGGAAAGGGTGAAGAGGAATTGTCCTTGGCAAGGGATCATATGTGGATGGAGGGAGGTATTGGGTGGGATGGAGAGTATTGGTTATAGGATGAAGGACCGAAATCATCAAGTTCAAGTCTCATCTTCGACCATGACCACCAGGGAACCATTCGCTCTAACCGTAACCCGAACTCCATGGCGGCGGAGAGCATTGATGAGCGGGGTTAGCTGTTCTTCATGAATCTTATGGGCGCTTTCCAAAGCCAGACTAACTCTTCCTTCCTAATCATCGGATTTCTTGTACCCTTACTACTTTCTCGCCAAATCGCCATCGAGATCATTATCATCCCATTTAACTCGACGTCGCCGTGAACTTATCGGAGAGGCGAGAGTTCAAAGCATTTTACCAAATCCAGCTTTGCCATGGCCACATGCTTGTTGCGGTCAAACCATCCATTCTCAACGCTTGTTGCGACTAAATCATCAGGCTTGTCGCAGTGTTGAATTCACGTAGTTTGAATCATAAAACTCAATCATGTTTACATTCGCGTTGTTTGGGAGATGATCATTGGCGGTTGAGATCAGCGAGGCGCCGAGTCTCCGCTCTTCTTAATCAATCCCCGAATCGCCTTTCTCAAAGCCCATGCAGTGTTTGCTCTGGCCGTATGACCGTGAAGAATGCTGTGGAAAGCACAATGCTTTAGTGGTGTCAAAAGGGATTTTTTGGGATCCTTGGGCCGATAGTTTCTCATGGGTTCGAGGAGACCCGCTCTAGCAAGCTATTTAAAACTTTGCTTAAGGGAACACCCAAATCCTCGGGATTCGAGATTTGGTCATTGACTTGGTCACCATTTTGAACATGGTTTGCCGGTTTTGGTCCATTGGGGCGCTCAAGCTTGCCCGTTTCGATTAACCTTTGAACCGCTCTCTTCAAGACTATGCAGCTTGTCTGGTCGTGTGGCCATAATGATCATGGAAGGCGCAGTGCTTACTCATGTCGAGAGGTGCATTTGAGCTCCTTGGATGGTAGTCCTTGAGAGGCTCCAAAAGGCCTACCCTTACTAAGCCCTTGAAAATTAAGCCTACGGGCATCCCAAGATCATCAAAACGTTCTCGTTGCCTTAAAGGACCACCATTTCTTGGTTGCTTTTGGGGGCCGTCAATTGTACACAATGCCTTCTTTCCTTTACCGGATGCTCGGAGCCGTGTTGGAAGTGGTAAGGTTTATAGCGGCGAGACGTGTTCGGACTCGTAGTCTTTTTCCCGTGCACGAACCCTTTTGATGTAATCATCAATGTAATCGTCGAGATTCGACCTTTTGTAAACTTCATTCGTGTCGATACACAAGATTGATATGGTGAGATGGCCCGAGTCGAGCGATCGTCGATACTCTCGTTGCTAGGCTTTTCTTGTACCTTCTTAATTGGTTCTACCAATAATCCATTGGACGAGTCAATAGGAACATTAGGGATTGCATGACCCCGCCACAAGATTGGCATTAGCAAACGAAACCACGGTAGGAAGTACTCGGTGGGAGGAATGACGGTCTGAGCATTAAAAGCGTGACCGTAATCTTCTTCATAAGGCCTGGCGGATTGCCGAAGATGAAGATATATGGCTCGTAATGGGTGGATAACAGGAGCAGTGAAGTGCGGATCCGTAAGGCTGCTGAAGACATGAGGTTTGGAGGCGTCGTAACAAGAGGGGATTGAATGTGTCTTGACCGGCACTGAGGAACATGGCTGCAAGGGAAATGTGTATATTGTACTTGATGAGCGAGGAGCGGCTTGCGTAACGGCCGGGTGGAGAATTTGATGAGGAGCATTTCGACCTTGTCGGACTTCCCAACCGGAGGGCGGGGCAGAGCCTAATGAAGTGGTGATAAAAGCACAGTGGCCCACGTGATCTTGCAAGATCATGGGGGCCGGTGTGCTTTGAGAATTGGAGGAAGCAAGCCGGCCCCTCTCTGAACCATGGAGCTCGAGAAATGAACCTGTCCCATTCCGAGATGGTGACCCGAGCCGACCGATGCGATGAAGTAGTAAAGCCGACCCCTCCCAAGCCGATGACCCGAACCGCATCGATGTTGTGAAGTAGTGGCGGACCCCTTCCAAGCTGCGGGCGAAAGCCAACCGACTCAATCCCGGTGGTGAGACCCCGAGAGGCACGGGCTAAGGTGTTGACCTAGATCGACATCAGAACGACCCCCAACCCTAGGCATCAATTTTTTAATATTAAATTAAATGCTTTTAATATTTATATTTATTTTATGTGTTCAATTATGTCTTTAAATTCTTAATTTAAGATAATTCGGGTGAGAAGTAAATTTAGAATCTTCTATGAATTTATTGGACATTAATTAAGAAACTTGGGGAAATAATAATAATGGAAATTTGATAAATAGTATAGGGAGGTTAAATGAGTAGAATGAATTAATGGGATAAGGATTTATTTTAATTTGGGAAGGAAGCCTTTGCTAGTTTTATGGGGGGGGCCAAAAGGAGTCTTGCTCTCTCCCCTTGCCAAGTGGCCTTCCCTAAACCCTCCTCTTACTCCCTCTACCAGGCCCCTCCTCTATTATCTCCCTCACTTTCCTTCTTCCTCCTTCTTCATTTTTCTTCATACTCCCTCTTCATTCTAAAACCATGGAAGCTCCCTTCTCCCAAGCTTGAGTCCAAGGCAATCCTCCACCAAAATCAAGTCTAGAAGCACCATTGAAGTTGGATCATCTTGGGAATTCTTCAAGCTAGAAAGATTAACCTCCCATTGAAAACCCTAAAGTGAGTTATTATGACTTCCTTTCTTTAAATGCTCATAAATGATTTGATGATGTTATTGTAATTAAAATGGTTGTTTGATACTTTGGGAACCTTCTTGGAGTTGAGGAATTAGTTAATGTTGTGGAGTATTGTTGTTGTTCATAAGAAATGATTAAGAGTGTAAGAAAATGTGTTGAGTTGGATTAAGATGGTAAATCATGAAAAATGGAAGTAAAATGAGTTGGAAATTAAGTGGTAGTTGATTTGGGTTTAGATTTTATTGGGGTTTAAAGGAAGTAGTATAAAGTGTATGAATTTTAGGAAGTTCTTCTAAGTTCACAAACAAAGGAAAAAAAAATCAGTTTGGGACAAAGTTGGTTTGGGTTAATTGAAAGATTGTATTACATTACGAGATTACGGGTTCATGGCACGAGTCGTGCCCTGGGGCACGAGTCGTGCCTTGGGTGGGGACGAGTCGTGCCTTGGAGAAAAGGGAAGTCGTGACCTTTAGGGGGACGCCAGGTTCAGTGGGGGTTAAATGGGCACGAGTCGTGCCCTGGGGCACGAGTCGTGCCCTGGCACGTTTCTTTGCATCAATTTCTAAACATTTGTTTAAACCTAATCAAACTCGAACCAAAATGAAATCTCTTTAACTTAGATTAAAGTAGAATACTTTGGCTATACAATGACATCTTAAGGGATCAAAATGGAATTGTGGAAGTAGTTTAATTATTGTCCCGAAAATGGTTGATAGGTTTGATTTGTAACTTCATCAAAATAGTTCCAACTTGGGAAATAGATCTTGAACTTTTATTAAGGTTGTTCGAGGTGGTATAATAATTATGTAAGAATGGTTTACGATTCATAGTGGCCTTACTTACTCCATACCTTTGGTGAGTAGTTGCAATAGAGTAAAAGCTATAGGTTTCACTATTGAGCTATTTGGTAATGGGTATGTATCACTTTGTGGCATGGTTATTCTAAGTTGTGGAATTATTGATTATATGGTTACCTTAATATCCTAAGTATGGATTATTTGACAAGTGTTATGTGGCTCCCCAAGTGTGGAATATTTGACAAGTTGTTATGTTATCCCCATGTGTGGATATGTTACTATGTAGTTGTATGGTTATTCCATTTGTGAATTTACTTGTTATCATTCATATTTGTTGATGATACTATGCATAGTGTATTACTTAAATGTTACATTATGATGTTGGTTGAACATGAGTATATTTTACCATGTTGCCATGGTGTTTATCCCCTTTGTGGATTATTTGGTATTGTTATATTATTATCCCGTTTTGTGGATTATCTCAAGTAACTATCATGTGCTTCGAGCGTATTATGTTCGGGTGGGTATGATGGATGCCAATCAATTATTGATTTGTTCAATAAGTGATTGAAGGTACATCATACCGGTGACCCTTCCCCACTCTGTGGCCACGGGGTGGGGGTGCGCTAACGACCGTATTGACCCACAAAGCTTTACGGGCTGTTGCGACCGTTGTAAGGAGGGACGATATTATTTTTGGGATACTCTAATATAGGGATCCTTTCTTATATGGATGGTGCAGGGTATGAGTCCTATAAGAGGTGAATGTCTTTGGAGGCAATTCACCAAAGAGTGGAGTTTTACTCCCACGTTGTACGACTTATTGTTCGAGACGGGAAAAGGTAAAAATGAGGTAACGTAAGGTGTTTACCGCTTTCATAATGTGTTATGTGCTACCATGCTATGTGTTGCACTTTGTTTGGCATCTTGCCGCATATCATAATAGCTCATTGAGATTTATTCTCACCCCTCTCCCTTCTTGTTTTAGATTAGAGACAGGTGACCCGAACCGGTGAGGCCGGGGATTTCATTGTGGACTTTTGCTTTTGGGACTTGACAAGTTAAGTATAGGAGTGGGTTGTTAGGAGTATTGGTTAAGTATTCCTCTTTTATATTTTGTATGGAAAACCCTTTTGTTAAACAGATGTTAATTAAGGTTTCCAATGTATTTGATTAGATATCGGTTTATTAAAGTTATGGTTGGATTTCCTCTAAGTAGAGATATTACTAATTGATTTTAAAATTGTAAGTTTGAAAAGTGATTTTCCTTAAAGGCAAATAAATGTTTTAAAAATCTAGATGGATTGTCTTAGTTTGAGCTCCCTTAGCTCGGGACACGTGTTAGGTCCGGGTTGGGGTGCTCACGGTTAATATCGAGCTTAGTTTAGAGGTCAAGGGTAGATGTCTAGACTAAGTGGGAATGTGTGGAAATTGACGCCGAGTGTTTTATGCAAGAGTCCGTTCTAATGGCCGGAAGCAAGGATGATCAGCGGAAAGTTCTGGGAATTAAAGAAGATTTGGGTATAGGTGGAATTCAGGATGAAGAGATGATGAAATTATTCAGGAAGTTTGTACAGGATATGGAGACTAGAGGATCAGTTCCGAATCAGCTGAGGAGTGTCAAAGTGATGGATGGGAAAGGTTTGTGAAGATGAATCCATCGAGTTTTAATGGATATCCGAATCCGTTAAAGGCAGAGAATTGGTTAGCAGAAATGAATAAGATTTTCGAGGTTATAGAAAGTCGCAACGAAGAGAAAGTTAGGTATGCCGTTTTCAAGCTTGAAGGTTCGGTGATCGGTGGTGGCGAAGTTGAAGGAAAGTTGGGAGCGGGATCATACGCCCCGGTTTGGGATAATTTCACTCAACAGTTCGAGGACTATTTTATTTCAATGGTTACAAGGGATAAGAAGGAGATTGAATTCTTAAGACTAAAACAAGGGAACATGACGGTGAATCAGTATTCGGTCCGGTTTGAGGAATTAGTTAAGTGTTGCCCTCATTTGGCATCGCATGAAGTGAAAAGGGTTCAGAAGTTTGTAACAGGGTTGAGGAGTGAGTTTAGGAAAGAATTATGGATTGATAGTTTCATCAATTATCGAATGACCTTAGATAGAGCATATAAGGTCGAGAAGGACATTGAGGAAAATAGTGGAAGGTCCGGAAGTGGGATTAGAAACAAGCCAAAGTATCTAGGACAAGGATCCAAAGTCATTAGAGGACGGCCAAGTGCTTTAACTTCCGGGAAGTTTGAGAGAGGAACTTATGGTAGCTTCTTCGTCTAGGCCAAAACCCAAACAGTATGGGATGAGTTGTAAGTTTTGCAAGAAGGTTGGACATACCGAAGATCGGTGTTGGAGTAAGCAAGGGAAATGCTTGAAGTGTGGAGAGATGGGGCATTTTAGGAGGAATTGCCCAAGGTTTCAACAGGAGCGAGCTTCGAGCGGCGGTCGGCAAGGTGGACGGCAAAGAGGTGGTACCAAAAGAGATAACAAAGGGGAACCGAAAGAGAGGGTCTGTGGTCGAGTGTGTGTTTCGGATCCAGGAGAGATGGATCCCTCCGAGGTCACTAGAGGTATATTTCCTGTCTCAAAAGTTAGGGATCATATATTATAGATTATGTTGCATATCATTTATGTTTGGCATCACATTTTGCTTATATGTGACATACATCGTTGAGAATTTGTTTTATTGTTAGAGGATTACGCTCTTATGAGAGAATACCTCGAACCTTCTTTGGTTTACCACGATGGTGATGTGGTTATGGTGAGCATGTATTGCCGGTTGAATTGGTACGATTATTAAATTATGATTTTGAGATATATTTGACATGTATGGTTAAGTAATTGTTGTATAATGGTAGACTATCATAATAAGTGAGTCTCCTTTTTCCATGCCAAAATTGTTTATGATGGTGTTTGAGGTAGGTAAACCTTAATGTGAAATTCTTGTTATATGTGGGTAATTAAGGTGAAACTTTTGAATTAAGGTGTGAAGAGTAATTGGTATATGCTAGACTTGCATAAGGAGTCTTTTCCAAAAATTTTATGTGCTAGTTGTGAGTAAATGGTAAATGTGCTCCCGTCGGTATGTTTCATGTGCTGGTTCTGAGTAGGATAAGCAGAGTTGTAATCCTTATTTTGATGGCTTTAGGGTAATTAGAATTGATGATTCCTTTGGTAATTAAAGTTTCGGGAAGATCGTGAAAATAATTGAGAGTTGGGTTAATGATTCCTTGTGAGGAGTCCCGGCATGCAAGGTTTGGTTAGTATGAGTTGGCTCGAGAAGATTTGCCAAATTTTGGGTTCTATAGTCTTAAACTCGGATGTTACCATGGATCTTGTGAGGATTGAGTCAGTAATCTTTAAGTTGACAAGTGTTACCGAAGGAAATTAAGGAATTCTTAAGAATGGTAGAGTCGTTGCTTTAGTTGACTTTAAAGGACGTATAAATGGTGCAGGATGTAACAAGGGTGAATCATATGGTTAGTAATGGAGAATAGGTTAGCCTTGAACCCGATCCTTACTTTACCTAGTGGACGTGAGAATCTTGTGAAATTTTAAGTGTATATTTAAAGGAAGATCAGGGTGTAGTGTTATGCGAAATGGGAAAGTGATAATGTGTGCTTTGGGGAATTTAACTTAGATAAGTGGGATTTTCTTATCCTCTACTCGGGAGTAGCTACCCTTGTGTTGTGTGATTTAAATGGAATCTTATCTTTTGAAGCTCCCTTCCGGGGTTGGTTACCGATCCTAAGAGTTGAAGGATTTAGTTAGTCGAAAGGAAGAAGTTTGAAGACTATCCCAAATTACGGAAGAATAGGTTGTGTTGTGTGACGGATTTTCATTTCAACTTGGGAAGTTTAAGTAACCTTAGTGAGTTTACATTCTAGCATTGAGATGAAACCGTATGAAGCTTGGTTCAGGAAGATATTATCGATCTCCAAATTGTTGGGATGGAATTAGTAAAGTTAGGCCTAAGGTAATTTAGCGCCAAAGATTGTTAATCCAATTGAAGTTCTAGAAAAGATTTACGATTTGACTTATAGACCGACTTGGATCAACTTATAGAATAATTGAAGTTTTAAATATAATATCGTGATATATTGGGTAACTTAAGTTGTAATACTTTTATTTAAGCGTACTTTCTTTGAGGTCGTGAAAACTTGGGTTAGTGATAATTGTATGGTATTCTCGAAATATTAAGTTGTAATATCATATTATTAATGAAAGTAGAATCTTGGAAGGAATCATAGCATTGATAAGACTAATTGAGAATTGAAGTCTTAGATTATTCGAGTTGTGAAAGTGTATAGTAGAATCATGCAATTGAGAAATCTAATTGAAAATGTTAAGTTGGAATGTGTGAAAGGTAACCTTTGCTATTTGATCCTTAGGGTAAGCGACAGTCAAATTCGGGACGAATTTTCTTTAAGGGGGAGTGAGTGTAACGACCCCAACCCTAGGCATCAATTTTTTAATATTAAATTAAATGCTTTTAATATTTATATTTATTTTATGTGTTCAATTATGTCTTTAAATTCTTAATTTAAGATAATTCGGGTGAGAAGTAAATTTAGAATCTTCTATGAATTTATTGGACATTAATTAAGAAACTTGGGGAAATAATAATAATGGAAATATGATAAATAGTATAGGGAGGTTAAATGAGTAGAATGAATTAATGGGATAAGGATTTATTTTAATTTGGGAAGGAAGCCTTTGCTAGTTTTATGGGGGGGGGGCCAAAAGGAGTCTTGCTCTCTCCCCTTGCCAAGTGGCCTTCCCTAAACCCTCCTCTTACTCCCTCCTACCCGGCCCCTCCCCCTCTATTATCTCCCTCACTTTCCTTCTTCCTCCTTCTTCATTTTTCTTCATACTCCCTCTTCATTCTAAAACCATGGAAGCTCCCTTCTCCCAAGCTTGAGTCCAAGGCAATCCTCCACCAAAATCAAGTCTAGAAGCACCATTGAAGTTGGATCATCTTGGGGAATTCTTCAAGCTAGAAAGATTAACCTCCCATTGAAAACCCTAAAGTGAGTTATTATGACTTCCTTTCTTTAAATGCTCATAAATGATTTGATGATGTTATTGTAATTAAAATGGTTGTTTGATACTTTGGGAACCTTCTTGGAGTTGAGGAATTAGTTAATGTTGTGGAGTATTGTTGTTGTTCATAAGAAATGATTAAGAGTGTAAGAAAATGTGTTGAGTTGGATTAAGATGGTAAATCATGAAAAATGGAAGTAAAATGAGTTGGAAATTAAGTGGTAGTTGATTTGGGTTTAGATTTTATTGGGGTTTAAAGGAAGTAGTATAAAGTGTATGAATTTTAGGAAGTTCTTCTAAGTTCACAAACAAAGGAAAAAAAAATCAGTTTGGGACAAAGTTGGTTTGGGTTAATTGAAAGATTGTATTACGTTACAGATTACGGGTTCATGGCACGAGTGGGTGCCCTGGGGCACGAGTCGTGCCTTGGGTGGGGACGAGTCGTGCCTTGGAGAAAAGGGAAGTCGTGACCTTTAGGGGACGCCGAGGTTCGGTGGGGGTTAAATGGGCACGAAGTCGTGCCACGGGGCACGAGTCGTGCCACTGGCACGGTTTCTTTGCATCAATTTCTAAAATTTGTTTAAACCTAATCAAACTCGAACCAAAATGAAATCTCTTTAACTTAGATTAAAGTAGAATACTTTGGCTATACAATGACATCTTAAGGGATCAAAATGGAATTGTGGAAGTAGTTTAATTATTGTCCGAAAATGGTTGATAGGTTTGATTTGTAACTTCATCAAAATAGTTCCAACTTGGGAAATAGATCTTGAACTTTTATTAAGGTTGTTCGAGGTGGTATAATAATTATGTAAGAATGGTTTACGATTCATAGTGGCCTTACTTACTCCATACCTTTGGTGAGTAGTTGCAATAGAGTAAAAGCTATAGGTTTCACTATTGAGCTATTTGGTAATGGGTATGTATCACTTTTGTGGCATGGTTATTCTAAGTTGTGGAATTATTGATTATATGGTTACCTTAATATCCTAAGTATGGATTATTTGACAAGTGTTATGTGGCTCCCCAAGTGTGGAATATTTGACAAGTTGTTATGTTATCCCCATGTGTGGATATGTTACTATGTAGTTGTATGGTTATTCCATTTGTGAATTTACTTGTTATCATTCATATTTGTTGATGATACTATGCATAGTGTATTACTTAAATGTTACATTATGATGTTGGTTGAACATGAGTATATTTTACCATGTTGCCGTGGTGTTTATCCCCTTTGTGGATTATTTGGTATTGTTATATTATTATCCCGTTTTGTGGATTATCTCAAGTAACTATCATGTGCTTGAGCGTATTATGTTCGGGTGGGTATGATGGATGCCAATCAATTATTGATTTGTTCAATAAGTGATTGAAGGTACATCATACCGGTGACCCTTCCCCACTCTGTGGCCACGGGGTGGGGGTGCGCTAACGACTGTATTGACCCACAAAGCTTTACAGGCCTGTTGCGACCGTTGTAAGGAGGGACGATATTATTTTGGGATACTCTAATATAGGGATCCTTTCTTATATGGATGGTGCAGGGTATGAGTCCTATAAGAGGTGAATGTGCTGGAGGCAATTCACCAAAGAGTGGAGTTTTACTCCCACGTTGTACGACTTATTGTTCAGACGGGAAAAGGTAAAATGAGGTAACGTAAGGTGTTTACCGCTTTCATAATGTGTTATGTGCTACCATGCTATGTGTTGCACTTTGTTTGGCATCTTGCTGCATATCATAATAGCTCATTGAGATTTATTCTCACCCCTCTCCCTTTACTGTTTTAGATTCCGAGACAGGTGACCCGAACCAGTGAGGCCGGGGATTTCATTGTGGACTTTTGCTTTTGGGACTTGACAAGTTAAGTATAGGAGTGGGTTGTTAGGAGTATTGGTTAAGTATTCCTCTTTTATATTTTGTATGGAAAACCCTTTTGTTAAACAGATGTTAATTAAGGTTTCCAATGTATTTGATTAGATATCGGTTTATTAAAGTTATGGTTGGATTTCCTCTAAGTAGAGATATTACTAATTGATTTTTAAAATTGTAAGTTTGAAAAGTGATTTTCCCTTAAAGGCAAATAAATGTTTTAAAAATCTAGATGGATTGTCTTAGTTTGAGCTCCCTTAGCTCGGGACACGTGTTAGGTCCCGGGTTGGGGTGCTCACAGATACGATGAGGCCGAGAGGCAGGCTGAGTGATAGGCTTGGGGATGCTTGGCCCATTAGTAGTTCCACACGAAAGGGGACAGGGCATTTGATGGTAGTTGGGCATGCAGGAGGGTAATTAGCTCCAATCTTCGCATCAACCGTAAAGGTTCCATTAGGTGGTGAACAATTGCTAGCCCCCGGGTTCGATACTTTCCAATAACCGACCGATCCGAGCCTCTTGATTTTGTCTTATCTCGTTCCAACATCTGATTCCAATGTTCGGCATTTTGCGGATCTTCGGGGTGTGGAGTTGTACGTCCCCCACCGTTCTCCTACGAGTTGGTCATTCGAAACTTTGCTGAAGCGAAGGAGGAAACCGATGAAGTATCTCGACTTCGGAATGACTGAGCCGAACAAACGATGATCCGGGTCTCGATCCAAACTTTGCTTACTATGGAAGGCACAAAAGTGGTGTGGTTCGGACTCGGAAAGCGAAACAGGTTGGTGTTTGGGCTTAGGGCTCATGCAACATGCGGTTATTTGTTCTTGTTTACTTAAAACATGTTTTATTAACCTAATCGGTTGGAAAAGATTGCTCTTCTTTTTCGCGAACTACTGCGATTCTGGATCGGTGGGCCCCCGTCACTACGTCTATAAGCCCTCGTATTCCACTGTATTTCGACCTCCCGGGTGGACGGCCCGGGCAAGTGGTCCTATAGGGCAAGCGGGTCCCACCGCCAGAAAGAAAACGATCCTAGAAGTCGGCGGGTAATCGAGTCTTGACGAGTATTCGATGTAAATTACGGACAAAGGCGACGTCAAAGTCAAGATCGTGTCCAGGGCTCGACAAAAAGTCGGCATGATTTGGACCGATAAATGTCCATAGTTGATCTTGACTTGTCGTCGGTTAAGCCGTAATCAGGCATGGAATAACCGTTAATCCTTGATGACTCGGTGTCATGCTTTGGGAGTCGGTGTATAATTTGTGCCGATCGAGCCGAAGTCAAGGCGCCGGTCAATATCTTGGTCAAAGTCTGCGGCGGGAAACCGGCATGACTTCGGCGATTAGGGACCCGAAAGATATTGAGTCGGTATGCAGGAGCAAAGGCTTGAAAGGAAAGGTCTATACACGAGACGGGGCATGACACGGACCAGACTAAAAACCAACCGGGTCTCGGACAAAGTGTGTCACGGACAAGTGCATGGTCGACACGAGGCTCCGTGGGATGTTTGGGTAGTCCCGTGCTCATCCGAGAGGCGTAATAAGACCAAACGGACCGCGACAAGGATTTCCCGGGTTAGGGACGTAGTGTGCGGTGTAAGGTCACATGCGCGTAGTGTGCAAGCAAGTCTATCTTCTTTTTCGAGAAAAATAGAAATTTTTTATGTGTCTTAAAAAGGCATGATGCATGATTTTTTTTATTTTTTTTGAAAATTTTTTTTTGAAAATTTTATGAACACATAAGCACATAAGCACAAAAATTCCGACAGTTAGGGACATTATTCCGACAGTCAAAATTTTGACTTTTCCGAGGCGGCAAAAAACAAACACGAAAACTGTGCAAAAATCAACACACACAAAGCAAAGGATTTTCAAATGTTGAGACGGAAGCTTGACCCTCAAAAGCTTTTCTTTTTTTTTGAAAATAATGATACCGGTACGTGGGATTGTTAGACCACAATTTATCCCCGACTCGTGTTAGGAGGCGATAACGGGAAGTTTAATGGTTTCCACCAATATACCAAATATCATTTTTTTTTAGAAAAAGCTTATGTCCCCAGCGGAGTCGCCACTGTGATGTACCCGATTTTTTTTGTGAAAATCAAAACGGAGTCGCCACGCCATTTTTGTTTTAAGGGCCAAAACTTTGAAAAAAGCCCGAGATCAGAGATTTGGTTTCGGAGGTCACGTTACGCGCCGGGAAGGACGTTAGTGTGCACCCGGAACGCCTCGTAAAAACGAGTCTTCCAAACATTCAAAATCCTTTGTTGTGTGTGTGTGTGTGTGTGTGTGTGTTTTGGCCAAAATAAATTGAAACTGAGGTAAGTAAAAATTGGGAACTCTTTTTAAGGCTTTAAACTGATCCCATGATTTTTTGGGTGATTTTTGGGTTGAGATTTGTAACTCAAAAGATTTTTGGAAGTTGAAAACCATTTCTGCCAAAATGAAAAAAGCAGTTGACCCTCGACTTTGAAATGGACTTTAGGGCTTGAAAACTCCAGAATCTTGGAAAAGTCCGGGAATGAAAAATGTTCAAAACACCTTAAAAAAAGGTTTCTGTAAAATAACTTTTCATTTTGGAGATGATTTGAGGGGTCAAAACCTTCTGGAAATCTCAGATCTGAAATCTGGATTTCCAGAGACTGATGAACTGACCTTTAAAAGAAAATTTGAAAAAATGAGTTTTACTCACACAAAAAATAAAGTAAAAATATGTATGGAAAGATCTGGATGTTGGCTACAAAAGGTATTTTGTAGTCAACACCAAATTCCAAGTTTATCTATGTCCAAAAAATTAGACCATGGACTGAGGTCTGAGAAAATTGCTACTGGACAGCAACTTCCCATGAAAGAAAATATGATTTTAAAGGGGGGTTTTGCATCCATGCTTGTCCCCATTTCCCTAGGTTTTGGTTAGTGATCACTTGACATTTTAGTGGTGAATCAACTATACCAAACCATCCTTGGGGTACATTAGGACTAAGCACTTCATTTGCTTGGGAAGGGGATTTTTATCCTTTGAAAATGAGATTTGATGCTTGAAAATGGTTTTTGGGGTTTTGAAAATGAGTTTTCTTTGCAAGAAAGTAAGAACACATTAAAGAAAATGTTGATCCTTGTAGAAGATCATCCATGGAGATGGACTTCCATGGTGATCTTCTTGGATCTTAAAACAAGAAGAAGAATGAACTACATTTTGTAGTTTGCAAATGCATGCATGGTTGGAGTTTAGGGTAAGGAGAAGGAGGGTTTACCAATCTTCCTTGTGTTCTTGAGTTTTTGGCTTGAGTGTATGAGTGTTTAAGGCTTGAATATGAGAGTGAGTGGATGAGTGTGAGTTGGGAAAGATTGGAGAGAAAAAGGTGACAATTCTTGAAGAATTCTCACTGTTTTCTCTCTATATTTCGCCAGAGGTTCGGTGCAATTGGTGTTGTGGCCCTTATTTTTGTGACTGGAGGGCTCAATTTATAGCCCTCCTGAAAATGCAAACATGTCCGCGCGGATGGGATCCTCAGCGTGCACTGTTCATTAAATGCAGCTCCAGCTTTGGACAAGAGAAATATTTCTTTTTGAAATTTCAAATTAACAGCCAGTTTATTGTTCCCAGCCATTTCTATTTGTGGTTTTATTCCTTTTGTTTTACTTTTTGAGATTCTTTTTGAGGTTTAACCTTAAATAACAATGCCCATTTTACCCTCACTTTGTTAGAAAAGTTAGGATTGTTAGGAATTGTTAGAAATGTTATAACTTTCGTTAATTTTCTAACGAAAATTCTAACAAGCTCAAATTGGAGCACTTACAGCGGCCGCCCTCGTCGACAGAGAATTTTACCCCCTCGTACGTAGCTCCAGCGCGGTCGCCCTCCACCAAGCGCGGCCGCCCTCGTCAACAGAAGTACCTCCGAGATTTTCCTCCTTGATCTCACCACCTCCTCCGACTTAGGCTCCTCCTCTTCCTTGTAGTTTAGGACTCCAATCCCAACAATCTCCCACCGGAGACTAAACTAACAAACATAAAATCACCCATCAACTCCCACCACGGAGTAAAGACCTTCGAACACATTTCCCCCTCCATGTTGGCTTGACACTACTGTACCTCTCCTCAAGTACTAAGGCGAGTTGAAACCAAGCGACGTTTCAACCTCTCCGTGTTAGATTGTTCTTGCCTCCCCAAATCAGCTTCTACCTTGATTTCTCCCCGCAAGTCTAACTTCGCCTTCTCCCTCCAGACCCACCTTCCTCGCAATGCTTCCCCTTGAAACTTGGACACACCTTGTTTCTTGCATCATCTGTTTTTGGTCTGAAACCGCTCTCTGTTAGGGCACTTGGACTTCCACACCACGTTGATCAACTTTGAGTCCCCCCCAACACACCGTTTCTTGATGTCTCCCCTTTTCACACCAACAGGCCGGTTCTTTAGCCTCTTTCTCCCACCGGAACGAACATCGACATTGTAGGTAGAGTACAACATCTTCCCCTTAACCTCACGAGCCAACACCTTAGCCCCTTTTGTGACTTCCCAAGACCCACCAATGAAAGAAACACCATACCCTTCACTATCAAGTTGTCCCACAGAAATCACCCTTCTCCTCAAATTCGGAACATGCATCACGTTGTGTAGTTGTAAAACAGCCCCGTTAGGTGTCTTCATCATCACTTACCCCTTACCTTTGACCTTCAATGGCTGACCGTCACCAAGATAGACAACCCCAAAGTCTCCAGTTTTGTACCGTTTCATTGATTCTGCATCCCCACTAGCATGACAAGAAGCTCCCGAATCCAACACCCAATCTTCACCCGACTGCTCCTCTCCTAGGATCAATACATCTCCACCATCATCCACCACGTGTGCACCACCATCTTTACCCGGACAGGCATAACTGATATGCCCCAATTCACCACAATTGTAGCACTTGACCTTTTTCCCCTTTTTCGGTCCTCCCCTTTTTCTCTCCACCCTAAGTGCAGCCCCATCTACGAAAGATTCTCTCCTTTTCTCTTTCCTTCGCAACTCCTCTTGAAGGATGAGATCTCTAACCTCCGTATACACCAATGCTGTTTTCGACGTACTAATCGTTGTGACAGTAACCTCCCAACTATCAGGCAATGACTTTAGTAGAAAACAAGCTAGCACTTCATCGGAGAAAGTAATATCAACACTTTTCAATTGGTCCACCATACCTTTGAAATTGCCGATATGACTTGCCGCCGGCATGCGCCCTCTCGACATCTTCGCATTCGCAAACCTCTTTATCAAATGCACCTTATTGATATTCGACGACTTCTCATACATGTCTGACAGCGTTTGTAGAAACTCCACCGTTGTCTTGGCCTCCATAGCGTTTTGTGCAACGTCGTCGGTTAGGGCACTCCTTACCGCTCCTAACGCCTTCCGATCCAACGTCTCCCAATCCCCTTGTGACATGCCTTCGGGCTTCTCCTTCAAGGGTCCATGAAGATCCTTACAATAAAGGTAGTCTTCAATCCTTGTCCTCCAAAACGTGAAATTCACACCGTTGAATTTCTCGATTGAGTTATTCATCTGACTGCTTCACCAAAATCCCCAAGAACGCGATTCAAAAAATCAACTAATGAAACTTTGAATCCTCCGAACCAATGCTCTGATACCAGTTGTTGTGAATTTGGTGCTCCCCCGTTGCAATCTAGACAAAGAATCAATAAACCCACACACACAATATCACAAGAAACACACACATAAGAACACAAGAGTTGTTTACCCGGTTCATTCACCAACTCGTGAACTACGTCCGGGGGGCAATTGCCAAACCAATATGTTATTAGACTCCTTCTAATATGTTGCTATACAACTACTATGTGTTCTAGGCCAAAATTATGCTTATATAGTTATACAAGGAAGCCCTAACTCAGTTTAAGAAGAGATCTAATCAAAATAGGAAACAAAATAAAACTACTGCTGAAGAATCGGGCATAGCGCGGCCGCCCTCAAGGCCAGCGCGGCCGCCCTCGTCGACAGAGAATTTTACCCCCTCGTACGTAGCTCCAGCGCGGTCGCCCTCCACCAAGCGCGGCCACCCTCGTCAACAGAAGTACCTCCGAGATTTTCCTCCTTGATCTTACCACCTCCTCCGACTTAGGTTCCTCCTCTTCCTTGTAGTTTAGGACTCCAATCCCAACACACCACCCTCTATGTGATTATGATATTGTCCATTTTGGATTCAGTTCGCACGGAATTATTTTAGGGTAACCCCCAAAAGGCCCCACACTAATGAAGTCGGTGGGTGCCCTTTATATCTGACAATTATTTGCTCAATTGTCAATATGTGACTTTGGGTTGCACGGAATTATTTTTGGGTAACCCCCAAAAGGCCCCACACTAATGAAGTCGGTGGGTGCCCTTATATATCTGACAATTATTTGCTCAATTGTCAATATGTGACTTTGGGCTGCACCCCAGCAATTCTCCTCTCTAACCAAGAACCACACCGCTATGGTACGAAGTCATTCACTTTGGGACATTTTTTTTGGAAATTTGGTAAAATAACCTTGTCCCTAAAAATTTTGGTAAAAAAACATTTAGCCACAAAGTTTTTCGGAAAAAGAAAAAACATTTATTTTGGGACAATTTTATTTTTTTATATTATTAGGAAATAGATTTTGAAGACTTGGTGAAGGGGAATTAGACATAAATCAGATAAATCGACAGAGAAATATCGCATAGGACATGCATGCAGGGGCATATCTAGGATTTAGAGTCAGGGTGTACAAAATTTAATGCAATATAAAAAAAATTGTAAGATAAAATAATATGCATCATTTTTATAAAAAATTGCAAGATAAAATTTTTACCATGTCGTCCTTCCGTCTCATTTCCGTCCAAATTGCCGTTAAATCTGCCTGTGTGGCATGCTAACGTCATAAAATTGATGAGTTGGCACTGACTTGATCAAAATTTGCTGATGTGAAAACTAAAAAGGGTAAAAGTGAATACTATCAAAATAAGAAAACTAAAAATAATTTGCACAAATATTGAGGGGTCTAAGATTAAAATATTTATTTACAAATTAACCCTCACTCCTTAGGGCAACTCCAATGGAAGTATTAGTGCCATAGGTATCAAAATCAAAATTTGATACCCATGAGCACTATTTGCATGGATATAAAAAAAACATCTTCAACAATAAGTATCAAAATTTTGGTATCAAATTAACTTTTTTAAGTTAGTAATTTTATTATTATTTTTAATATGATAAATAAATTCGAAATATGATAATTATTATAATTAATTATTTTTTAAGAATAATATTCTATATTTAATTATTAAAAAAATAAAATTAAACTAAAAAATATATAAAGAAATTATTATTTTATAAAAAGTCAAATAAGTTTAAAATTAATATTAAATTACAAAATATTTAAGTAGATAATACTATAAAGAATTATTTTTAATTAAAATGAAATTTATTATTATTTCATTCAAATTGCCACATGGCATATCGTGATTTGTCATGAAGATGTGAAGTGACCTGGTGGGTGGAAGGGGACACACTCTTCTGTGTTTGTCGGCTGCAATATGCCCTTTACTCTCGGCGCCTGTGAGAAGTTGATGGTATTAGGCAAGGTAGGAAATTTGCTACCTTTACTAATACCATCTCAAAATTTGATACCACCTATTTTGCTTGTTGGAGATACTAACACTCTTACATGGGTATCAAATTTTGAGTTTGATACCCTTTGTTGGAGTTGCCCTAAGAAACCCTCATTTCCCAGTTTCCAACCTAAATCAATTTCATCCAAAAAAAAAAAACCACATGATGTGGGCCACATCTTCGTCTACCTCCTTTCTTCTTTCTTCATCTTAGCCTCACTCCCATGGCCGCCACTGCTCCCCCACAACATCCCCTCTCAGATTACCGTCCTACCCCTAATTCCATCAGAAAATCCACTCTCAGATAACAGTTTGCATCCCTATAGTATTTTTTTTATTATATAATTACTCGTTAATGTTTTTGAAAAACTCAATGTTGTGAATTCACGCAGCGGAACGGCCCAAGCTTGGAGTAATAATAAGAGCAACACACACGAAAAGTAAATCACACACAAAGGAACACACAAGAATTGTTAACCCGGTTCGTTGCAACAACAACTACGTCCGGGGGCGCTACCAAGCCAAAATATTCTCTCTAATATTTTTAGATGTAACAATTTGTTTCTAGGCTATCACATGTATTTATAGGGAACAATAAGTCAAATCCTAGTAATATTCGAATTCCTACTCAAGAAAGTAATCTTCTTTCTTTTCAAGTATATCCTAATATTACTATCAAAAGGAATCACCAATGCAAGAGGAGATCTAATCAAAATAGGAAACAAATCAGCCCAGAATCGTGACCAGCGCGGTCGCGCACAAGAGAATTCCACCGAGCCAAGTGTTTCTGTCCAAGTGCGCGGTCGCGCACCATCACCTGCGCGGCCGCCCTTAACACCAGAAACTCCGACGAATTTGAACTCCCTTGATCTCACCAACTCCTCCGACCGCGGTTCAAATTCCTTTATTCATGGTTTTGACTCCACATCCCAACAATCTCCCACCTGGAGACAAACCATCCATGATACCTCTCTTAGAACAAATTTCAGTGGCCAGCTATTGCGTTGGTAGCGCCCAGCCTCTTGTCTAGTTATCCAAGTGAGTTGAAGCTGAGCTACGCTTCAACATAACTGTCGGTTCTACCATGCTCCGAGTCTTCATTCCGAATGATCCTCCCTGCACATCCCCGCTCACTTGCTTGCTAACTATCGATCCTGAACAGCGCGAATCCACGTGCCCCACACAATCACAAGCTTGGAACCTTTGTGTGTTCTTTGCAACCCATCGCATCACCGTTCTAGATCCCGCTCCCATGTTGGCCAAATTGGCTCCGCGTCGGCCGACTTCATTACCCAATTTTCTACCAACATACCGTTTAGTGAAATTTCTCCCACCATGGCGATCTCGGCCACCACCATTCATCATTGGGATGCGCCTTCGTTTCCCCCAACGACTCATATTGCATGTGGTATACAACATATTTTCCACGCCGCCACGAGCCACCAAGCTAGCTCCGCGGTTTACCTTCCATGTCCCACAACCGAAGGTCACCACACAACCCTCCTTATCAAGTTGCCTTATGGAAATTAAGTTCCTCTTCAAATCCGAAATATTTCGCGCATCACATAGCCGCAAAACAGTCCCATCCGTTGCTTTGACCCGAACAACCCCTTTTCCAATGACCTTGACAGGATTATCGTTTCCCAAACGAACAACCCCAAAATCACCCGGAATGTACTGCTCCATTCTTTCTGCACTGGTGCATGAATGAAACGTCAAGCCCGAATCCAACACCCACGAATCTGTTGAACTGCTCTCACCCAAGATTAATGCATCCGCTATCTCCTCAGCAACATTCAATTCCCTCGCTCTGCCTGACCGCTTCGGACAACTTCTCCTAAAGTGCCCCTTCTCCCCACAATCATAGCAAGTAATCACCTTCTTGCCACCCTTACTCTTTTCACCGACATTTAGTGCTAGTCCCGATGTCCCGCCTTTGCTCTTTCTACGAATTTCTTTGCCAAGAATCACATCAACGACATCCGAAAACTTCAACTTCACTTTTCCTGTTGAAACGTTAACTGCTATCGCAGTCGTATCCCAACTTTTCGGCAAAGAAGAATGTAAAATCAACGCTAGTACCTCGTCATCAAGAGTAACAGCCACGGAAGATAGTTGGGTCGCAGTAGATTTGAATTCACTTATATGCTTTGTTGCCGACATGCCTTCCACCATCCTTATGTTCAACAGCTTCCTCATTAGATGAGCTTTATTCGCCGCTGATGGTGCCTCGTACATGCTCGCCAACATCTCTAACATCTCCATGGTAGTCTTTGCCTCCAAAACATTCTTCGCCACATCCTTGGTCAACGTTTGCCTAACAAGCCCTAACGCTTTCCGATCCAAGATTTTGAATTTTGCTTCCTCTATGTCCGCCGGCTTTTCTTTTAATGGTAGATACAAATCCTTGTTCCACAGAACATCCTCGATTTGTGTCTTCCAAAAATTGAAATCCGTCCCATCAAACTTTTCGATCAACACCTTATTACCATCCTCCAAAGCTCCCAATAAATCCATGGCAAAAGATAACCCAAGCAATGATTTGACAAAACCAAAGCTCTGATACCAGTTGTTGTGAATTCACACAGCGGAACGGTCCAAGCTTGGAGTAATAATAAGAGCAACACACACGAAAAGTAAATAACACACAAAGGAACACACAAGAATTGTTAACCCGGTTCGTTGCAACAACAACTACGTCCGGGGGCGCTACCAAGCCAAAATATTCTCTCTAATATTTTCAGATGTAACAATTTGTTTCTAGGCTATCACATGTATTTATAGGGAACAATAAGTCAAATCCTAGTAATATTCGAATTCCTACTCAAGAAAGTAATCTTCTTTCTTTTCAAGTATATCCTAATATTACTATCAAAAGGAATCACCAATGGAAGAGGAGATCTAATCAAAATAGGAAACAAATCAGCCCAGAATCGTGACCAGCGCAGTCGCCCAAGGACTCAGCGCGGTCGCGCACAAGAGAATTCCACCGAGCCAAGTGTTTCTGTCCAAGTGCGCGGTCGCGCACCATCACCTGCGCGGCCTCCCTTAACACCAGAAACTCCGACGAATTTGAACTCCCTTGATCTCACCAACTCCTCCGACCGCGGTTCAAATTCCTTTATTCATGGTTTTGACTCCACATCCCAACACTCAAGTGCGTCAGTTGCCATTCCTGGCGCACAACTGAATCCACCCCTGCATGCATGCACTTGCTATTAGAATGACATGAAAAGCTTCATACTTGTATGCAGATTGGTCTTGATTACTAGCCTTTAACTTAAGTCAACAAGCTCAATATGGCCACAACACACAACTATCATGATAAATAAATCAGGATGTAATTCTAGTAGTCCCCACACCCCATATCATCTATAACTAAATAAAGGTTGAAGTGTAAAACTATTTATCACTCACTTTTTCTCGCTCAAACAAGCACCTGGACCGAATAAAGAATATGTTCATTCCTCCGGATCACTTACTTCATACACCCCTTTAGATACTTATAAATCCGAAAATATCCCTGATAACGACAAAAAAACCTACGAAATAATAAGGCGGAATCCTTTAATATTCCATTATACACGCTTTCTTCTCTATCTCTCTACGCCCTCTCTAGCGTCGCTCCCTTTTTCCCAAAACGTCCCCGCCCTCTTCTGCTGCAACCAACGCCGTCGTCGCCTCCTCCTCTATTCTACCATGGTCTCCGCCCTCTCTCTCTTCTTCTAAGAGTTGTGCTCTCTTTCTCTCTCTCTCTCTCTCTAGCTCTCTCTATCTCTCTCTCACTTATCTCCTTTGCCATGGCTCTGGGGTTTGTGTCGGAAGATCACAGAGGCACAAACGACTACCAAGGTCTCGACTCAGAGTCCAACTCGCTGCTCTCTTTTTCCCCTGCCATTTAACTAGTAAATACTCTCACATCTTTCAATTTAGGGCTACAATTTCAATTTTAGTTTATAAATTAAGATTTATGGGTTCTTTTTTCTATGTTTAGGTTTAGGCGTTCTTCACACCAGATCTTCTTTTGATATTACGAATTTAATCAGGTTAAGTGTTATTTAATTTTTGGATAAATAATCCAAAATTATGTTGGGTTATATGCATTTGACTCCCTGATTTTAATAAGTATATGTTTAAGTTTTCACTTTTGTGTTATTTTTTTCTGCTGATAAAAAAATCCAAATTTCTTGAAATAATTTTCAAATTTTCCTCATTTATTTATGATGTTTTTCTTGCATGTGACTGAATGAGTTTACTTTAATTTTTCTTAAATTTTGATGAATTTTCCTAATTTATGTTGGGTTTATGCATTTGATCATGGGGAAGACTTTGGTTTTGATAAGTTTATGTTCAAGTTCCCCTTTTAATGTTGTCTTTTCTGCACTTGATCAAGTGGATTTATACAATTTTGCCACATTTCTTGAAATATTTCTGAATTTTATGTTGCTTATAATGATTCTGATCAAATGGGGATATTTATGATTTTCCTTTTTTAAGAACATGTCTCATGTGCAAACAGGAATCCTGTACCCTAATTCCAGCATGATTTTGCCAAATCTCTGATAAAGTTTCCTAATTTATGTTGATTTTAAGTATTTGAACAAATGGGTATCTGTGGTTTTGAAGGCCTTTGGTGCCTGGTAACAAATTGGTTATGGCTGTAGTTGACTTGATTTCTTCGGTTGCATCTGGTACAACCACTGAATATAACTGTTTTATTACAAAAAAGAAGTAAGAACTTCAGAAATCAGAGCAGATTAGCAGAAAATATAGAATAAAGAGATATAAAAAATGGAAAACCATGCTTTGTGATACTCCTCTGTCCTAAGACGATAGTCTCTTTTTCTTTGTTTTCAATACAATTGAACTTTTACCGAGAACTCATGAAAATTTGATTATCCTGTGAAATTCTAAAACTTTTTATTGATATTATTATTATTGGTGAATCAATAACAATTTTTCGAATTTCAACTTGAATTACAAATCCTGATACGGTTTTAATAATACAAACTTCTAAAGGGGTTATTTCGGCTAAAAGTCTAATCCAAACTAAAAATAAAAATGGTTCAAGGTTAATTTCCTCAAACAGATTGAAACCTCAAGAAGCTCAAATAATTGAGACCACTAAAGATGAACCATTTTCTACGGCAAAGTGCAGGGTATTTAAACCATCAGTCAATAAGATAATCTAGACTTAAGACTTATATACTACCTCCGTCCCATAATGAATGTACAATAAATTTCCAAAATTGTTTTTTAATTAGGAATACAACAACAACAACAAAGCATTAGTCTCAAAATAATTTGGGACAAATGAAGTACTGTTTATGCTCAGTTTTTAATGTGATTCTCATCTTTCTTTTTCCTTCTGTTTATCGGAAGCCAAAAGGGCCAGCCACCCATCGTCTGGGTGGGCCATGTCGTCATTCTTTATTGGCAATCCAAAGCCTGAATAGGTTGAGAGTATTATTCTTTTCATTTCCCTGCTAGACAGTTATAAATTTCTTAGTTTGAGCTCACAATCAATTTAGAAAGAGAATTGTTATTTACCCCCGCAACATTACTGAATACCCCCGCAATACTAAATCTACCCAACATTCAACACTAGTCACACCACCCTTCTCCCTATTTTACCCCTTTCTCTCTCAACTGCCATTTCTTCCTCCCAAATTGAAAATCCCAAAATTTTCAATGCAAAACTCAGATTCCTCCCTAAATCAGGCCTAGCTCTTCATCTAATCGAGTGGTTAACCCCATAATAATCCAACCCAACCCAACCGAAGCTTTCTCTACTGCCATCATTCATCTCCATTATCAAAACCACACTGCCACCATTATCACCACCACACCGCCACTGTTCAAACATAATTATACATGAGTTTCACTATTTTTTCAACTCAATTACTCTCATTGCAAGCAAAAAAAAATAAGGAATTATTTCTAAGGAATACTAAATCACCATTATCTCTCCAAAAATCATACATTAAAATAACAATAATAAAAAATCTAGACCCAGTTCTTAACTGGTTTTAAAATCTCAAATATATTTTGGTCGAAGAGATCCAAATGGAGCTTATTGGATATGTCTTGTGTTGTTGCTAGAGCAATGGAGTTGGTGTGACACATCGGAGCAGGTAGAAGAACAAGGCCGGCGATGGTGCTAGGATGGTAAATCGTGGGTAAGCGGTTAGCTTTGGAGGTTGTGGGAAGGATTGGGGAGGAAGAAAGAGATTCGAGGTGGGTTTAAGAGGGAGAGAGAGAGAGAGGTGTGGGAGATGAATGGAATCTGAGTTTTGCATTAAAAATTTTGGGATTTTCAATTTGGGAGGAAGAAATGGAAGTTGAGACTTGAGAGATAAAGGGGTAAAATAGGGAGAAGGGTGGTGTGACTAGTGTTGAATGTTGGGTAGACTTAATGTGAGGACCCCGACCCGGAACCTACACGTGTCCCGAGTTGGAGCGTCCTCAAACTAACCCCAAATATACTAAACTTTTAAAACTTTGAATTAAACTTCAAACATCAACATCATTAACATTTCCATTTCAAAACAACTCCACTACTCTCCACATCGGAGGAAGAGTGGACCAACTTTGAAAATACTTAAACTGTTTTAGTTACAAAAGATTATGGTTCCAACGTAAAGATTTAAGTTTATAATTACAAACTCCCAAAAGGAATTATAGCAAAATACTTTCTACGCCAACCTAACGTACCCCGACAATACCCAAAAGCTCACTGCCAAACTCCTTTCCGTCCTTACTTGGCCGGTCCTCCTGTCTCGGGATCTAAAAACATTAAAGGGAGAGAGGTGAGAATAAATCTCAGCAAGCTATTATGAATGCAGCAATATGCCAAATAAATGCAACATATAACAAGTCGCACATAACACATTGGAAAAGCTGTAAACACATTCCATTACCTTGGTTTACCTTTTCCCGTCTGAACAGTAGTCGTACAACATTGGGTATAATAATACTCCAATCTTACAGTGTTTGCTTAAGCAATACTCACATCTTATAAGACCCGTTTTCAGTGGAACCAAATAAGACAGTAGCAACTCTGTAAGGCTTTTGGCTCAATACAGATGCTATACCCCATCCTGTGGCCACAGGAGGGGACGGCCACAGATATAACATAATCCGATCACATTAGGTCACACTTCCATAATTGATCGTATTATATTATACCCCCAATGTCAGCTGACTCACACATTATTAAGCACATAATAGATACTTGAATAGAATCCACAGAAAGGGATAACAATATAGCAACATGGTAAAATATACTCATGTTCAATCTTTCAAATAGTGTCATATATATATATATATACACTATTGATTCAATCATAATCCATGTATGGCATAGATGCTCATAATCAATTCCATGATGCCGTGCAACAATTATTTCCCGCACCATATTATCATATAACCATTCAGAGGCAACCACATAGAGGTACAATCACAATTAAATAGCTCTAGGATTATAGTTAAAGAAGGATCAATTCCCACTTAAATTGTTTAGGTTTCAATTAACTTGAAATTCATACTCTGAAATTGTCCTGGGCACGACTCGTGCTCTAGTGCACGAGTCGTTCCCAACCTCTGCACGACTACTTGGTTTCTCACGACTAGGGATCACGACTGAAAATTGAAGGTCACGACTCGTGCTCTAGTGCACGAGTCGTGCTCCAGTGCACCACTAGTGCTCATTTGCACCACTAGTGCTCCCGTGCACCACTAGTGCTCCCGTGCACTACTAGTGCTCCCATGCACTACTAGTGCTCCCGTGCACTACTAGTGCTCCCGTGCACTAGTCGTGCCAATACCCAGAATTGTTGCTGATGTTTCCATCAGCTGCAACCCAAAACTACAAAACCCCATTTTTGCTTCATCTAGCTGCACTAAACTAACCAAAACCAGTTTATATACCATATTGAACACATATCAATACTCAATCCATGCTTTAAAACCCTCTATCACCTTCAATCCCAAAGTTGATCAACTATTTAATTACTCTCTTCATGTTCATCAACATTATGCTTATCTAATCATTCCCAAAGCCAAGAAACAACACAATCAAGTCCCAAAAGTAGTTTATAGCACATTTACATATCATTTAGATTCATATGCTCAACATTGAAGGGAAATCATAATAACTTACTTGAGCCAATACAAGATGAAATGAAGCTTTTCTAGGCTTGATCAACTCCTTGAGATGAACCACTCACAAAAGGACACTTGGATTTGGAAATGGTTGAGGAATGAACTTGGTATGAACTCTTGGAATGGGAGGCTTTCACCAAGCTTCCATGGAAAGTGAAGAGAAAAGAAAGAAGTAAGAGAAATGATGAAGGAGGGGGAGGAAGAGTGTGGGAGTAGTAAGAGAGGGTATGGGGAGGTAAGGTGGAAGTTGACTATTGGGGCATTATTTGAGGGAATTAGGGAGAAGGGAATGCCCCCCCCCCTCAACTAAGGCTTTCACATTATAATTAGACACATCATTCTAATTATTTATCTACCCAATTTATCCTCCTCCCATTATTTATTTATTTGCTATTTTTATATTTTTCCTAGAACATTAATTTATTTTACTATCAAGTATCCTAACATATGAAATCAGTATATAAAAATGGACACATAATATTAACAATAATATTAAAAGCACACAATATGATATTTAAATTAGTGCCTAGGGTTAAGGTCGTTACACTCACTCCCCCTTAAAGAAAATTCGTCCCGAATTTTAAAAAGACTTACTTGGATTTTCAAACAACCATGGGTATTTCGCTCTCATCTCCGACTCTAGCTCCCACGTCGCTTCCTCAACGGTGTGATTTTTCCAAAGGACCTTTACTATCGGAATACTCTTAGACCTCAACTCCTTAACTTGGAATTCTAAGACTCTTAAGGGCTCTTCAACATAAGACATGTCCGCGTGGACATCATCGGGGGGAGAACTCAAGATGTGGGAAGGATCATGACAATACTTCCTCAACATCGAAACATGGAAAACATCATGGAGTAAGGAAAGAGACGGAGGTAATGCCAATCGGTAGGCTAAATCTCCAATCTTCTCTAGAATCTCAAACGGACCAACGAACCTCGGGGCCAATTTACCCTTGTTACCAAACCTCTTGATTCCCGTCCTCGGAGAGACCTTCAAGAACACAAAGTCACCCACCTGAAAAGATAAATCCCGTCGTCTATTGTCGGCGTAGCTTTTCTGTCTACTCTGAGCCGTCTTCAATCTATCCCGAATCACCTTGATCTTCTCCGTAGAATCTCGAACCAAATCCGGGCCCCAAAGTCTCGCTTCACCAACCTCGTCCCAACACATCGGAGATCGACACTTCCTACCATACAACGCTTCATACGGAGCCATCTCAATGCTAGGCCCGATAAGCTGTTGTTGTAGGCAAACTCCACTAAAGGTAGATGATCCTCCCAAGACAATTGAAAATCCATCACACAAGCCCGTAACATATCCTCAAGTATCTGAATAGTTCTCTCGGACTGACCGTCGGTTTGAGGATGAAACGCCGTACTGAAACACAATTTAGAACCCAAGGCTTCATGCAATGCTCTCCAAAATCTAGATGTAAACCTCGGATCTCTGTCAGACACAATACTAACCGGAACCCCGTGAAGTCTCACATTTTCTTTCATGTACAAATGAGCTAACTTCTCTAACGAAAACTTGGTTGACACCGGAAGAAAGTGAGCCGACTTCGTCAACCGATCCACAATAACCCATATAGCATCCATCTTCTTCGCGGTGGGAGGTAAACCTGAAACAAAATCCATCGAGATCCCTTCCCATTTCCATTCCGGAATATCCAATGGTTGAAGTAGTCCCGCCGGTCTCTGATGTTCTGCCTTAATCTGTTGACAAGTCAAACACTTAGATACATAATCCGCTATTTCCCTCTTCATACCATTCCACCAATACCCACGCTTCAAGTCTTGATACATTTTAGTACTACCCGGATGAATCGCAAACTTGGACTTATGGCCATCCTCTAAGACACGCCTCTTGATTTCCGGTGATGAAGGAACGCAAATTCTCCCTTGGAAGGTTAAAATTCCATCTCTATTCAAAGCAAATTCCCCGGCTTTCCCATCTTGCACTTGATCAAAAATTTTCTTCAACTCCGGATCACCTTGTTGAGCTTCCTTCAAATCTCCATACAATGTCGGAACGGCTCGAACATTCGCAATGATTACCTCACTCTTCAATTCTCGAGAACTCAAAGCTGTCACATACGCCTTTCGGCTAATCGCATCCGCCACTACATTGGCCTTCCCCGGATGATAAGAAATTATACAATCAAAATCCTTCAAAAACTCAAGCCATCTCCTTTGTCGGTTGTTCAACTCCTTTTGGGTAAATAAGTATTTCAAACTCTTATGATCGGTGAAAATCTCAAACTTCGCCCCATAAAGGTAGTGTTTCCACTTATGCAACGCAAATACAATCGCCGCCAATTCCATATCATGAGTAGGGTAATTCTGTTCCGCCGGTGATAACTTTCTAGAGGCATACGCAATAACCTTCCCATTTTGCATCAATACACATCCCAAACCCGCCTTCGAGGCATCACTAAAGATCACAAAATTCTCACAACCATCCGAAAGGGTAAGAACAGGAGCCGTCGTCAACCTCTTCTTCAACTCATTAAAACTTTCTTCACATTTGGAATCCCATACAAACGATACATCTTTCCGAGTCAACCTAGTCAACGGAGTAGCAATCCGAGAAAACCCCTCAATAAACCTCCGATAATACCCCGCCAAACCAAGAAAACTACGGACTTCCGTCACAGTCGAAGGTTGCTTCCAATTAACCACGGCTTCAATTTTCGAAGGGTCCACAGAAATTCCCGAACTCGACACAACATGCCCCAAGAAAGAAACCCGCTCAAGCCAAAACTCACACTTGCTGAACTTGGCGTACAACTGCTTCTCACGAAGAACGGACAATACAATCCTCAAATGATTCTCATGCTCTTCCCGGGACTTAGAATAAACAAGGATATCATCAATGAAGACCACCACAAAACTATCAAGATAAGGCTTGAAAACACGGTTCATCATATCCATAAACACGGCTGGAGCATTAGTCAACCCAAAAGGCATCACAACAAACTCATAGTGACCATATCTAGTTCGGAAAATTTGTTTTAGCAATATCATCCGGTCTAATCTTCAATCGATGGTATTCGATTCTCAAATCAAGCTTTGAGTAGATAACGGAACCTTGGAGTTGGTCAAATAAATCATCTATGTGCGGAAGAGGATACTTATTCTTTATGGTGGCTTGGTTCAACAAACGATAGTCTATACATAATCGTAAGGTACCATCCTTCTTCCTAACAAATAGAACCGGTGCTCCCCATGGAGACACACTTGGGCGTATAAAACCCCGGTCTAGCAATTCTTGCAATTGGACCTTCAACTCTTTTAACTCGGCCGGAGCCATTCTATAGGGTGCTTTAGAGATAGGGCGGTGCAGGGTACTAAGTCAATACAAAACTCTACCTCACGATCCGGAGGCATAGAGTACTCACTAGAAAACACATCACTAAACTCATTCACAACCGGAACATGAGCTAACTCGGGAGACTTCTTATTGGAATCTACCACATAAGCTAAGTAACCCGCACACCCTTTAGATATCATCTTTCTAGCTTTTAAGGCGAAATAACATGCAAACCGAACATAGATTTATCGGCATCAAATATAAATGTAGGCACATCGAGGCATAGCAAATGAGACTCGTTTTCTACGACAGTCTACCAAAGCATGACACTGACTCAACCAATCCATCCCAAGGATCACATCAAAATCACGGATTGGTAACTCGACCAAATCCACCGGCAATACATGCCCACATATAGTCACATCACAACCACGATATATCAAAGAAGATGCAAGGCACTCTCCCATAGGAGTAGAGACCTCCAACACATAAGGCATAGATTCAGGCAAAATGTGAAATGAGAATGCAAAATGAGATGCCACAAATGAATGGGAAGACCCGGGATCTATAAGAATGCGGGCCTTAACTCCTGAGACAGGAACTATACCTCTAATGACGGCATTAGGATCGACCTCTCCTCGACCCAAAGCAAACACTCGACCTTGGACTCTATCATTGGGTTTCCCGTCAACATCCCTTTTTACACCACTACCTTGTCCCCATTGACCACTACCCGAAGCTTGCTTACTCTGCCACTTAGGACAATTCCTCCGGAAATGACTTGTCGAACCACACTCTAAACACTTTCCTTGCTTGCTCCAACACTTATCCTCCGAATGCCCTTGCCTCTTGCAATAACCACACGTTGCCCCAAACTGACCGGAAGTCGAACAATTTGCCGGAGCCGCTACATTTCCTCCTCGATTTGCTCCCGAAGTGAATGTCCTTGGTTGCCCTCTGTTCTGTCCCGAACCTTGACCTTGGAATCTGTTTCTGTTCCCACCTTCATTTTTACCACGATGCTCCTCTATGTCATTCTCAATCCGATACGCCATGTTCACCGCCGCTTGGAAGTTGGCGAAGTCATGAGTCAAAAGCTGCTTCCGGAACTCCACCCTTAAACCCTTCACAAACCTGTAGATACGCCTCTCTTCATCCGGTACCAAGTGAGGACAATATCGGGCCAACTCCGTAAACTTTCTTGAATCTTGCGCTATAGTCATGGAACCTTGCTCAGCTTTGAAACTCAACTTCCTTTTTGTCTCTAGTAACCATCGGCACGAAATGATCACGGAACTTACGTGTGAAATTCTCCCAAGTTTGCGGTGTCAAATCTCGGTCCCAACCATCCTTTACCACCTGCCACCAGTGCTCCGCGGGTCCTTCTAACTTGAATACGGCACATCTCACCTTTTCCGCATCCGAACTCTCCATAGCTAAGAAAATCTTGTTCATCGCTTCAAGCCATCTCTCCGCCTTCACCGGATCCGGATCTCCGTTGAAGCTAGGAGGAGACATCTTCACAAACTTCTCTAACCCATGGTGCCCTTGCCTACCTTCGGGTTGCCGTCCCCTACCTTGATTCTGAGCTGCCATATTCTGAAGAAATACTCGGAACATATCCATCATTTCGGCATTCGGATTACCAACATTACCCAAAGCCCGATCCTGATCTCCATCATTACCCGCCATTAGTACAACTCCTGCATTAAACACTCGACGTCAGTTATCACACACTCTCACTCAGCTAGACTCTACCCGAGAACTCTAACCGAGCTCTGATACCAACTGTGAGGACCCCGACCCGGAACCTACACGTGTCCCGAGTTGGAGCGTCCTCAAACTAACCCCAAATATACTAAACTTTTAAAACTTTGAATTAAACTTCAAACATCAACATCATTAACATTTCCATTTCAAAACAACTCCACTACTCTCCACATCGGAGGAAGAGTGGACCAACTTTGAAAATACTTAAACTGTTTTAGTTACAAAAGATTATGGTTCCAACGTAAAGATTTAAGTTTATAATTACAAACTCCCAAAAGGAATTATAGCAAAATACTTTCTACGCCAACCTAACGTACCCCGACAATACCCAAAAGCTCACTGCCAAACTCCTTTTCGTCCTTACTTGGCCGGTCCTCCTGTCTCGGGATCTAAAAACATTAAAGGGAGAGGGGTGAGAATAAATCTCAGAAGCTATTATGAATGCAAAGAATATGCCAAATAAATGCAACATATAACAAGTCGCACATAACACATTGGAAAAGCTGTAGAACACATTCCATTACCTTGGTTTTACCTTTTCCCGTCTCGAACGTAGTCGTACAACATTGGGTATAATAATACTCCAATCTTACAGTGAGCTGCTTAAGCAATACTCACATCTTATAAGACCCGTTTTAGGGAACCAAATAAGACAAGAGCAACTCGTAAGGCTTTTGGCTCAATACAGATGCTATACCCCATCCCGTGGCCACGGGAGGGGACGGCCACAGATATAACATAATCCGATCACATTAGGTCACACTTCCATAATTGATCGTATTATATTATACCCCCAATGTCAGCTGACTCACACATTATTAAGCACATAATAGATACTTGAATAGAATCCACAGAAAGGGATAACAATATAGCAACATGGTAAAATATACTCATGTTCAATCTTTCAAATAGTGTCATATATATATATACACTATTGATTCAATCATAATCCATGTATGGAATAGATGCTCATAATCAATTCCATGATGCCGTGCAACAATTATTTCCCGCACCATATTATCATATAACCATTCAGAGGCAACCACATAGAGGTACAATCACAATTAAATAGCTCTAGGATTATAGTTAAAGAAGGATCAATTCCCACTTAAATTGTTTAGGTTTCAATTAACTTGAAATTCATACTCGAAATTGTCTGGGCACGACTCGTGCTCTAGTGCACGAAGTCGTTCCCAACCTCTCGCACGACTACTTGGTTTCTCACGACTAGGGATCACGGCGAAAATTGAAGGTCACGACTCGTGCTCTAGTGCACGAGTCGTGCTCCAGTGCACCACTAGTGCTCCCTTGCACCACTAGTGCTCATTTGCACCACTAGTGCTCCCGTGCACTACTAGTGCTCCCGTGCACTACTAGTGCTCCTGTGCACTACTAGTGCTCCCGTGCACTACTAGTGCTCCCGTGCACTAGTCGTGCCAATACCTGTAATTGTTGCCGATGTTTCCATCACCGCAACCCAAAACTACAAAACCCCATTTTTGCTTCATCTAGCTGCACTAAACTAACCAAAACCAGTTTATATACCATATTGAACACATATCAATACTCAATCCATGCTTTAAAACCCTCTATCACCTTCAATCCCAAAGTTGATCAACTATTTAATTACTCTCTTCATGTTCATCAACATTATGCTTATCTAATCATTCCCAAAGCCAAGAAACAACACAATCAAGTCCCAAAAGTAGTTTATAGCACATTTACATATCATTTAGATTCATATGCTCAACATTGAAGGGAAATCATAATAACTTACTTGAGCCAATACAAGATGAAATGAAGCTTTTCTAGGCTTGATCAACTCCTTGAGATGAACCACTCACAAAAGGACACTTGGATTTGGAAATGGTTGAGGAATGAACTTGGTATGAACTCTTGGAATGGGAGGCTTTCACCAAGCTTCCATGGAAAGTGAAGAGAAAAGAAAGAAGTAAGAGAAATGATGAAGGAGGGGGAGGAAGAGTGTGGGAGTAGTAAGAGAGGGTATGGGGAGGTAAGGTGGAAGTTGACTATTGGGGCATTATTTGAGGGAATTAGGGAGAAGGGAATGCCCCCCCCCCTCAACTAAGGCTTTCACATTATAATTAGACACATCATTCTAATTATTTATCTACCCAATTTATCCTCCTCCCATTATTTATTTATTTGCTATTTTTATATTTTTCCTAGAACATTAATTTATTTTACTATCAAGTATCCTAACATATGAAATCAGTATATAAAAATGGACACATAATATTAACAATAATATTAAAAGCACACAATATGATATTTAAATTAGTGCCTAGGGTTAGGGTCGTTACACTTAATATTGCGGGGGTATTCAGTAATGTTGCGGGGGTAAATAACAATTCTCTTTAGAAAAGATTGATGACAAAATTGATGTCTTTATTTTACAGGTGAATGAGGAGCCTAAAAGCTTTTCTACTTTCAGAGAAATACTATGTCATTTACAGGCAATATTTTGGTCCTACTCTTTCACCACTATCCATTTTCAAGATTTATTTTCCTACTCCCTTTGAATTTTTTTTATGCCTCCATAGAATTGAAATGACAGAGTTTACTTTGGAAGATCTGGCATACATGGATGGGGCCGCTTTGCATGGATAAACATAGCAGTAGGAGACGTGCTACTAAAACAATTCTTTAATGCTGTCTTTTTTTTTCAATGAACTTTTTTTGAGTGGAATTGTGTGTTCTCTTTTCATACTCCCTCCGTCCCACAATGTTTGTCTCAATTTCCATTTTTTTTGTCCTAAAATGTGTGTCTCATTTTCAAAATGGAGGGATTAAAAAGTTTGAATTTTCAAAATGGAGGGATTAAAAAGTTTTAATTTACAAAACTACCCTATGATAAAAATTAGGAAACAAATCACTGGTGGTATTTTACTCGAGTATTAAGTGGAGCTCATTAAGATAGCATTAGAAATGAAAAAAATGTTGGTAAAATGTTTTAATAGTCAAATGAGGCTATCATTATGGGACGGGTATTCAAAATGAAAAGGAGTTTAATTGGATTAACATTGCTTGTGCCCAAGTTCTTGAATACCGTGGGGAGCAAGTAAGGGAAAGTGTTGCCAATTTGAGGGAGGCACGCTATCGCAGAGAAGGCAAAGACTGTTATGTGAGTTGACTCAACTTTTGAAATTTTTTGATCTTTTCAAAAGTCAATGCACGTGGTAATGAGATTGGTGAAATTTTGATTTGCAGCTGTGTAAGATTAGTGAAAAAGTTGTGGTGGATACCACAGATAAAGGAAACATTGCTCGACTAATCAACCATTCGGTACTGTTCTCCATTACTTCTTTTCTATATGTTTGCAACTACATGTTTTTTTCATCGGATAACAGTTTATTAAAGAAAAATAAATAGAGATCAAAATGGAAAGAAACATATACTATACTGATAAACTCATTTTGTAACTCTTTAATTTAGATTCTGTTAAATGTCATAGTTTTTTGTCCGTGCATTTAATGCACGGGTGTAATACTAATTCTTAATAAAAGCTCAAACGAGATTTAAAAGTCTATACACAAATAAGTTTCAGATCAAAATCTCATAAAAATCCAAAACCCTCTTTCAGCAATGCACTATTCCGCCAATGTTTCTCTTCTTCTCCGACCATGAAACCAAATAACTTCTTATTTCTATATGAGTGTTCCTGTAACAAATATTTGTTGAAGGCAGATCTGTTAAAGGTTAAATCTCTTTTACTCCCTTTTATCAATCTCGAACATAGTCTCCCTATATTCTATGGTTCCTGCTCTTATTCATGCTTCGATGAAAAGAACAAATAACTATTATACCTAAGTATAATAGTAATTCTAGTCTCATACCTTCATGTATATGAGCGAATTATTTAATAAAATATGAGTTTTTATTATTATTTTAAGAAAAGATTTGTGAAAAAAAAACTTTTATACATAGGTATAAAAGCAACTTTAGTCTTATATCTTTGAGTATAAGAGCGATGATGAGTAATAATGTGTAAACGTAAGTTTCTATAAAATTTTGTATTTGACTTGAATATTTATAAGTTTGATATATCGTCCAGGCTAATATATATAAACCAACAACAAAAAATTGAGACTCCCCCCACCATCTCCACTTACACATCTGATAGTATGAAGTCATATTCTCATTCATAAAGTATATCAAATACAAGAGAACTAAGGGCACTCGTTACTTAGAAGATTTACACCATCTTCATCCATTTCTTAAGTCATTGTTTGAAGAACAACACAATGGAATCATCAGGTACATGCTTCCGCTCCTCTTCCTTCTCTTTTCTTAATCTAGATATGAGACGATTTTGGTTTGTGGATCATTATGTTCCAACAATTGGTATCAGAGCCTACTCATATTCTAGATCAAGTTTGAGTATTATGAAAAGCCTTCATGTTTTATTATGCTTTTAAATTCTTGAAAAGATTCCATGTTTATAAATTTTGGTTTTACTCAAAAGGCTTTCAATTCTTAATGTAAGATTATCTCATTTTGAACATAGCCACCATCATTGGATGCGTTGTGAGTTTGTTCAAATGCATAGCCACACATTTAAAAATGTGTTGTGAGTATGTGGATCTACTAGCTTTGGTTGAATATTGATTCACCATTAAGTTAAGAATTGATAGTCAAAATCTGGAAAATTTGATGTTCAGGGGCTGCTCGGCCGAGCACACCCCTTGACTCGACCGAGCTTGTATCAGCACAACGTTTGAAATTTTTGCAAAAGCCAACGGTCATGATGCTTGGCCGAGCACCTCGAAGGACTCGGCCGAACACCTCTAAGGACTCGGCCGAGTACCCCTAAGACTCGGCCGAGCACAAGGGAGCAGAAAGGGGTGTTCTCTGGAGTCTTTTGCTCGACTGAGCACCTTCCTTGACTAGGTCGAGCATGACTTATTTTTGTCAGATTTTCAAATTTTTCAATATTTTGCTATTTTGGTCAATTTTCATTCATTATTTGAGTATAGTATAAATTAATTTGTGCCCTAAAGTATGATTAATTATATGCTTAAACAAATTTATTCATTGTTTAAATAATATTGTTGCCAAAGTAATTTACGTTATTTAAATGCAAATTTGTTAAAGTGATGAATGTTCTTATTGATATGTGGTAACATGAATTTCCCAAAGGAGATCTTGTTATTGACTAAATATTTGTATTCATGGGGTAGTAATTGAATAAAATATTTGGTCATCTTGAATACTTTGAACCATCCCAAAGGAAGGCGGGTATTTAAAATGAGTTGTTTATATTCTTTATTATCGGGTAACAAATACATAAATATTGGGACATTTTTATACTTGAACCGGCCCAAAGGAAGGCAAGTATTTGAAATGTGTTGTTTAAAGTTATTTATTACCCTAAGATAAATCAAATTATGAGTCAATTCGCAATCCAAAGATTAGTTTTGATGTCATGTTGATTATCTTTATGATGGAATTCATGAATATAATTAATCATTGTGTAGATACTTATACATGTTTTGTGTTTCATTCTTGTTCTTGCTCCAGATTTGATAAATGCTACTTCTATCACAACTGCTATGAGTAAAATTCCAATGCTCAACGGGACCAATTTTAAAACATGGAAAAACAAAATCACTATGATCTTGGGATGTATGGAATAGACCTCGCATTAAGGGAACCAAGTCCTGCTCCTCTAACAGACGAGAGCACTAAGGAACAACGCTCTAGTATAGAGAAATGGAACCGTTCCAACCGCGTAAGTCTAATGATAATGAAAAATGCTGTCCCGGAGACATTCTTGAACATTGTCTCCGAGGATATTGGTGCTAAGGAATTTCTGGAGACCCTTGAAGGGCGTTTCGCCAAAAGCGAAAAGTCGAATACAAGTGCTTCCTTGAGGAAACTTGTTTCCATGAGGTATAAGGGAAACGGAAATCTCTGTGAGTATATTATGGAGATGTTACATTTGTCAACAAAACTAAGGGCACTTAAGTTAGAGATTTCGAAAGATTTGCTCGTGCACTTAGTTTTGATCTCTCTTCCTCCTCAGTTTGGTCACTTTGAAGTGACCTATAATTGTCAAAAAGACAAGTGGAACATTGATGAATTAATTTCACATGTGACACAAGAGGAAGATAGGTTGAAACAATCCAATTCGGAAAGTGCTCATTTGGCATCTACCTCTTCTCATGGGACTAAGATAAGAGGGAAGGAGATTGCAGTTGGAAGCAACAAGAAGCGTAAGGGATCATTTAATGATCGTAAGGACAACAAGTGCTTCTTTTGCAAGGAACTCAATCACATGAAGCCTGACTGTCCTAAATATCGCGAATGGCGAATTAAGAAATGTATGACATTTGGTCTTGTTTGTACTGAGGCTAATTTGGTTTCAATTCCTGCATATACGTGGTGGTTGGACTCTGGTGCAACAACTCACATTAGTATGTCTATGCAGGGTTACCTGAACTACCGAAGCCCTAGCGAAGATGAAAGATTTATCTTTATGGGAGATGGGAATCCGATGGAAGTTATAGGCATTGGGGCATTTAGGTTATTGTTAAGTACCGGCTATTATTTTGTATTAAATAATACATTTATTGTATCGTCCTTTAGGCGGAATTTGATAACAATCACAGTATTAGATCGGGAAGGTTATTCCTGTTCATTTGATAATAATAAATGTGATCTTATTTTCAATTCCAAAGTTGTCAGTATTAGTACTTTATCTTACAATGACAATTTATATTTACTTCAAACAGTAAATACTATTAATGAGTTCCATAATAATGAAATCAGAGGTACTAATCGAAAGTTTTCAAGTCTAAATTCTTATACCTTGTGGAATAGGCGTTTGGGTCATATCTCCAAAAGGAGAGTTGACAAGCTTGTGTCCGAGGGAATACTTAACAAACTTGATACTCCGGAAAGGGACTTTTGCATGGAGTGCATTAAAGGCAAATTTACAAACACAAAAGGTACTGAATCATTGAGAGCGGATAATCTATTAGAACTTATCCATACGGATATATGTGGACCATTCACTACCCCTTCATGGAATGGTCAAGCATACTTCATAACGTTCATAGATGATTACTCTCGTTATGGATACATCTACCTGCTTCATGAGAAATATCAATCACTGGAAGTTTTCAAGTCTTATAAGACCGAAGTTGAAAAACAACTTGGGAAGACTATTAAGAATGTTAGATCCGATCGTGGTGGTGAATATTATGATCGGAATGACGGTTCAGGTGAACAACGTCCAGGTCCTTTTGCTCGCTATTTGGAAGAGTGTGGGATTGTCCCTCACTACACCATGCCGGGGAAACCCAATATGAATGGTGTAGCTGAGAGATGGAATAGAACCCTTAAGGATATGGTAAGAAGTATGATTTCTTGTACTTCTTTACCTCACTCATTATGGGGCGATGCACTGAAAACCGCAATTTACCTACTTAATAGAGCTCCTTCAAAAGCTACTGACAAAATCCCTTATGAGTTATGGACAGGCAAGAAACCGTCCTTAAATCATCTTCATGTTTGGGGTTGTCCAGCCGAAGCTAGGCCTTATAGACCTAACGAAGGAAAGTTGGACGCTAAGACTGTTAGTAGTTACTTTGTAGGATACTCTCAAAGATCTAGGGGATATAAATTTTATGACCCGAAAACTAGAACCTTTTTCGAGACTGTCAATGCTAGGTTCTTTGAGGATGTTGAATTTAGTGGGAGAAAAGGTAATGATTTTGAATTTGAAGAGTTAGAAGAACCACTCTATATTCCTCCAACTTTTGTTCCTGTTGAAAATCAAGTAATTGCACCTGAAATTCAACAAGAACATACAATTCAAAATGATATAGAGGCTTCCGTAAATAACGAACAACATGGAAATGTTGAACATGAGGAAATTCAACAACCTCAAAATGAGAATGAATCGGTGCCCTTAAGAAGATCTACTAGAGAAAGAAGAAGTGATATTTCGAATATTTATGATATGTATCTTGCAGAGAATGAGAACACCTTAGGTTTAGTGGAAGATGAATCAATCACCTTCCATGAAGCCATTAATAGTCCTAATTCTCATAAGTGGATCAATGCTGTTAATGAGGAGTTAAAATCAATGAAAGACAATGACGTTTGGGATCTTGTCCCATTGCCTAAAGGAGTAAAACCTATTGATTGTAAATGGATATTTAAAACCAAAAGGGATTCGCAAGGTAATGTGAAAAGATATAAGTTACGTCTTGTTGCTAAAGGATTTACTCAAAAGGAAGGCATTGATTATAAAGAAGCATTTTCTTCGGTATCTTCTAAAAACTCTTTTAGGATCATTATGGCTTTAGTGGCACATTATGATCTTGAGCTTCATCAAATGGATTTTAAGACGGCTTTTCTCAATGGAGACATTGAGGAAACCATCTATATGAGGAAACCAAAAATGGTGATTGATTCAGATCAAACTAATCAATTAGTTTGTAAATTAAAGAAATCCATTTATGGCCTCAAACAAGCCTCTCGTCAATGGTACCTCAAATTCAATCAAGTAATTCTTTCATTTGGTTTTGAAATGAATCTTGCCGAGGATTCTGTGTACCATAAGTTCAGTGGGAGTAAATTTATATTTTTGATCTTATATGTGGATGATATTTTGTTTGCTAGTAATGACATTAATCTCTTAAAAGAAACTAAGAAATTTCTTTTAAACAAATTTGAAATGAAAGATCTTGGTGAAGCCTCTTTTGTATTAGGAATCCAAATTTATCGTGATCACTCATGTGGAATTTTGGGATTATCACAAAATAGCTATATTGAGAAAGTCTTACAAAGGTTTAGCATGCAAAATTGTAAACCACTTGACACCCCTGTTTCTAAAGGTGACAAATTTAGTCTCAAACAATGTCCTAAGAATAATTTTGAATCCAAATCTATGGAAAATGTCCTGTATGCATCAGCAGTTGGAAGTATAATGTATGCACAAGTTTGCACACATCTGGACATAGCATTTATAGTTGGAATGCTTGGTAGATATCAAAGTAATCCAGGTAAAGAACATTGGGTTGCAGCCAAAAGAGTGATGCGTTATTTACAAAACACCAAGGACTACATGCTTAAGTATACAAAATCGAATCATCTTGAGATCATTGGGTTTTCCGACTCCAATTTTGCTGGATGCCAAGTGAGAATGTGTGCCCAAATTGTGGAATTCACGCGAGTTTGAAGACCGGTTTAATTTGAAAAACGGAGTCGCCACGCCATTTTGATTTCCTCAAACTTTGAAAAAAAGGATTTTATGGGTTCGGAGGTTAAGTTACCCCTTGGGAAGAACGGATCGTCGTTCACCCAAGGTGCCTTGCCGTAGCAAGTCTCCCTAGATTCCGTTCATTTTGCTTGCTTGCGTGCTTTCTTGTGTGCATGTGTTTGAATGAAAGGGGAGGGAATGTCCCAAGTTGTCTTCCGGACGTACAAACCATTTATTGGTTGTCGCTCGGAATTTCTTGAATTTTATGTATTCGGGATTTTGATCCCGTCCTCACTTTGGACTTGTGATCATCGCTTTTTAACCTCGGGACTTGCGTGATCGAGAGAAGGACTCTCTTTTATAGTCCAAAAATGAGGTTCTTTAGGAAGGAATGTCCTTAGCCCATCAATCCTACACCTTAAGACGATCGAGCTTATATGAATGCTTCATGCTCGTCTTAAGTGATAATTGGAGATATAGGGTTCAAGGTTGTCCCTTTCTAAAGAGATTATGGAACCTTTGATGGAAGAAACGATGTAAAGATAGGATCTTTACACCGGTCCGTTCCAAGGTTGCTAATGGGGACATGGGGGAATGCATGTAAAAATGACATTTTTAGTGAAAAGATGACATTTTTGGGTTGCAAAGGATGCTTTTTGATTTGCAAAGGATGCATTTCGATGTAAAGACATGATTTTTATGCAAAGGATGCATTTTGATGTAAAGAAGTGATCTTTATGCAAAGGATGCATTTTTATGAGAAAATTGGCATTTAATATGCAAAGGATGCATAAAGATTGCATTTTGAAAAGCAAAGGATGCATTTTTATGATGAAGGAATGACCTTTAATGCAAAGGATGCATGAAAATGGATTTTATGTGCAAAGGATGCATTTTTAATATAAAGACATGATTTTTATATGCAAATGATGCATAAAGATGGCATTTTTATGTAAAAAGGGGATTTTTAGGTGCAAAGGATGCACCTTTGATTTAAAGATTACATTTTTAATGACAAATGATGCCTAATTTATGCAAAAGGGAAAGGGGGTATAATAAATATATGATCTTTAATGAAAATTACCAAGTCCCAAGCAAAGATAATAACAATATATGAATGCAATGAGCAATCTAATTCACATAGAGCAATTAAAATGCAAGGCAAGGGAGTGAGAGGTTACCAATGGTGGCCTCTTCTTCTTTGGGTTGAGCTAGGTGGAAGGACCAACTTTGGAATCTTCAAGGAGGAGGGAGGTGGCTTCTTGGCTTGCTTCTTCAACCTTCTTGGATTTTCAGCAGTATTTGAGAGTGTGTTGTGTGTGTTTTTCGTCTTTGGTTGCCTTGTTGTTGGTGTGTAAAATGGGAAGAGGAGGGCTCTATTTATAGGCAGTCTGGATAAGACCAATGAAGCCGTGCAGCCAGAGATCCTTGGCTAATGCAGCCGTGCGGCATTATCCCTTGTGACTCAGCATGTTTCTAGAATCATGCAAGGTGGCAATTCTAGAACCTTTTCCAAATTAAGAAAAACGTGTTTCTTAATTGGTAAGCATTTCCTTCAGCCCTTAGATGATTTGGAACAGTTCCGGAATTGCTCCGGAACTCTAGAAAAGTCTGGGGAATTGCCGGGAAACTTGCCGAAATTGCCGGGAAACTTGCCGGAATTGCCGGGGAACTTAACCGGAAGGCATGAGCCAGATTTGGGTACTTACAGAAGCCCCTCGGCAATGTCACTTGCAGGGCGAGTGGGGTTATCGATAGAAAAGGATCCAATCTGGCGAATGCCGAGACGAATCGGGTGACCAAGTTGGTCGAGTGGCTGGACCTTTTATGGAAGGCTACCTACGTATCCCGGGTGGGAATCAAGCCATAATCGTAGTTCGGAATCCACTGGGGAAAGGGGGTGTCATATGTGACGAATTGGCTGAACTTAAAGTAGGCTACCTACGTATCCCGGAGGAATCAAGCCAGGCCGTAGTTCGAGCATTTACTGAGTTGAAATGTTATTCTTTCATCTTGGAATAACGGAGATCGAAAGAGATATCGAAATGTTATTCCTTCAACTTGGAATAACGGAGATCGAAAGAGAGCGAAATGTTATTCCTTCAATCTGGAATAACGGAGATCGCGAGAGAGGTCGAAATGTTATTCCTTCACCTTGGAATAACGGAGATCGAAAGAGATATCAAAATGTTATTCCTTCAACTTGGAATAACGGAGATCTAAAGAGAGCGAAATGTTATTCCTTCAATCTGGAATAATGGAGATCGCGAGAGAGGTCGAAATGTTATTCCTTCACCTTGGAATAACGGAGATCAAAAGAGATATCGAAATGTTATTCCTTCAACTTGGAATAACGGAGATCGAAAGAGAGCGAAATGTTATTCCTTCAATCTGGAATAACGGAGATCGCGAGAGAGGTCGAAATTTTATTCCTTCAACTTGGAATAACGGAGATCGAAAGAGAGAGCGAAATGTTATTCCTTCATCTTAGAATAACGGAGATCGCGAGAGAGGTCGAAATGTTATTCCTTCAACTTGGAATAACGGAGATCGAAAGAGAGCGAAATGTTATTCCTTCAATCTGGAATAACGGAGATCGCGAGAGGGGTCGAAATGTTATTCCTTCACCTTGGAATAACGGAGATCGAAAGAGAGCGAAATGTTATTCCATCATCCTGGAATAACGGAGATCGCGAAAAATGATGGATTTTGTAAAGAAGTAGGAAGGACTCGATAATTTTTTGTTAAAGAGAGTGGGACGTACCCGATAATTTTTGTAAAGAAAAGTGGGACGTACCCATAATAATAATTTTATTTTTATTTTTTTGTAAAGAAAAGTGGGACGTACCCTGATAATTAAAGAAAGTGGGACGTACCCTGATAAGAAAAGTGGGACGTACCCGATAATTTTTGTAAAGAAAGTGGGACGTACCCATAATAATAATTTATTTTTTTTTGTAAAGAAAAGTGGGATGTACCCTGATAATTAAAGAAAGTGGGACGTACCCTGATAAGAAAAGTGGGACGTACCCGATAATTTTTGTAAAAAAAGTGGGACGTACCCGATAATTTTGTAAAGAAAAGTGGGACATACCCGATAATTTTCTAAAGAAAAGTGGGACGTACCCGATAATTTTGTAAAGAAAGTGGGACGTACCCGATAATTTTATTATTTGAAAATTGAAAATGTTAAGGGCAAATAAAATGAGCCACAAGGGTAAATTTGTAAAATAGGCCACGGGGGCACTGGAGGGAAAACTGGATTGGGAATGATTGGAAATGCCAGGGGCACAAAGGGCAAAACAGGCCTATGGGAGACAAAATTGTAAAATGGAGCCTTCAGGGGCAAAATTGTAAAAACAAGCCACAGGGGCTTATTATGTCGCACGACATAATAGGCCATATGAACATATTCATTAAAAATTCGCACAGTCGCCATTTGAAACTCAATTGAAATTGAAATTGAGAGGGAGGCGACAACGAGAAGAGAGAAAGAGCAAACATCAGAGGGAGATTTGAGAGAAATTGAGAGAAATCAAACACCTTTAGTTTGATTCAATTGGAAAATGCCTCCTAGGTTCTATCCGACCAAAAGGGCTCCTCAACATGCCGAGTTAGCTACTCGACGGAAGGGGGTGCAAAGGAACCAAAGGCCATTTCTTCCGGAAGCTCAAAGAGGAGATTTCTATCCACAACTTGATGAACATACCTCAGATGTCGGGAAGAAAGATGTGGTAAGTGACCTAGGTTTTTTGAAAAATTTTTGATTTGGGTGAAATTGATTCGAACTGAATTTTCCAGATTGTGCTATGAATTGTCAAGAATTTGCATGAAATCATGGATTGAACTAGGAAGTGTGATGCTAAAATGCATGCTTTTATTGATGGATTTTGACCCATTTTCATTTGAGATGATTTCAAGAAATAGCATGAAATATTCATACTTGTGCCATGATTTCTTGCAGGGATTACGCACCCGTGGTTCCCCGGAGGTGATTGGTAGGCTATGGCAGAGCTTGCCGGGTAGCCAGGAGCAGATACACTCGCCTAAGGGCATGATTTACGTCGTTGGGCTAGGGCAATTCTTTGAGATGGCGAAGGCCATTGGAGACACTCAGAGGAGTGTGGATCTGGGTGACCAAAGAGGTCAAACGGTCAATCCTGCTAGGAATGTGCCACATAAAAAAGGGGGGGGGGGGTTGACCAATATGGTCAGATAGTTATACCTTTGTGAAAAGCTATCTTACCACGGAGGAAAGACGAAGGAAGAGGTGTGACCATAGCGGTCGGATGGCTATACCTTTGCGAAAAGCTTACGCACCATTGAGGAATGGAAAGAAAAAGGTGACCAATATGGTCGGATGGCTGGACCTTTATGAAAGGCTACCTACGTATCCCGGAGGAATCAAGCCTTGATCGTAGTTCAAGCCTCATCTAGACAGTTAGGAACGATGTCTAGGATCCTTGAGGGTTTTGACAATTAATGGAGGTTGTCATCTGAGGAAGCTAAAGCTTACGTCACTATCGAGTAGATAGAGGTAGCTATAGCTGGAAAACTTGAGCATACTTCTCAATCTGTGATAGAGGTAGCTAAAGTTGGATTTTTGACAATTAGGAAACTGTCGCCTGGCGTTATCTCGTTATAACGGAAGTAACGGAGGCGCTTTCGGGAGAAAATGTTATCATTAGCAATTGGCACATTACTTGAGCCTAGGGGTGATTTTTTTTTCTTGGAAACAATGGTAGGAACTGGGTTTGGATGTACATATGGAATGTGTTTGAACATTGTTTAAGATGGGTTTCAAGCAAGTGGGATCGTATTCCTTGGGTGTGGACTGAACTGCTATTGTTGCTGAGATGTTGTCAACGTGGACTGGAATTCCCTCTTGGGCTGAGACTGGGTTTAAAACTCGGATTTCGATGAATGTTCCTCTCTCACACTCTGGCATTTGAAGCTGATGTTGACAGGTTTTTAGAACCAAAGACTAAAGCAGATGTCGAAGTGACCAAACCTCTCTTCTAGGGATGGATGCGACTTATCGGAGCCCCGGTTGGACGAACTGAGTAGGCGAAGTCTTGGGTTTCGAAGAAGTGACTTAGTGAAGCCCCAGTCTGGTGACCTAGCAAAAATCCCAACCTGGTTGGTACTGCGGAAGTGATCCTAAGGTTGATCTGACCAAGACTGAATCCATCTAGGGACCTAGTGAAGAACCTGATGCGAACCCCAAAAATGGCTAAAGAAGCCCCAGTTTAAAGGAATGCTTTGACAGAGTTTCGAGGCAGCCCTAATGCGAATTGTGGCAGAAGAGGGAAAACCTATCCTTCTCTCTCTCTTTTTTTTTTTATTTTCTTTAGTCAATCAGTCAACCTTAAGAAGATGTGAAAGAAAAGATTCTCAGAAATTTATACATGCAGGGGCATATTTTTCGAAAGGTGGGAATGGATCCCGATTTTGTGTTATTTCAATGGCCTTATTCGATGTAGGCACAAAACTCGCTTTGGGTTTGACTCTTTTGAGAGAGTATAAGCGTAGAAAGGTTTGTAAAAGTGTATGGAAGCCCCTGCTGACAGAAAATCAGCGTTTAGCACTATTTTTCCTAAGATGTAGAAAAGGAAGACTTGTCAAGACATCTGAAAACTTGTTTTATTTACAATGATCACAAGATTGCTTAAAACTCTTTATTGATGTTCGGGTTATTCAACCATTAATCTCGATATGAACAAACATTTTGATTAATCACGAGGACAAAGTCAACCGATGTCGTGGATCAAGGTTGGCTGGTGTGAAAGAAAGGTTTGTGTATAGGGAGGTCATTGATGAGACCGGGTTTTCTGGGATCTGACTGTGTCTATGGGAGAGGTCATTGATGAGACCGGATTTTCTGGAACTTGGATATGCTTATGACCGGACCATTTCTGGTTGCCTACGTTCCCCTCATTGTGAGGAGCTCAGGTCGCCGTAGTTCGGCCTTGGCCGGACTGTTTCAGGCTTTGGGATTTGTGGTTCCTTTAGTGAAAAGGCTTAGGATGAGATGATGAGGCGTGGGCCTCGGGATGATTCCTTGACCAAGTCATTCTTGGACGGCTGCTTCTGATTGCTTCCTCTTTCATTGGGGAAGAAAGGATTTGCACGTGCCTGCAGGCTTATGAAATGCTTCTGGCTTTGCTTCGACTGCCCCATTGTTATCGACAACTTTCATTCTCTGAGCTTTGATTTTGCCTGTCCGTCAAGCTTTTGATTGGCGGTGCTGGGTCCTTGGCCTCATTTTCTTTTATTTTTTATGTGCAACCCTGTTTTTTGCCTAGACCGCCCTTTTTTGGGATTTTCAGCCTAGCTGGACATTACTCTTCTTGCACTGAGATTTTTTTCTTTTTTTTATGTGCAATCCTGTTTTTTGCCTAGACTGCCCTTTTTTTGGGATTTTCAGCCTAGCTGGGCATTACTCTTTTTGCATTGAGATTTTTTTTATTTTTTTATGTGCAACCCTGTTTTTTGCCTAGACTGCCTTTTTTTGGGATTTTCAGCCTAGCTGGGCATTACTCTTTTTGCACTACATTTTTTTTTATTTTCTGAAGCACCTGAGGGCCAAGGCGAGCCCCTGCTTGAACTTTCTTGATACCCTTGAGGTCTAAGGCAAGCTCTTGGGTTGTTGTTGACATGAGATCAATCTTTCGAAGCTGAGTGGCCTTTTGTTGTCCCTTGATGTTGCCGCCGTCGTTGACTTGGTCAAGATGAAGGTGTGGGCATGATTGGAAAAGTTTATGGCTTGATGGACGCCTTTTGTGAGGTAAGGAAAGTGTATGGGGAAGGCATTAGTTGACTTTCTCACACTGATTAATCAAAACGTTAATTATTTCGAGAGATTATTCGTTGAGCATTGCAAGTGATCATATAAAATAAAACCATTTCATTAAATGTAATGTAGGTGTGCAATTAATGTCTTAAGTCTAGCAAGAAAAGAAGAAAGACTCTTTTATAGAAAATTGAAGATTAATTACTATGTTCGTGGAGGACTTGATTGAAAGAGAAAAACACTAGAACCTACGAAAGTTGACTGAGAGACTATATTTTTTATTTTTTATTTTATTTTATTTTTTTTTTTTTTTTTTAAGGATAGGTAGACCCTAGTCTAGCTACTCTTTGCTGGTTGGACTGCCAGGACGCTTGAGCTTTCCATTTTTCAGCTAGCTTTTGAATCCCCTATCGCAGACTGAGGCAATGATCCGTTACGTGCCCATGATACTGGTGGAAGTGGAGGGATTTGAGGCCACGGGGCAGCTGGAGCAAGCACAAGTTGTCAAAAGAAATGGGTCGGAAAAGTCACGGGGACGAACTTTGTTGACTGAGCATATTGCTGGAAGGAAGTGAACCTGGGAGGACTTCGAGGGATATTGGGATCTGTTTGGGAGGATTCAAAGCTGGGTCTTATCTGAGGATGCGAGGGCGTTGGAGCCACGATGGCTTGGGATGTTGGAAAGGACCGTGAGGGTAGTCCTTGGTAAGGGATCATATGTGGATAGAGGAGGGCATTGGTTATAGACTGGGGGAGCTGAGATGGCTGCTTCTGGAGTCTCATCTTCTACCATAACCAGGGAACCATTGGACTCAACCACTATCTGAACCCCATGACGACGGAGCGCATCAATGAGCATGGCTTGCTGTTCATCATGGACCTTACGACTGTTTTCCAAGGCTAAGGCTAGCTCTTCTTCTCTAGTCATCTGGTTACCCAAACCACTGTTGTTCTCTGTCAAATCGGCCATTCTGACTCTCTGGACTGACAAAGCTGAGGATTCTGGCGAACTGTCTGAGGATTCTGCGCTAACAAGCTGCTGACCCGGTATTCTCACCCACTTCTTTCTCGCTGCGGGAAAGGGATAGGAGAGGTTTAGACTTGGGGGTAGACAAGGTTTAGACTTGAAGGTAAGTGTTTGGACTGAAGGCTCAAGTAACATGCACTTATCGCTTTGAGTTTTGTTTAAAACACATTTTCTCCTAATCCCAATTGATCGGAAAAGATGAGACCTTGAAAGGTCAAGATTGAAAATTGGGGATCGGACCGAGGAGATCTCGACTAGGGATTTGATCGCGAAAGGTCGAGAGGGAAAATCGGAGATCGGACCGAGGAGGTCTCGATTAGGAATTTGACCATGAAAGGTCAAGATGGAAAAATCGGAGATCGGACCGAGGAGGTCTCGATTAGGGGTTTGACCATGAAAGGTCGAGATGGGAAGATCGGAAATCGGACCGAGGAGGTCTCGATTAGGGATTTGACCATGAAAGGTCGGGAGATGGAAGATCGGAAATCGGACCGAGGAGGTCTCGATTAGGGATTTGACCATGAAAGGTCGGGAGAGAAAATCGGAAATCGGACCGAGGAGGTCTCGATTAGGGATATGACCATGAAAGGTCGGGACAGGGAAATCGGAAATCGGACCGAGGAGGTCTCGATTAGGAATTTGACCATGAAAGGTCGGGAGAGAAAATCGGAAATCGGACCGAGGAGGTCTCGATTAGGGATATGACCATGAAAGGTCGGGACAGGGAAATCGGAAATCGGACCGAGGAGGTCTCGATTAGGAATTTGACCATGCAATTATGATTACATTAATTGTTCAAGTTTACTTAAAATCATGTCTTTTATTAATTTCTATTTGGTTGGAAAAGGGGGTTTGCCCTTCTTTTTCGCAACTACTCTAGATCCTGGATCAGTGGGTTCCGTCACTACGTCTATAAACCCCTCGTATTCCACCTGTATTTCGACCTCCAAGGGTGGACAGCCCCGGGCGAGGGTCCTATAGGGCACGCGGATCCCACCGACCGAGAGAAAAGAACGCTCCTAATGGGTCTAGCGGGTCATAGAAACTTTTAACGCACGAGCGATGCGAATTACAGTCAAGGCAATACCGGGAAAGTTTCGTCTTTCAGCCTTGATAGAATTTCGGCAGAATTTCGCTTGCGCGATTGACGTTTTGACTTTTCGGTAATGTCCGAGAAGATAATAGGCATGGGTCGGGCGGTAAAAGTCGGATGACACAGTGTCACATTGAACTTCGTTGCATACGCCGTGCGTGAGTCAAAATCGAAGTCAATGCCGGGTCAAGATCTTGCCAATTTTTCCTTGTCGAAATTTTGGCAGAGCTTCGCTTGAGCGAAAGATCTTTGGACTTTTCTTGGCAAAGACTCGGTCTCGACTCTTACGCATTCCGTGCAGGTCAAGGTCAAAGTCAATGTCGGAGTCAAGATTCTACCAATTTTTTTCCTTGTCGGAATTTTGGCAGAGTTTCGCTTGTGTGAAGGACCTTGACTTCCGTTATGGACTAAGGCTTGACCTTTACGGGGATATGCAACTGGGCTATATGACACAGACTAGATCAAAAACCAACCAAAAGTCACTGTTTTTTTTTTTGAAACGTGTGACACGGACTGTGCATTGGTCGACACTGGCTGCCATGGGGAGTTTGGGGTGATTCCGTGCGCGCCCGGGAGCATCGTAAGTGTCGTCCGTGGCTCGCAGTGAACAACCACCCCGGGTTTAAAGGGACGTGCGTGCAAAGTGTACAGGATATATAGGGTGCGCGTAGTGTGCGGTCTCCTAAAAATATTCCTTTTTGAGTTAAAACAGAGATTTTTATAAATGTGTTTTAAAGGAATGATTTTTTGGACGGGGGAGAATGCAACAGTTAAGCACGTAAATTTTCTGGGAGCCCCAGTCAGTCTTGGAACTGAGTAGCCCCAAGCTGCTAGGACTGCCAGATTAACTTCAATTTTTCCTGGTGGAATTGCCACTGAGGCCGTCCGGTCAGAATCCAAGGAGGATTGAGCCGTTCGACTGCATGGATCAATTTTCCAGGTTCCACTCCTTTGCTATTTCGGGTTGTTTCCCGCTCAAAGTATGCACAAATCCCAAAATGCAAATGATGCAATGCAAGGCAAAGAAAGCAAGCAAAATAAACGGAATCCGCGATGGGAGTCTAACCCGCTCAAAGGGAAAAGCTTTCTTTTATTTTAATTTTCGAAAAGTGATACCGGTACATGGGATTGTTAAACCACCGTTTATCCCAAGCCCCGGGTTAGGGAGCGATACAGGAAGGTTAAATGGTTTCCACCTATATACCAAGTATCGTTAATTTTGAAAATGAAAGCTTTTTTCCTTTGGGATGTCCCCAGCGGAGTCGCCAAACTGTGAATGTGTGCCCAAATTGTGGAATTCACGCGAGTTTGAAGACATCCGGTTTAATTTGAAAAACGGAGTCGCCACGCCATTTTGATTTCCTCAAAACTTTGAAAAAAAGGATTTTATGGGTTCGGAGGTTAAGTTACCCCTTGAGAAGAACGGATCGTCGTTCACCCAAGATGCCTTGCCGTAGCAAGTCTCCCTAGATTTCATTTATTTTGCTTGCTTGCGTGCTTTCTTGTGTGCATGTGTTTGAATGAAAGGGGAGGGAATGTCCCATGTTGTCTTCCGGACGTACAAACCATTTATTGGTTGTCGCTCGGGATTTTTTGGATTTTATGTATTCGGGATTTTGATCCCGTCCTCACTTTGGACTTGTGATCATCGCTTTTTAACCTCGGGACTTGCGTGATCGAGAGAAGGACTCTCTTTTATAGTCCAAAAATGAGGTTCTTTAGGAAGGAATGTCCTTAGCCCATCAATCCTACACCTTAAGACGATCGAGCTTATATGAATGCTTCATGCTCGTCTTAAGTGATAATTGGAGATATAGGGTTCAAGGTTGTCCCTTTCTAAAGAGATTATGAAACCTTTGATGGAAGAAACGATGTAAAGATAGGATCTTTACACCGGTCCGTTCCAAGGTTGCTAATGGGGACATGGGGGAATGCATGTAAAAATGACATTTTTAGTGAAAAGATGACATTTTTGGGTTGCAAAGGATGCTTTTTGGTTTGCAAAGGATGCATTTCGATGTAAAGACATGATTTTTATGCAAATGATGCATTTTGATGTAAAGAAGTGATCTTTATGCAAAGGATGCATTTTTATGAGAAAATTGGCATTTAATATGCAAAGGATGCATAAAGATTGCATTTTGAAAAGCAAAGGATGCATTTTTATGATGAAGGAATGACCTTTAATGCAAAGGATGCATGAAAATGGATTTTATGTGCAAAGGATGCATTTTTAATATAAAGACATGATTTTTATATGAAAATGATGCATAAAAATGGCATTTTTATGTAAAAAGGGGATTTTTAGGTGCAAAGGATGCACCTTTGATTTAAAGATTACATTTTTAATGACAAATGATGCCTAATTTATGCAAAGGGGAAAGGGGGTATAATAAAGATATGATCTTTAATGAAAACTACCAAGTCCCAAGCAAAGATAATAACAATATATGAATGCAATGAGCAATATAATTCACATAGAGCAATTAAAATGCAAGGCAAGGGAGTGAGAGGTTACCAATGGTGGCCTCTTCTTCTTTGGGTTGAGCTAGGTGGAAGGACCAACTTTGGAATCTTCAAGGAGGAGGGAGGTGGCTTCTTGGCTTGCTTCTTCAACCTTCTTGGATTTCCAGCAGTATTTGAGAGTGTGTTGTGTGTGTTTTTCGTCTTTGGTTGCCTTGTTGTTGGTGTGTAAAATGGGAAGAGGAGGGTTTTATTTATAGGCAGTCTGGATAAGACCAATGAAGCCGTGCGGCCAGAGATCCTTGGCTAATGCAGCCGTGCGGCATTATCCCTTGTGACTCAGCATGTTTCTAGAATCATGCAAGGTGGCAATTCTAGAACCTTTTCCAAATTAAGAAAAACGTGTTTCTTAATTGGTAAGCATTCCCTTCAGCCCTTAGATGATTTGGAACAGTTCCGGAATTGCTCCGGAACTCTAGGAAAGTCTGGGGAATTGTCGGAAAACTTGCCGGAATTGCCGGGAAACTTGCCGGAATTGCCGGGGAACTTAACCGGAAGGCATGAGCCAGATTTGGGTACTTACACCAAGATAGTCGTAAATCGACTTCAGGTTACATCTTCACATTAGCTGATGGAGCAATATCTTGGAGAAGTTCAAAGCAAACACTCGTTGCTTCCTCTACCAAGGAAGCCGAATTTGTTGCTTGCTATAAAGCATCCAAATAAGCTGTATGGCTGCGTAACTTTGTTGAGGGACTCCGCATCGTCGATACTATCAAGAGGCCACTCAAGATATATTGTGACAACAGGGCGGCAGTCTTGTATTCTAACAACAATAAAAGTTCGTCTAGGTCAAAACACATAGACATCAAGTACTTGTTGTAAGAGAAAGAGTACAAAATGAACAAATAGAAATAGAACTTATTGGTACAAACTCTATACTTGCGGATCCGTTTACTAAGGCGTTATCTCCTTTAGTGTTTCACGAGCATGTTGCTCATATGGGTGTAACAAATTTTTGATAACATAATGAAAGTTTGAAAGTTTATTTCATCAATTACTTGTTCATGCTTATCTCATAGATTGATCTCATTTGGTTAAAGAGGATTAGTTGGTAGAATATGTATGTAGATACACATTCAATTAGTAATCCATGCTACACATCTATACTTTGATCTATGTCGTTTAGTCAGATATATATATGTGATTATTTTGGGATGAGTTGCAAATTAATTACAATGATTTCCCCATTAGTCCTTATACTTATATGATAAAATGGACGGGATTGGTTTCGAATGACAACAAAGTGCACATAAGGGTTGTCATTTGTGTTATAAATATGATTGAAGGATTTTATTAAGTATGAATATATGTTATTATAATTCAAGTGGGAGATTGTTAGAACATGAATTATAAGACATGTATTATTAGTGAAAGTACTTAATAAAATAGTAATCAATATTATAATGTTTGGTATAAAGTATAGGATATAACATAATATGTAGAAATTCATAGAATAAGACTACCATTAAATGATGGACATAATAGTAATTCCTTATTCATCAATAGGTGTAGTCCCTAAGTAAGGTGCCTCTTGAATTCCTTTATAAAAGCATTTCCATCAACCTATGAATCCAATTAAGATTGATTGATTTCATATTCTCATTCATAAAGTATATCAAATATAAGAGAACTAAGGACACTCATTACTTAGAAGATCTACACCATCTTCATTTCTTAAATCATTGTTTGAAAAACAACACAATGAAATCATCGGATACATACTTTCGCTCTTCTCCCATCTCTCTTCTTAATCTAGATATAAGACAATTTTGATTTGTGGATCATGTTCCAACGCAATCATGTCTTTCGGATATAGCCTTTCAAATACAACATTGAAATTCCTACTTCTCATCAGTAATCTAAAGTCAATTCAATGGTTCAGAGCGTATCAAAAGATGTTCATACCCTTTGAATACAATTAATGAAATTTTGGCTGCTCTACTGCTTGCGATCTAAAGTCAGGAGCTCCGGAGTGTAAATACTTCCTCCTCCATTACAAATTACACATTTTTTTTCATATAATATTTCAGTATAAATTACAAATTTTTAAAATAAAAATATTTTATTACTTTTATATTAATAAAACTCACTAATAAAAACAATTTAATTATTATTCCTTACCCACTTTTTCTCTCATATTTTAATTTCCATACTCATAAAATTTAATTCACTAATATTATTCCTTTATTTTCGTATAAATAATAAATGTAAGGAAGTATATACTCCCTCTGTCCCATAGATTTAAAGACTTTTGCCAACGCACGAAAATTAAGAAGAAAATATTATATTGAAAATGTTGTAAGTGTGAAAATAAAATAGGAGAGAGAATGAGTGGAGATAATAGTAAATTATAATGGTGATGTGAGTATTAAAATAATGTAGGAGAGAGAATGAGTGGAGGGAATAGTAAAGATTCATTTCCATTTTGGAAAAGTTATACTATTATTGTGGGACGCCCAAAATGAAAAGTTTATACTCCTTCCGTCCCGTCCGAAGTGTTCCAACTTTCCATTTTGAGCGTCCCATTTAAAATGTCTCATTACCAAAAAAGGAAATTTTTTTTACTATTACACCCACTCATTCTCTCTCCTACTTTACTTTTACACTCACAACATTCTCTCTCCTAACTATTTCACCCACTCATTCTCTTTCCTATTTAATTTTTCATACTCACAATATTTAAAAACTTTCTTTCTTACGCCAGCACTTTCTCGCCAATTCGTGCGATTGTTCTTTTCCAGACAACTTGAATGGGACGAAGGAAGTATATTATTGTGGGACGGAGGGAGTATTCCGGCTTCCGGAGTGGTGGGGACTTGGGATCTGTATATGTTTAATTAGTGGATATAGAGCTAGCTAGGTTGGGTCTATGTATATTAATGGTGTTTGGGCCATTAGCTGAAGGATGTGACCAATTACTCAAACCCTAGCTAGGCTTAGGCATCACACACATTCCTTTGATCTAAATCGCACCACGTCAAAGGCTAGACTCATAGTAAACGACACGCGCGCAAGCAAATCACTTCACTTGCTTTAATTCTAACTGCCCTCACCCCTCATCCCAAGTCCCAACCAACTAGGTGGAAATGGTCATTTTGGGCCGGGACCGTCTTCGGTCCGTCCGATCAGTGGCCCACAGCCCGCTTGGCTTGCACCTGTCTAGCCCGTGATCCGTTATTCGCTTGACTCATTTTATATACGGGACGAATCTGAACTAGAGATGTCCGTATGAATCGAAATTTGGCTCGCAGATCAGAAGATCCGTTTGATCTATGACCCGTTTAACTCGTGGATCAGGAAGGTTCGTACGGACATGTTTATTTTATAAAAATAAAGAATAGTCTGTCACTCTTTAAGTTTATATACTTTCATTTGTTTAGTTTTTTTTTATCTTTTTTTGTATACCCATTTTTTAAAAATATCAGTAATAAAAAAAAGTCTAAAATATTATTTTCTAGTCAATAAAAAATAAATAAGGGTAGTCCGTCCGTCTTTTCTTTTATATACTTTCATTTGTTCAGTTTTTTTTTTATCTCTTTTTATATATCTTTTTGTAAAAAATATCAATAATAAAAAAAAGTCTAAAATATTATTTTCTAATCAATAAAAAATAAAAAATAAAAAATAAATAAAGGGTAGTTCGTCCCTCTTTTCTTTTATATATTTTTATTTGTTTAGTTTTTTTTATATATATATGCCTTTTTGAAGAAAAAAAAACAGTAATAAAAAAAGTCTAAAATATTATTTTCTAGTCAATAAAAAATTTAAAAAATAAAATAAAAATAAAGGGTAGTCCGTCCCTCTTTTATTTTATATACTTTCATTTGTTTAGTTTTTTTTAATCTTTTTTTATATACATATTTGTAAAAAATATCAGCAATAAAAAAATCTAAAATATTTTCTAGTGAATAAAAAATAAAAATAAATAAAGGATAGTCCGTCTCTTTTTTCTTTTATATACTTTCATTTGTTTAGTTTTTTTTTAATCTTTTTTTATATTCCTTTTTGTAAAAAATATCAGCAATAAAAAAGTCTTAAATATTATTTTCTAGTCAATAAAAAATTAATAAAAATAAAAAATAAATAAAGGATAGTCCGTCCCTCTTTTATTTTATATACTTTCATTTCTTAGTTTTTTTTTTTTTATCTTTTTTATATACCTATTTGTTAAAAATATCAATAACAAAAAAAGTCTAAAATATTATTTCCTAAACAATAAAATATTTAAAAATAAAATAAAAATTAAGGATAGTCCGTCCCTCTTTTCTTTTATATACTTTCATTTGTTTAGTTTTTTTCTATCTTTTTTTTATATAAAACAACTAATTTTCTTATGTCTAAGTGATTTTATATTTAAAAAAATAGTTTATTAAATACTAAATTACTTTTTATATTTTCCATATTTTTTCTGTTTTTTTTTTTAATAGAAAAACCCGTTTGGCCCGTGGATCTTCAGATTCGGGCTAAACGGGCAGACTTAGACATCTGAAATAGGACGGGACGGGCCGGGATTAGGCCCGTTTCATCACACGGGCTCACGAGCTTCAACCCGTTCCGCCCGTGGGTTGGTCTGTACGGACCAGGTTGGGACAGGCCAACTTGTTTGTCATCACTACAACTAGGGGTATTACGATTCAAATTGCGGTTTGAAACTAAACCGTAATTTAGATTGTGGTTTAGTTTTCAAATATAAATGATCCGGTTCGATATTAAATATTGATAAATTAGATAATTCGGTTTAGTTTGTGATCTAACCCTATCAGACTAAACCAAATCGAACCAAATCAAACTGCGGTTTGAGATGGCGAGATCGAACCACCAAATCGAACCGCGAGATCAAACCAGCAAACCAAACCACCAGATCAAACCACATTAAATAAAATAATCATAACTCCCGTTTTGTATCTTATTTAATATTTTCATATATTCAATAAAATTTACTGCTAGATCAATAAAAAAACTAAATTATATATACTAATCTTAACCATCGTTTTGTATATTATTTAATATTTATTTCATAATTTGTTATATTCATTGCGAAATATAAATAACTAAGTTCTCTTCAGCCTCTATCTCCCTCTAATCCCTCTTTTCCTCCGACTTTTCTCCGAAGCAAATCGAATCATATACACCCCTAATCCCAACCCAACACTTGTTCACTCAATTTAAACATGCCCCTTGTTCTTACGGGGAGCCAAACAGAACCATCGTTGTGGCATTGCTGAATAAAATGGTTGAGATCAGCAGTGAAGTCATATTTTTTTTCAAAAATTTCAAAACTTCTTATGAAATAAAAATTAAATTTTGATATAGAAATGAGGCGGTCTCCTGTGAGACGGGTCATGATCCGTCTCATGCATGAGACGGGTCGACCCATGGCCCATGGGGCATGACCCGCCACGTGGCAGCCTTTTATAGGCCAATTTTTTATTTTTATTTTTATTTTTTTAAATTTTTTTTTTTCTGAGAAAAAGTAATAGTTACCATCTCTTAAAGTAATAGTTTGTATACATTAAAGTAATAGTTTGTATACATTAAAGTAATACATATATACAGAAAAGTAATAGTGTTTTTCCCTAAGTTTTCTATGTATTACTTTAAGTAATAGTTTTTCCCTAACTCATGTATATGAATGTAATAGTTTATACAAGTAAATGTAACACTTTGATAGATGAAATTGTAACATATTTCTATAGATAATGTAATACTTTTACATGAAAACATATATACCTATACATATGTGTTACAATTATGTACAAATACTATTATATATAAATAACACGTTTGTTACATTTTAGTTATAATAAGTATTACTTTTGCCAAACGAAGAAAACATAGGAAAAAACATTATTACTTTTCTGTATATATGTATTACTTTAATGTATACAAACTATTACTTTAATGTATACAAACTATTACTTTAATGTATACAAACTATTACTTTATGTTGGCTGAAGGATTGGGCTTAAGGCAAATGTGGCCGATTTCGGCAGGCGACCGCCCATTCCAGCTTGGGCGACCGCCCATAAGCAAAAAGCTTGGGCGGAGGCGTGAATTGACTTTGTTGGGCGGGTGATGGGTCAGGATCCGACCCGTCTCATCCATGAGACGGGTTTTCATGTTCTCACCCAAGTTTTTGTCTATAGAAATTTGGCACAAAAGGGTTAAAATGATATAGTAGTACAAATTTTAACACAAGAACTATATTTTTGTTGTATCTTTTAAAATTTTAACCAACGGTTGTAGCATTGCATTACGTTTTTGTTTGGGCTTAAGGAGGAGAATGATAGGGCTGAGTAAAAAGGGCCTTTGCAATAGGCAAACCCGTCATGAAATAATAACCATTTTGTAGCTGCCCAGCCCAGACCTCTTATTTTTCTTCAGATAATCCTAAAAGAACGAAAACTATTTAATAACTTGACTTATACCTTGTCTTGTACTTCCTTCCTCCCGAAATTCAAATTTCTCTTCAAGAAACATTGGCTAAAAGGGTAAATTTATGCATTTTAATCACATAATTACATAAAATACGCTAATAATCTTTATGCGTCTGCAAAAAAAATGGTTTGAAACAAATCTATCAAGGAGAATCCATCATTATCAACAAGGTATAAGTACAAACTAGCAGTACTCCCGTGCGATGCACGATAAAATCATGAATTATTTTATCAAATAATTCCATTTTAAAAATTTAAATCCTAAAATAACTCACATTAGAAAATATTTGCCAAAATGACCAATTTTTTTGATCGGTTAAGGCCTTAAGGGGTTAAGGCTTTGGTTTGTTTGGATGATTAAGGGGTTAAGGCTAGTTAATATTATTTTCTATATCAAAAAAAAAAAAAAATTGCTTCATTTGTCTCAATGAACATTTTAAAAAAAAATACTCCCTCCGTCCCAGACCAAGGGTCCTCGGGGGGAATTTCACGTTTCTTAAGAAATTTTTTTTAAAGTGGGTAGAAAATTTTAGGAGAGAGAATGTAAAAGTTAAATGTGTGGTAGGGAATAGGAGAGAGAATGTAAAAGTTAAATGTGTGGTAGGGAATAAGAGAGAGAATGTAAAAGTTAATAATATTTAATAGGAGAGAGAATGAGTGGGAGGAATAGTAATGATTTTTTTGTAAATATATGGAGATGATAAGGGTATAAATATATGGAAAACTTTCCATTTAAGGAAAGGGACTCTTGGTCTGGGACGGACCAAAAAGGAAAGTAGGACTCTTGGTCTGGGACGGAGGGAGTACTACTTTACTTGTCTCAAAAATTAATATTAATTTTCTGAGACGAAGACACTAATATTATAAACATTAATTTTTACAAAAGAATATTACATCGTCTAAAAAAATAAATTACTATCTTCGTTCCAATAAATATTTTATAAATATTACTTCATTTGTTTAAAAAATTAATGTCATATATTGAATCGAAGGCACTAACATTACAAACATTAATTTTTGAGGCAAATGAAGCAGTATTATTTTTTTAAAATATTCATTGGGATGAAGAAAATAATGTTCATTTTTTTGGACAAAAAATGTAGTATTATTTTTTGGTTATTCATTTTGAGTTGAAAGTAATATTTATTTATTAAATGAAAATTATAATTTTTTATAGAAGTATATTTTTTAAAGTATTTATTTGAGATGAAAAAAATAAAATATTTATTTTTGAAATGAAGATTATAATTTTTTATAGAAGTATATTTTTTAAAGCATTTATTTTGAGATGAAAAAAATAATATTTTATTTATTTTTCTTTATTAATAATTATTATTTTGTAATTTAAAATGATTCGGAGTTTGTACTTTTTTTTGGATCGGTGGTTAAGGGGTTAAGGCTTTGGTTTCTTTGATCAGTTAAGGGTTAATTGTTTGGATCGGTTAAGGCCTTCAGGGGTTAAGGCTTTGGTTTGTTTGGATGGTTAAGTTGTTTGGATCGGTTAAGGGGTTAAGGCTAGTTAATATTATTTTCTATATCAAAAAAAATTACTTTCTTTGTCTCAATGAACATTTAAAAAAAAAAAATATTATTTTATTTGTCTCAAAAATTAATATTCATTTTCTGAGACGAAGATACTAATATTATAAACATTAATTTTTACAAAAGAATACTACATCGTCTAAGAAAATAAATTACTATCTTCGTTCCAATGAATATTTTATAAAATATTAATTCATTTGTTTAAAAAATTAGTGTCATATATTGAAACGAAGGCATTAACATTACAAACATTAATTTTTGAGGCAAATGAAGCAGTATTATTTTTTTAAATATTCATTGGGATGAAGAAAGTAATGTTCATTTTTTTGGACTAAAAATGTAGTATTATTTTTTGGTTATTCATTTTGAGTCGAAAGTAATATTTATTTTTTGAAATGAAGATTATAACTTTTTATAGAAGTATATTTTTTAAAGTATTTATTTGAGATGGAAAAAATAATATTTCTATTTAGTTTTTTTTATTAATAATTATTATTTTGTAATTTAAAGTGAGACGGAGTTTGTATATGATTTGTTTGGAGTGCAATTGTGGCCTTGACCAATTTGGCCTTGACCGATTGTTTGTGGCCTTGACCGATTGTATTTGCTTTGTGTTTGGATCGGTTGTGGCTGTGGGTTGTGGCTGACCGATTGTGACCTGGTTTGAATCGGTCGTCCACTTATTATTGATCGGTCATCATGTTAATGATTTATCGATCCTTGATTTACCGATCTTTGTCACAACCGATTCTTGTAACCGGTTAAACTCGCAAATAAAAAAAAAAGGAAATTCACCTGCATACACGCGCCTCTGTCGCTGCGTGTATTGCACGCGCCATTTTCCTCCCAATCATGATCTGTCACGTGTATTTTGTATAGCATATCTTCAATTATGCTATGAAATGAAATGACTAAATTGCCCCTGAAATTTTGACAAAATTTTTTACGCTATTCCTGTTCATTGAATGACCTGCTTTAATATATAAATAGATGTGGTCTATCTATATTAGCTATGGACATCTAATTCCTAAGAAGCCTATAAAAGAATCCATGGAGGAGCACACATCATCATGGTGAATTGGGCAACCCATATGGGCAAATTGGTCGTTAGGAAACATCAGGTTACAACCCAGCTCCCATTTAAATAAAGGATACTCCCTCATTCTAATAATATGGCCACGAAGTTAGGTTCACACACTCTTTATCTCTTCTTGCTAGAATCCTAAATCTCTCAATATGTTCAATGTTTGCACATTTATAAATGAACGGTATAAATCGAGATACGAACATGGGCTTGTCTGGGTCAAGCCCAAATGAATTGGGCCGACCAAGGCCTAGCAAGCATCAGCAAGGCTCAACGTGAGGGGCCGAGAAGACCTCCCTCATAGGTCGAGATCATCTCCCCAGAGGACGAGGTGCCTTCCTCGGCCTTAACATTGTCACGACGGGCTCCACTTCATACTCATTTCCTCCCCGGCTCATCATGACTGAGAAGGTCATGTATGACGAGGAGAGAAATGTTCGCACCTCGGCATATCATCATATAACGAGGAGAGAAATGTTTGAATCTCGTCTATCACACCTTGCCTTCCCTGGATCATCATGGACCGAGATGGTCATGTATGACGAGGAAGGAAATTCATTTATCTCGGTATAACGGTGTACGACGAGGAGACAAATATCTTTATCTCGGTTGTTCTATCTCACCAGGCTCTTCAGCTCTTAACTCATTCCCCGGCTCATAATGAGCCTAGACGGCCATTCATGACGAGGAACGGATTAATCACATCTCGGCATACGTGCGTATGACGAGGAAAGACATTTTGCTATCTCGGCATTCCGGCAAGCAACTCTAGCAATCCTATTCCAACAAGGATTAAGCAGTTACAATCTAATCAGGATTGTAACCACCTACATCAATTTAAGTCAAACAAGGACTCCTTAACATATATAATTCTCCTAGGATTATATCTTATCTCTTTAGAGTCCAAGTTCAACATGGATTCTGTCAATCCATCATTATAAATACAAGCCATAATTTCCATATTCTGATACGTTATCTTTTTTACTCCGAAACACTGTCAATTTGATTTCTTTCTACAAATCGTGAACTTACTCTCACGCCGGAGGGCCTTCGCCGGACTCGCCCCGGCTTAGTTTACGTGTTTTCTCTTATTTTCAGGCCAAGCATTCGCCGGAGTACAACCAATCGCTTGGATTTGGGCTGAATCGACATTTTGGCATCATCAATAAAAATGGATCGATGATTCTAACACCGCAAGATTTTAGGGAGAATCACCCCTGATGGAGAAAAATTCCTCTAGTAATAAAAACCGAGCAAGTGTACTCACTAACGGTGTAGCAGTATGCACGAGCAGGGGTCGAACCACAGAGATTCGTTGGTAAACAAATAAAATAAAAGCAGTGAATATAGTAGCCAAAGATTTTTGATTGAAAACAGAAAATTAATTCTAAAACAGAAAGCAAAAGATTAAAGCTAAGAAAGCAATTTAAAAGTAAAGAATTAACTCAGATCGACAACGGAGATTCACGGATTTGATTCACAATTACTTTCACTCTATGCTATTTTTATCGCTAAAAACATTAATCTCAATCTAGGATTCATTCACAAAAGTAAGGATTGGGACGGTGTGGTGCCCGGATTACAACCCTTTTAATTGTTATCAAACTGTGTTTTCTATTACGGCCTCACAACAATCAAACAATTATTCAGCACTTTAGAATATAGGAATCTAAACCCTTTTGATTTCTATAACGGCCTCAATTAGATCTAATCTTCAAAACAGTGTTCAATTATATCAATCCCCAATTTAATGGCGCAATCGATACCCAAATAATTAAAAGGCCAAAGTCATATTAACATGAAATAGAAACCTTAAAACTTTTAAAGATTAATACTTTGAAGAACTAGAAAGAGATCTAATTGGAAGAATTAAATCTTTAGCATAAAGATTCAGTAATTGTTACAACCAATCCGCAAATCTAAACGATTTAGCTACTACGAGACATAATAAAACTAGCAATAATCATAAAATAAGAGAACATCAAAACCTGAAGAGTCTTTGAAGAACGAAGAATCCTTCTAAGAAAACTCAAAAACTAAAACAAAAGATATATCAAAGATGTCTCTAAAAAGTGTGCTTCTGGGGATATATATACTAGGGCGAAATCCATAGACAAAAACGTGAGAAAAGTCGAGAATGCCCTTCATTAATTGCTGAAAACTGCTGCTGAAGACGGGCTCAGCGCGGCCGCTCTGGAGATGAGCGCGCCCGCGCTAGTTGGCAGAGAATTTGGTCTGAATTTTTCCTCTTGAGCGCAGCCGCTCTGATTATGAGCGCGACCGCGCTGGTGTGCAGTTTCTGGAGCTCGAATCTGTTTCACTATTTTCCTGCTCCGCTCCGCTCCAACTTGATTTCTTGCACTTTTTCTTGACAAAACTCACACTTAATCATCTCTTTACCCTGTACTCATAAAATACTCAACAACCACATTAAAACAAATAAAACCCGGGATTTTGAGCATAAAATAGGTTCGTAAACGTGTAAAATGGGTGTGTAAAAACACATCCATCAAACACCCACAAACTAACTTTTTGCTTGTCCCGAGTAAAACAGAACAAAAACTAAGCTACCCAACATAAAATAAAACTACACTACAAAAACAAAAACACAATATTTTTGGGATGTTCTCTTCAAAATGGGAATTTTGTCGGCCAGACAGTCTCAGATCCTTACACAAAAATAATCACAAGCGTGCTATCATGAATCATCAAACTAAAGTTACATTAATGCAAAAACCAACAATTTTCCACCGCCGCATGAATAATGAAGTGAAGTATGGTAGATCATTGTCATACTCTAAGATTGTTTATGAATTCACTAAATGATGCTCTATCAAGCCATGTATAACATACAATCACAAAGGGACACTCATATGCATGTTTTCACAATTGTCAACCCGGCTACTTGATAATGAAACGAAAGAGATGGCTTTAAGAGTTATGGTGCGAAAGATCACATGGCTCGGTTCACGGTTACAAAGGAAGGTAAGGACATACGAAATCGGAAAGTGAAACTAAGAAGTCTTCTTTTTATTTGTACATCCTCACTATAATTATTCACTCCGCTCACCCTTTTACTTCCCAATGTGCCAACCCACAAACTAAAACTTTTGAATACAAACATAACATTGGGTTGGGCACATTCCCTTATTCTTGTGGCCTTTTCTAATTTCCAGTTTTTGACACAATGGAGGGGCAAATTGTTTTTTTTAGCTCTCTTCATTATGTTTCACACCCCTTTTTTGCATTTTGACCACAATTTATACTTTTGATTCCAATCACTCCAATTCAACACACGTTCCCATTCATTCCCTAATTCACTTTCCAAAAGGGTAAGACATCCTAGCACTAATTGCAAGGGTAAGGATAAGGGCATCAAATGAAGGTGAATGGCGGTCTAAGTTTCCATTCTTTTCTATTAAAGCTCAACAAGGGTTCTAGCGGAATATATTATTTACTGGGTTAGAAAGCTGAAGACTCACAAAAGGGATGAAAGAATAAGCCATATATATCAAAATAGCCTAGTGACATGTTATTGACAATCATGCAAACAATGTTCTAGGGACCCCGAGAATACACAAGTGATCCCATAAATGACACTTAGAACGACAACAATGATTAATGATAATAATGGAAGTGAGAGGTGGTGCAATCGTAGTTTAATGCTTCAATGTAACCCTATTTCTCAAATCCAAAATAGCACAATGACTAACAAATAACGCTCAATCATCATAGACACAGGCCAACATATCCCAAAATAAAGAAAACAAAAATTTTTAAATTTTTACTAAAAACAGAGAAAAACCTAGACTAACATGGTGATAAACAAAATAATAACACAAATACCCCCCACCCACAAACTAAAAGATTGCATTGTCCCCAATGCAATTAACTATAAAACTTGGGTTAGGGATACCTCAACCGATCATGGTGGCGGATGGGGGAAATGATGATCCCAAGAGCCCCATTGGCTTGATGAGCCTCCGGGGAATTGCTGCTGCGGCGGGTACTGCGGCCATGTATAACCAGTAGGGGGTAACCGACTAAAGAGTTGGTCCCACCTACTATCCTGCTGGGCCTGCCACGCTTGGGCTGTCTCTATCTTTGCCCTTGTCATCTCCTCGGTCGCAGTCTGTCTCTGCTCCAAATTAGTGTATCTCTGATCAAACCTCAGTTCCATCGCCTCCATCGGCTGCGACAGAAAGTACATCCCCTCGGCTGGGTCCGCTCTCCAATCTCTGACAACATCCTCCTCCTCTTCTTGTTCCTCTTCCTCCGGCTCAATCACATTCACCCCCTTGGGGTGGCTCTTGTCCCTTATCTTTCTCTCCGTAATGGTAGCCTCCAACCCTATATCCCTAGGGATATTGGTAAAATCAACTCCCTGGAGCCCCATCAACCCCGAAATCATCAGCGGGTAATTGTAGCTGTTTTTCCCCATTTGCTGATAAGTCTGGTTGATCTCGTGGGCAATGATTGAGCCGGTGTCAATATCTTGCCCAGTCAAGATCACATGCATCAAAGCGTCTCGACGCCACCCAACCTCGTGAGGTCTAGAAGAAGGGAGAACTCTCTCACAAATAATCCTGTGCAGATACTTCATCCGTGGGGGAAGAAGTTCGGAGGCTATCAATACTCCTTTTTCTAGTGTCGGGTCAATAGGAAAAGCTCCGAATGTGTCGGGTCAATAGGAAAAGCTCCGAAGGTGTTGGCATGCACATGCTTGGAGAGGTTGTAATAAGCCACAATTCTTTTCCGAGTGTACCCCACCTCTCTACCCCGCACATAAGATATGTCTCTTTCCCCTTGTCGAGAAAAGGCATTCGCGTAAAATTCGCGGACTAGCTCGCTACTCCCTTCTTCGACCGGGGCACTCAACAGATTCTGCCAACCACACCTCCGAACAATATCATCTAATCCCATGTTGGTTATATCTACACCCTTTTCAACATTGAAACTCCGGGCAGCATATGTGTTAAAAAATTTCTCAGCTTCAATACTCACAAATTTACTGTCATCATACAAGGGTCTACGTCTCACCGGGGGTTTTTTGGTTCCCCTTCGACGCTTGGAAGCAGAGGTAGACATTTTATCACACTAAGAAGCAGGAAAATGATCTTAAAATTCAAAGATCTTACCCCTATTCAAGGGTTGCCGGAAAATTTCGCCGAATTTTAGGAAGATGGCCGGTAAACCAACACCTTACCTCTGCGAAACTAACACCCACAACACCACCTTCAACTCGTGTTTAACCCCACCTAATTCAACATGATTGCACTCTAAAACCCCTTTCTTCAACTTTCAAAATTTCTCTTTTCCACCGAATTTAATGGCTATTAGGTGTTGAAATCAAGCTTTGGATTGAGAATAGAGGATGGGTAGGGTAATTTTAGGAGTTAGAAGTGAAGATTTTTGAGCTTTGGGTGAAGGATTTTAGAGAGAGAGATCTTAGGGTTCGAAAATTTTGTAGAGAGAGAAAGGGAGGCCGACGGCTTGTGTATTATGAGGAGGGAGGTTGGGGTCAGATTAGGTTTATTCAAAATTGCCCAGAATCCTCGCTCGAGCGCGACCGCCATCCCAACAAGCGCGACCGCGCTAAGCTGACGAGAGCTATGCCTTTTTTTTCATTAATTCAGCGTGGCCGCCCTACCTCAGAGCGCGCCCGCTGAAATAGCCCGGATCCGTGATAGGCTTCGCAGCCCCGGCATCTGGCATCTTTCGCGTTGGCGGCGGTTCGTCCCGCCGTTTTTGCTTTCGCATTTTGTAGAGTCGCCACGCCGTTTTTATTAAGCCCAAAACATTGAAAAAGGGCATCAGTTTAAAGATAATTTTAAACTGTTTTTGTGTGATGAGATTTTGAGTTCGGAGGTCAGATGACTCCTCGGGAAGAGAATATTAGAACATTAGAGCTCACCCGAGTCGCCTCGTAAAACGAGTCTTTCGGATACCCCTAATATCCTTTAAATGTTGTGTGTGTGTGTGTGTGCTTTTTAAAAAATGCATGTCAGTATCGGATGTCTACATTGTATACTATGTATTGAAATGTATTGAAATAGTAATGGAAGGAAGCCTTACCAATGTTGGTTTGTGTCCTGTCTTCCGCCGGGGAATAGTGTTTGAGGTCTGAGTAGCGTTCCTGCATGGATCGGGATTGCTTCGGAGATGCCGGTTGTCTCGCGACAGAGTTTCGGCGTGAGTCGAGGTTGCCAGCCGCGTTCGGGCGCAGGTTCGGCGTGCGTGGGGATCGTCGGGATCACTCGGGCGCAGGTTCGGCGTGCGTTGTGGTGGCAAGTGAGTCACTCGGGCGAGTTTCGGCGTGGTTTGGGATCGTCGGCTTGACTCCTGAAAGAGCCGGACACCGTGGAAAGACTGTGCAAGGCCTCTGAGTACCACGAGGGGCCTCAGTAGTACCTCGAGAGTGCCTCGGGGCAGCGGGAGCGTCTCGGGAGCGCTCGGGAGGCTTCTGAGCACCACAAGGGGCTCTAAGGCCTCGGAAGGATCCGAAAGGGCCGGGAATGCCTCTAAGGACTTAGAGGGGAGGCCGAAGGCCTAGGGAGGAAGAGAGAAGTGGGAGGTGTGTGAAAATGAGGAGGGGGAGCCCTCTATTTATAGTGCCAGATTAGGTGCAAAGAGGTCCGTACTGACCTTCGGGTTATCCGTAATTTTGGTTTTCCTCGATTTGAGGGAATATGTGATGATGGTGAATATTCTGTAATTATGGTGTCCCCTCGAGCAATAAGGTCCGTACGGACCATCTTGCATGCAAAGAGGTCCGTACGGACCAACTAAGCATGAGGGTAATCATTTTCCCGGATTTGAGGGAATATTGTGGACTTTAAGAAGATTCAAGAATTATTAAAGCAAAGAGGTCCGTACGGACCATTATTGCTTTTCCAATTTCTGAAAATTCCCAAAAGGTCCTTTTGTCCCTTTTATCCCGTAAAGGCTCCTCCCTTGGTTTGGGCCGGGGTTTAGAGAGGGTTTTGAGTGAGAGGGGTCGTCGAGATCAAGGCTGCGTTGATGAGTCCGCGGTGCTTCCCGTGTGTTTGAAAGGGTGTGATCCAGATTGGGGTACTTACAGTAAGCCCTCGACGACGTCACTTATGAAAGAAGTGGGGTCGCCGATAAGATAAGGGTCCTAACTGGATCGCGTGGCCGGGAGATAATGTGACCGGGAGGCCGCTGTGAGGACGTAGCGGTGTCCTGTGTGTGACCGTTTAGGCCGCAGGCCGGACCCCGTGATAGGATTCCTACGTATCCCTGGCAGGAATCAAGCCTGGTCGTAGTTCGGGTGTGGGGTGAGTGTTTTGTGAATGCGGGCGTGGTGGTGCCCCGAAGTGTCGCGTGACCGCCGAGGTCGCGGTAAGGACGTGGTGGTATCCCGGGTGACCGCATAGGTCGATGGCCGGATCCCGTGATAGGATTCCTACGTATTCCTTGCGGGAATCAAGCCTGGTCGTAGTTCGCAGTGTCGTGAAATTGTGAGTGCGGGCGTGGTGGTGCCCCGAAGTGTTGTGTGACCGCCGAGGTCGCTGGTAAGGACGTGGTGGTGTCCCGAAATGTGGTGACCGCCGAGGTCAATTGTGAGGACGTGGTGGTGTCCCCGGGATGGAAATTTTACGATTTTCCTAATCGGGTGGTTTAAGGCCTTCCGGGCCGGAGATAATTGTGAGGACTTGAATCGTCTTCTGATTGCGGTTGCGCCATGTTTTGAAGACTTTGAATCATCTTCTGGCTGAGGTTGGTGCCACACGGGAGGACTTTGAATCGTCTTCTGGAGGCGGTTGATGTTATGCGCGAGGACTTTGAATCGTCTTCTAGCCGCAGTTGGTGCCACGCGGGAGGACTTTGAATCGTCTTCTGGCGGCCGTTGGTGTTATGCGCGAGGACTTTGAATCGTCTTCTAGCCGCAGTTGATGCCACGCTGGAGGACTTTGAATCGTCTTCTGGCGGCGGTTGATGTAATGCGCGAGGACTTTGAATCGTCTTCTAGCCGTTAGCCAGGAGGTACGGCCGCCTTGTGCTTTGATTGCGAGAGACGTAGATGCCTTGTGTTTTTGCATGTCGAGTAGAAGGTTGGACTTACGATGACCGCCGGTGCTTGCGTTGCCGTTGAAGTGGGCAAGGATGACGCCGGTGATTGCTTCACCATTTGGCATTTTGGAGGCGCTTCGTGCCTTGGGACTTGTACTCGGAGGTGTTGGCTCCTTCTTGTGCTTGTTTTGCCGTTGAGCGGGCAAGGATGATGGCTCGGCGCGGGATATGCAGCCTTGTATGACTTCCCTCGACTTGTTGGGAGTGAGCTCTGGCTTACTTTGATGGCCGGTGCTTGCGTTGCCGCTTGAAGGGCTAGGTTCGGGCTTACACCGACCGCCGGTGCTTGAATTGGCCGGGGATGCATGACCTTGTAGGGGCCCTTTTCGTTGGGAAGATGACTTCGGACCTCTTTTGAGGGCGTGGTTGCCGAGTTGTCGCTGAGCGTTTTGGAGGCGTCTTGTGCTTTGATATTCGTGCTGGGAGGTGTTGGCTCCTTCTGGAATTGCCGTCGGGCGCTTTGGAGGCGTCTTGTGACTTGATATTCGTACTGGGAGGTGTTGGCTCCTTCTTGAATGGCCGTTGAGTGGGCGAAGACTGGTCTTACGTTGACGGCCGGGGATTGAATTGTCGTTGAAGTGGGCGAGGACCGGTCTTACGTTGATGGCCGGGGATTGAATTGCCGTTGGAGTGGGCGAGGACCGGTCTTACGTTGATGGCCGGGGATTGAATTGCCGTTGGAGTGGGCGAGGACCGGTCTTACGTTGATGGCCGGGGATTGAATTGCCGTTGGAGTGGGCGAGGACCGGTCTTACGTTGATGGCCGGTGATTGAATTGCCGTTGGAGTGGGCGAGGACCGGTCTTACACTGACGGCCGGTTCTTGAATTGCCGTTGGAGTGGGCGAGGACCGGTCTTACACTGACGGCCGGTGGTTGAATTGAAGGGTTAGGGACCATTCTGCACTTGGATTTGCTGAAAAAGGCCTTAGGACAGCCTGGGGCAAAGATTATAAGTGGCGGTGAAAGTAATTTGGCCACCCTTGCAAAGAGGTCCGTACGGACCAACCTCGGCCGCAAAGAGGTCCGTACGGACCACCTTGGTTTTTTACAGCTCCTGTGTTTTGACCAGGTTTAAATGCCGAGCCCTTCCCCATTCCTTCTTCTTCCGTGCGTGAACCAGAGAGAGAGAAAGAGAGAAAATCCTCCATTGTTAACCAAAATCAACAATTTTTTGCTTGAATTGCTTGCCATGGCTGAAGGATCTCGAAGGAGTCGTCGTCAACGCAGTCAAGAGGTGGTCGAGCAACGGATGGAGCTTCAAAGAAATTGGATCTCGTTTGTTCCATCTTCGAAGAACCCGGATGTCTTGTATCCGAATCCGGAGGTGCACAATCGTCGCTCTATGAACGTCGGGGAGGTAAGAAATCTGTTCCGTTTTGATTCCCTGCTCGAATTTTTGAATGCTAGAACTAGGTTTTAGTTTTTCGCATTTTTGAATTTTTGTTATTTTTTTATGCCTTTTGCGAAATTCTTGATGAATTGTTGAAAATGGACATGTAAAAATTGTGGGTATGTGTATTTTGTGCAGAAATGTGTAGATTAGCTTTTATTTGTGAAAATAAAGTGCCTCTCTAATGAAATGCATGCTTTGGTGTTTTATACCGTATGCTATTTATGTATGCACATTATGAGAAAAGTTTGTCATGTAGTGACAATTTTTTTTGTGAAAAAATGTGACATGTGCCGTGTTTTGTGACGGGTTTTGTCTGAAAGTGTGTACCGTGTAGGGACGGATTTTTTTTTGAAAATGTGTTATGCAGTGTGTGCCGTGTTTTTGGGTGACGGACTTTGTGGGGAAAATATGTGCAATATGTGCCGTGTTTTGTGACGTTATTTTCATGTGCTTTGGGACGTTTTTTTTTTTTTTTTTTTGAAAATGTGTCGTGGTAGGTTTAATCCCTTTTTTTTCGAGAAAATGTGTACAAGTGTGTGCCGTGGTTTTTGTGACTGACCGCATGGGAAAAATTATATGTATGTGAAAATTATGTGCAATGTGTGCCGTGAGCCAGGATCGGGTTATATGTGAAAAATATGTGCAATGTGTGCCGTGTTTTGTGACGGGTTATTTTCATGGCTTTCCGTGTTGGGACGGACTGTTGGGCCTTTTGTTTTATATTAAGTACTGTGATTGACGTACCTTGCTGTGTTTACCCGCAGGATGCGGGGCTTATGGCCGGGAAGGCCAAGAGGATGAAGACTCCTGGGGTCGCTCGAGGCCAGTTGCTGAGCCGCGGCAATGGATGCCCGATATTTCCGTGGATGGTAGGCCGAGTCCCGTGAGGCCGGTCTACGCTTCCGGCCCGGGGGTGTTCGTCGAGAACCCGGCCGGAGTTTCGATACGAGGAAGAACAAGAGCGTCTTCCTTGGCCTTTCCGAGTACCGGTGGGATACCACCCACACCTTCCATCCGAGCCGGGAGAGGTGACGGTGACGCCGACCGATTTTGCCGCGACATCGGGCTTTCCTTCAAAGGAGGGCCGACGGTGGAGAGATATGATCTCCGATGTTGTGTTGACCGAGCCGCCGGGCTTTGAGCCTCGTCCTCGCAGGGCCTCGGGGATGCTATATAGCGACGTGAGCCGAGGATCACGTCCCAAAGATTGGGGCCTACATCCGGGTACCGGCCAGTGACGGCATGAGCACTGGGCGCGCTCCTTTTTGTGGTATGCATTGTCCGAGACTTTGTTCTCGAACCACGCGATCGCGGCTCCCTTTGCTCGTTGGAGAGCTTGATTGATCCGGATAGAGTTTGTGACATCGCTTGGGGCGAGGCAGTGCTCGCCGAGCTCTACTTCTCCTTGGACCGGTTTAGCCGGGGCGCGCGCTCATCGTCCGTTTTGACTTTGCTTTGGAGGTATGAGTTTATTGCCGTTTTTGATTTAGCAACTTGTCGTTTCTCCGTTTTCTTTTGCACCGAGCCTTTTCTCGTTTTTGTCACAGTGTGTGGTTTTATGAGGTTTTTCAGTTTCCCGTGGGATAGAGATCCCGGGCCGTTGCTGCGTATCCTGCTATGCTGGGCTAGGCTCGTACGGCGAGGAAGAGGAGGAACAACAGGGGGAAGCTCACCATCGCCTACGGGGATGTGCAAGAGCGCCCTGGAGAGGGGTAGCCCTGAGGGGTTTGTTTTGTTCCCGTGGGCTCAGATGAGGGGGATGAGTTCAAGGGGGCTCCCGAGGTGACAGCCAGCAATGGAAGATGCCGCGGGGCTCGACTCGCGATGTTATGTATCCGGGGAGCGGGTCTTCCGGGCAAAGATGGCCCTGGTGTGCTTCCTGTGGCTCCGAGGGACCCTCCCTTTGGGATGCTTGATTCCCGGGACATGGATGTGCTGGATTTTGAGAGGTACCTTGACGGTGTGGGTGCCGAGGAGTTTATCTTGTATGGAGAGGAGTACGGGGCCTTCGTGAGGAGGAAGCTGCGGACGCCGCAGTGCACGGCGAGGGAGAGAGAGGCCGGCCCGCAGCTCCCCTGCAGGTTCCGATGCCGGGGCCGGATTTCACGTATGTCCGCGGGGACGGATCGAGGAGGAGGGTGTCTCGCACTGCCTCGAGCAGTGCTCCCGCCGCATACCGAGTGGATCCCGACAGATCGCGAGTGTGCTTACTCTTTTCCATCTTGGCATCTTTTCTCGTATTTTTCTTTTTGTTGTCGAGTATAACCGTATTGCCGAGCGTTTCCTTGGCCGCTTGTTGGTGCAGTCCCGGGGAGAGCCTATGATATGCCGACTCGCCGTTATGTGGCGACGAGGTCGTTTGCGAAGAAGATGGCGTCGAAGATATCTTGCCGGTCTTCGCGACGCGTGCCGGCGGACGAGCCTATGCCTTCGAGGCATTCTCAGACGTTCCTCCGCCTAGAGCCGAGCCTGAGCCGCAGCAGAGGGATCTTCGAGGGCGGCATAGCATGGATGCCGGACATCTTCGGAGCTCCGGGCAAAGCAGCTCTTTTATCGCTTCTTCCCTCCTCAGATGCACAGGCGAGGGTCCGTCGAGCCTTCCTTCTTTGATCCTTTCGCCGGATTTGATCCTTCAGCATTATTTTGAGTGGCAGCCTGGCGGGGCTCGGTGACTCGATGACGAGGATGTGGCGGCGAGTTCACAGGATGCCCGACTTCTCTCGGAGGACCTCGGCGAGGATGATGATGATGTCAAGAGCCTCGGATTAGTGGTCCATTTGCTTTCCCTCTTTCCATATCTTCTTTTTTTTGTTTAGCAACAGTACATTTGATATTCCCGTAATAAAACACTCATATTTGCACGGCAAACAAAGATTTTATTTTAAGATGTAATGTCATTTTTGTGATTCCCGGATTTGTCCTAGAAATGGTTGCTATTATTATTTTTTATTTTTGTGCATGCCACGTGAGCCGAGAGTGCGTTTCAGGGGTAGTGTATGTTTGCCGGAATGGCTTTGGCCGTTGTTTGGGCGCTTTGGAGCAAGGTCCCGCCGAGGACGGGTTGTTGTACCGTTTGGCCGGGGAAAATGGGTTCTTTTTGCAAGGAGGTCCGTACGGACATGCTTAGCATGCAAAGAGGTCCGTACGGACCAACCTTGCTTTGGGAAGGGGATAAATGCTTTCCAAAGGTCTCCGGTTCTTCCCCATTTCCCCATTTGCACCATTTTCGAGCTTTCTTCCCCATTTTCTCTAGGAACCTCCATTTTTGCCATGGATTCTTCGTACGTCCCTAGAATTTTGCCGAGGCTTTCGCAGAGAGGCAAGCACACTTCCTCGAGCAGCTTGAAAACGTGGATGCGGCGCCGTATGAGGCATCGTAGACGGGCTTTCGAGGTAAGGTTTCGTCTTTGCTCGATTTGGTCTTTTAAGGAGTTGGGTTCCCGATTGGGATTTGTTGCGGCCGCCGCGAAGTTCGGGATGTTAGGAGGCATGTGTACTATTTCTCCTACAATGAAATGGTGCCCACTTTTGAGGATTTTCGGGCTTTGATTGGAGGACCGGAGGTGGAGGCCATCTCGCTTCCTTTCGATTGGTGGCGTCTGCGCGAGCGTGAAGCTTGCGTGCTTTCTTCGTACTTCGTTGGAAGAAGTGCAGTGGCATGATCCTTGATTCGGGTCATATCGACATTTCGAGCCGCGAGCGGTTCATGGTTGATGATGAGAGTGACGTCTCTTGGGACGCATTCGCCTGCGCACGATAGCGACGCTCTTCATGGTCGCCTCCTCGCATTTGTGATGGGGCTTCGCTAGATGTGGTAGGGCACCGCAGAGCCGGAGAGGATATTGTCCCGTTGGTGCCGGGGGAGACTCTTCATGGTATCGACCGTCCGGCGACCGGGGATCGTTTCATGAGAGGGGAAGCCCCGCTTGCTCACCTTGTGGCCGCGAGAGAGACTTCGTGCCATGCCCGAGGCTTCGACGTCGTTTAGCCCGTGGTCATTTGCTCGCCGACCTCTTGTGTTGGATATGGATCACCCGCCTCGGGAGAGATGGATGGCACAGCCTTGGTACGCATCGATCCGCCGGTGGGTTCCGCAGACCGGAGGATCGAGACTAGGAAGATCTTGCAGGAAGGGTCCTACGTTGTCGAGTTCCAGGTTTGTCTTGGTCCTCCTTCTATATTCCGTCGCTTGTTTCCCGGCAGCTTGGGATGAAGCAGAGCCTTTGTTGGCCGGGATGACCTTGCTACCGCGGAGGTAGTTCCTCTCAGATGGCGCCTTCAGTGCCTTCGTGCATTTTCTCGAGGGTATGGAAGTATTCCGCTTTCCCTCCCGTGGTACTCCTTAGACGTCGGGAGAGTATCGTATTGACAACTCAAGCATCCGGTTTGGTATGAGCAGCCGTGTCGGGCATCCCAAGTGGTCTTAGAGAGCGTGCGTGTAGCGATTCCGGGACCCGGCTGCCGTAGTAGCTATTGCCTTAGGAGTGCCGAAGCCCGGTCCGACCCTTTCGATGTGACGGGAGACACTTTGTTTGACTACAAAACTAGAGTTGACCGACCGACAGGGAGAGGTCCTCTTTGCACTCGCAGGGAGGAGATCCGAGCCGAAGCACGGCGAATGAAGCCCCGAGAGCTGCCGGATTGTTTGACTCTACGGGAGGACCCCGATCTCTGACCGAGAGACGCAGAGTTGGTTCACGTGGAGCGAAAGAAGACTCGCCGGGGACGAGGGAAGAAAGGAAAGAATGGCGAGGGGACAAGCGCAGACGGCGCGGAATGACCTCCTAGGTATCCATTCATTGCATTGCAAACACATTATTAGTTAAATGTATTAAGCTGTCTTTTAGCATGTTGTGAACTTGAGAGTAGACCGTGCTTGAACTCATCAAGAAATGTTGTAACCGTTAGTGATTTGTGATTTACTTTTAAAGCTTTGTCGAGACGCAAGATCTCTTGTTTGCCTTTGCTTTTGTTGTGCACTTTGTCGGCGTCCGTCCTTGGACTTTTCTGTTGCATTTGCATGACCGAAGGCCTGGGGCCATGACGGCAATCCCTTTTGCTTAGGCTTTGTGCTTGGCTGAGAGGTTGAATGCTCCCTTGACAAGTCGTTTTGACGGTCTTTTCCGCAGCTTCCTTGCCTCTTGTTGGCGTCGGGCTCTTGACCTCTTTTTGTAGCTTCTGCTTGAGCTTCTTTTGTTTTTTTTTTATTTATTGTTTTTTTTTTTTGTGAGCCCTTGCTCGAGCTCCTTTTTTTTTTTTTGTGAGCCCTTGCTCGAGCTCTTTTTTTTTGAGGCGCGTGAGGGCGAAGACAAGCCCTCGGCTTGGAAGCTGCATACATGAGCCGCCGTTTGATGCCGAGCGACCCTGATGTCCTTTCGATGTTGCCGCCGTCGTTTGACTTGGTCAAGGTGACTGCTGGGGCGTGTTCTTGAAAAGTGCGTAGCTTGATGGAGGTCTTGATTGACATTCAAACTTTTGACTTTTTTGTGTATTTTTAGACCGGACCAATTAAGGTTGCCTACGTCTCCTGACTAGAGGGCTCAGTGTCTCGCGTAGTTCGACACTACATGGAGTGCCAAGAGATGCACGCTGTTCTTCTTTAGGCGAAGTATCTCGCGAAGTTTGCTTCCGCTGACCGGATTCATGAAGGGATTGCCGTCTAGGTCTGTCGCCTTCATGGCGCTCCGGAGAAGATCTTTTGAACCACGAAAGGGCCGATCCATGTGGGTTCCCATTTTCCCAAAGGGGTTGGTTCGAGTGGGAGGCTTTTCTTTCGAGTACAAGGTCACCTTCCCCGATGTCTCTGGATTTGACTTTCTTGTCGAAAGCTCTAGCCATCCCGCTTTGATAGGCTCGGACGTGTTCCATGGCCTTTAGTCGTCGTCGTCTAGCGAGCCAATTCGTCATGTCTGGCCGGAGCCATTCGACTTCGTTGATGTCATTTTCCACAAAGACTGGAGCGAGGGAATTTCCACTCGACGGGAAGGACTGCTTCCATCCCGTATGTCGTGGCGAATGGGGTTTCTCCCGTGGTCGTTTCCGACCGATGTGCGGTAGCCCCAAAGTGCAAGGTGCGCTTCTCGGGCCAATCTCGTCCTCGGTGGTCATTTTTCGGATGATCCGTTCGAGGGTTTTGTTTGCCGCTTCCACGGCGCCGTTTGTTTGTGGCCTGTAGGGAGAAGATTTGTGGCGTGTGATCTTGAATTCAGCAAATAGTCCGTCCGAATTCCCCTTCGAAGTGTGAGCCATTGTCCGATATGACCTCATTTGGGATGTCGTATCGGCAGATGATGTTTTCCTTGAGGAAATGCGCGACCTTCTTGGAGGCGAGTACCTCAGGACTTGGCTTCGACCCATTTGGGTGAAGTAGTCGATGGCTACTAAGATGAACTCGTGACCGTTGCCGCCCGGGCGGAGCGATTTTCCCGATGACGTCAATTCCCCAAGTGGCAAAGTGGCCAAGGTGTAGTCATGCAAGAGAGATCGTGGGGCGGCAGATGATTGAGGTTGGAGAACCGTTGGCACTTGTCGCAGCCTTCTGACAAAGTGGATGCAATCCGCTCCACGGAGATCCAAAGAGTAGCCCATCCCGAGAATGATTTGCATCGTGGCTCGGGCATTCATGTGGGGACCGCAAGCCCCATTGTGGACTTCTGCTCATGAACTTGTTTGCTTCTTCGGGCCGATGCAACAGTAGGAGTGGCCCGTGGTAGCGTTTCTTGTATAGCATGTCCCCGAGGATGACGAAGCTGAGAGGCAAGGCGTTTTAGTGCCATGATGCTCTTGGTTTTAACCCATCCCGTGTGTGGGTCTTCCTTGTTCATGAAGGTGATTTCCCGTTCTTGAGGTATTGGAAAATCCGGCTCAGGCCGAAATGGCGTCTGACTTGCGTCTCTTTCGCTCTTCAAAGAATCTTGCAAATCGTTGTGATTAAAACCTTCTCGGCAGCTGGGCCCGGTTTTTCTCTCGTTTGACAACATGCTTAAAGATGTGCTTAATGTATTGTTCGCTTAATGTGTCCGCTTCTTTATCAAGTGAATCGTTATTAACTCGTTTGTGTGTTAGTTAATTTATCGCTTGTTAAAGATGCAATGAGAGGATACTCTGGAAAGATCGAAGCATTCATTAAGAGCATACGGGAATACATTATTGGCAATGAGCTCGTAATCTTCCGGGCGTGAGGCCATCGATGACTCGATAGACTCAAATTCAAAGATAATGGACCTGTGATGAGTTTCTGACACTAGACTCTAGGACTCGAGGGGTCGACCAAGTTGTTCGATCATGTCCTTTTGGCCGGCCGCTGGTCCGGAGAAGGGTGGCCCAGCTTATTGAAAGTGGCAATGAGCTTGATAGGAGATGGGGCTTCAAGGGCTTTATGTCACCGTTCCCGATCATTGCTATCACAGAGTTATCGAAACAAAATCGATTAGATCCGGCATCTCGATTTCTTCTTTGAAGAGCAGTGGAGCAGCTGCTCGTCCCAAGCATCGTCTCATGAGTCTTTTGCTTTGCCTTGGGCATTACTAGCTCGAATGCACTCGTCCCGTTTGTTGAAGGCAGGAGTGTTGACAGAGAGTTTTTCGAGTTCTTCTCGCCAAAGAGGGAGTTTTTCCGAACCAAAATTCGTTGTGAATAGTGGTGGTCATGTGGATCCCGACGAGGGCGGTGTGTCGAGAAATGCTCTTCTGACGGGATTTGGCTTCGAGGCCTCCGAATCTTGCCAGTTCTCGCCGGAGCTTGTCCATGGTTGTAGAGCCGCCTTTGTTGGCGCCTCGATCGGCTCTGTTCTCCTTTCCGGATCTTCTTCCAAGCCGCCGCCTTCCTTGTGAAGTACTTGGGTCATGTCGAAGTCATAGACGAAGATCGGAGATTGCGTGCGAAGCCTCTTTTGTTATCTCGCGGAGCGTTTTCGTGCAGCTCGCTTGTCCTCCGCAATGTGTTCGGGAGTAGGGAGAGTATCCTGTGCCGTGCAGGTATTCTCGTTCTTTGATATTGATGATCCGCTGAGTGCCCCGATGGCGTTTCCCCAAACCGAGCCCCGGATGTAGTTCATGTGCTTCATCATTTTCATCTGGGAGGGATCTTGTCCCAAATCAAAGCGAGTGTCTATGTGGCATACTTGGGCCTTTGGGCTTTCGATTGTGAACCCCGTTAGCATTATGCCATCATCGTCGGGTTTGATCTCTAAGACCGGGACGCCGTTTGTGTCGGTCCTTTCGTTGACTACGCTATCACCGTAGATGATGGTAAGATCATTCCTTGGATGAACTTTACGCACCGATGAAGAGTGGATGCCACCCCATTGATCCGTGTAGCCAAGGGCGTCCCAAAATGGCAGTGAATGTGATCGGGATGTCGATGACTTGGAAATCCGTCGGGACCATTTGTTTTCCAAACCACGGGTTCAAGGTGGCTATTCCCAGGACCGGGCGGGATGTTGAGTCGTATGCCTTGATTGCTCGAGTCGAGGGCTTTAGATCGGTTGCTTTGATCCCTAGCAAGATCCATCATTTTGGCGGGAAGGACGTTCATGGACGATCCCCCATCTACCAAGACCCGAGGGAGACGCGCCGTCCCAAATTGAACTGCGTTATGTAGAGAGGTTCATTGTGGTCGGCCCCAAATTTTGGAAGGTCGAGCTCGTGAAAGTGATGATATTGCCGTAATTGACGTTGCCAATCATACGGCCGCTTCATCAGTGTCCTTGTGATGGGAACCATGATGCAGGCCGGGCTTTCTTCCAACTTGAGCTTGTGCGGGTAAGATGAAGTGAGTAAGGACCAGAGTGAGATGTTAGCTGAGTGCGCTTGAGGCGTGTTAAGACAGGATCTTCACCTTCGGGTCCAAGGTTTCGGCTTCTTTGGCATAGGGCCCTTTTCGGTTCGTGGCTCGGGTATGGGCTGGCCTTTTGTACTGTCCGTGGAGGATTCACTGGGATTTGGCCAGACGTGTCGAGAACATTCACCTCTGGACTTATGGTTTTGCTTGTTTCTCCCTTTTACGTAGTGGGAGGAGCCCGATTGGCGTAAGGCCGGCTGCGCATTTCAATTCGTTCACGGTCATAGCCTTTGCGAAGCATCAATAGTGGCTTTGAGATCTTCCCAAGACAGGGGTTGGATTATACCGGACCTTCGGGCCTTCGGTGGCGGTGCGAAGCTTCGTCCCAGTGATCATGGAGCGAGACATTGTCGTGGCCTTGTGCGAGCTAGGCTTGCTTTGGAGTAGATGACATAGTAGTCAAACTTTCCCGAGGGTTCTCCAAGGGTTCCGGCGTGGGATCACCGGATTCGTACCTCTTTTCAGTTTTTGTTGAGAAGATAGCTTCTTCTTTCGTCGAGACGGCCCTCGCTCATTGCATCCTCGGAATTCCATTTCCGCACAAGCACCGCAATCGCAGACGTCCCACCGAGATGTGTTCGTTGTTCGGCGGTGGTACCGGGATCTCGGGAGGCTGGATGGGCGGGCTTTCCTCTGGAAGGTCTTGTGGTCTTACGTCATAACCGCATGGCTCGTATGAGGGTAACAGGTTGACTTACGGGAAACAATGAGAGATGTTAGAGGTCAGTAGGAGCGGATCATGACTTGGGAAGCCCGAGGTAGTTGGGTGGCTAATGTTAGAAGTGGTGCATGGCACCTTCGATCCAGGCTTGTTGCTCACCTTGACGTTTCTCAATAGCCACGAGGACACCGCCAAACTTCTTCCAATGTTGGGAAATTTCTTGGGGTAAGGTCCCGTTCTCATCGTTGTTATCCACCGACTTGGCCATGGGGAATTGACGGTGTCCCGGTGACGGAGCTGGGAAGGAGGTAGGACCTTCTTGTTTTGACACTGGGAGACGGGTTCGGGTACTCTCGACCACTCTCTCGTTAGCCGGAGGGGTGACGGGCAAGGTTTAGACACGGGAATGGCCTAACGGGATAAAAGGGGAAAGCTCACGTGGCATGCGGTTTCCGTTTCTTTTATTTATGATTTTTTTTTGTTGTTTTAATTTACTTAAAACATGATTTTCTCGAGAATCCTAGGTAGGTTGGAAAAGATTGCTCTTTCTTTTCGCAACTATGCTAGATCTGGGTCGATGGAGACCATACGTGCGGCTATAAGCCCCTCGTTTTGCACCCGTATTTCGACATCCCGGGGTGGACGGCCCTGGCGAGGGTCCTATAGTGCAAGCGGTTTCCACCTGACTAAAGAAAAATCGAACCTAAGGATCGAGCCTGTCATGTTCGTTTTGAAGCGTTAGCCATGTGAATAGTGAACCGAGTCGGCCACTGAGTCAAGATCACGTCAAGAGTTCGGCATGTCCTCTCTTTACCTTGCTTGCGCAAGGGATCTGTGACGTTAGGCGTTGGGTCGGTCATATTGTCATGGCCGACGTATCAAAGGCGTGATGACATGGTGTCATGTGAGCATGGATGTATATCAGGGACGGAACATCGTCAGGTGTAGCTTCGTAAATCAAGATCAGGTCAAGATTTTAGCATGACCTTTCATCGCTTTGCTTGCGCAAGGGATCTTGAGTTCCGAGCCTTGACTCGAAAAATGGCCGGCATGGTATATGTGATCCAGCCGTATGACACCTGACCGGTAAAAACCAACCGAGTGCGGACGAGTGTGACTCAAGACTCAAACGTGCGGGGTTGACGCAGCTAGGATGAGATGTTTGGAATGATCCCGTGCGCGTCCAAGAGGCCTAGGAAGACCTAACGGATCGCAACCGAGACCATTCCGGCCGAGGGTTGTAGTGTGCAGCTGTATCCGAGGCAGGTGCGCGTAGTGCGCGTGTAACCGAGGCAAAGTGTGAGTAGTGTGCGGTAACCGAGGCAGCAGTGCGAGTAGTGTGCGATCTCTAAAATTCTTTTTCTGAGTAAAATAGAAGTTTTTGAAGAATTTTAAATGTATGCACAGATGTATATTGATGCATTTTTTTGTATTTTTATTTTTTTTGTAAAATAAAAACGAAGCACGTGCACACACACACAACAGTTAAAGAAAGGGGTAAAATGAAAGTTTGACCCTCATCATTGTTTTAAAAATCTTTTGTTTTGTTTAAAAAAGATTATAAAACAAAAAGTTCCCCAGCAGAGTCGCCAACTGAAATAGCCCGGATCCGTGATAGGCTTCGCAGCCCCGACATCTGGCATCTTTCGCGTTGGCGGCGGTTCGTCCCGCCGTTTTTGCTTTCGCATTTTGTAGAGTCGCCACGCCGTTTTTATTAAGCCCAAAACATTGAAAAAGGGCATCAGTTTAAAGATAATTTTAAACTGTTTTTTGTGTGATGAGATTTTGAGTTCGGAGGTCAGATGACTCCTCGGGAAGAGAATATTAGAATATTAGAGCTCACCCGAGTCGCCTCGTAAAACGAGTCTTTCGGATACCCCTAATATCCTTTAAATGTTGTGTGTGTGTGTGTGTGCTTTTTAAAAAATGCATGTTGTATCGGATGTCTACATTGTATACTATGTATTGAAATGTATTGAAATAGTAATGGAAGGAAGCCTTACCAATGTTGGTTCGTGTCTGTCTTCCGCTGGGGAATAGTGTTTGAGGTCGGAGTAGCGTTCCGGTATGGATCGGGATTGCTTCGGGAGATGCCGGTTGTCTGCGGACAGAGTTTCGGCGTGAGTTGAGGTTGCAGGCTGCGTTCGGGCAGAGGTTCGGCGTGCGTGGGGATCATCGGGATCACTCGGGCAGAGGTTCGGCGTGCGTTGTGGTGGCAGGAGTCACTCGGGCAGAGTTTCGGCGTGGTTTGGGATCGTCGGTTTGACTCGGAAAGAGCCGGGACACCGTGGAAAGACCCGAGCAAGGCCTCGGAGTACCACGAGGGGCCTCGGAGTACCTCGAGAGTGCCTCGGGGCGCGGGAGCGTCTCGGGAGCGCTCGGGGAGGCTTCGGAGCACCGCGAGGGGCTCGGAAGGCCTCGGAAGGATCCGAAAGGGGCCGGGAATGCCTCGGAAGGACTTAGAGGGGAGGCCAGAAGGCCTAGGGAGGAAGAGAGAAGTGGGAGGTGTGTGAAAATGAGGAGGGGGAGCCCTCTATTTATAGTGCCAGATTAGGTGCAAAGAGGTCCGTACGGACCTTCTTGGTTATCCAGAATTTTGGTTTTCCTCGATTTGAGGGAATATGTGATGATGGTGAATATTCTGTAATTATGGTGTCCCCTGAGCAATAAGGTCCGTACGGACCATCTTGCATGCAAAGAGGTCCGTACGGACCAACTAAGCATGAGGGTAATCATTTTCCCCGGGATTTGAGGGAATATTGTGGACTTTAAGAAGATTCAGTAATTATTAAAGCAAAGAGGTCCGTACGGACCATTATTGCTTTTCCAATTTCCTGAAAATTCCCAAAAGGTCCTTTTGTCCCTTTTATCCCAGAAAGGCTCCTCCCTTGGTTTGGATGGGGGTTTAGAGAGGGTTTTGAGTGAGAGGGGTCATCGAGACTGCGTTGATGAGTCTGCGGTGCTTCCCGTGTGTTTGAAAGGGTGTGATCCAGATTGGGGTACTTACACCCGCGCACCCTGGCAGTTCATAATTCTTCATTTTTCGCTCCTTTCCACAGCATTAAAGTCCACAGCTTCGATCAGTTATTTGCTATCCTTCACATCACCACAAACACACACAAGCATAATACCTATTGACATAAAATAAAAGTAAATCTTTTTGGAGGGTGACAACTATTTACACTCCCCTATAAACCCACGAACTCGGAGAGACCCATAAAGGGTGACACAAAACTTTTGTTCGACAAAAATATGTCAAACATTTGATCGCACTTTCGCTGCCTACGTCCCCATTAATGTGAGCGGACTACACACATTAATAGGCTCAGGTCACCGTAGTTCGACACGTTCTACACTAATGACCCGAAAAAATGGTAAATAACAATTTTTTATTTTTTTTTTATGAATACCCCCACCCACAAACTAAGAATTTGCGATGTCCTCATTGCATAAACAAAATACAATGCGAATTCAAAGCTAACGAGTAGTGGTAAACTGAAAATAAAGACAGAAAGCAGTAAAAGTTACCTAAGGTTGGGTTGCCTCCCAACAAGCGCCTTTGTTTTAAGTCTTTGGCTCGACATGATGCTCATGATTTATCATTTGATTTTCGGTGCATCCACCAACATCACAACATCAATTTCCTCCAGGACAGACAGCCCTTCGTAATAGGGCTTGACTCGGTGCCCATTCACCTTGAAAGTACTTCCGGTTTTCAAATCTTTGAGCTCGACCGCTCCATGTGGAAATACTTTCACCAACTCATAAGGGCCCGACCATTTGGAACACAACTTGCCGGGAAAAAGTCTCAATCGAGAATTACAATAAAACCTTCTTACCCGGCGTTAAGACTTTCGGCTTTAAGTAATTATCATGGTATCTCTTGGTTCTTTCCTTATACAGCTTGGCACTCTCGTAGCTATCTTGCCTCAACTCCTCGATCTCATCCAAATCAAGCATTCGTTTCTCACCCGCATTCTTCAAATCCAAGTTGAGTTCCTTCACAGCCCAATATGCTTTATGTTCCATCTCAACCGGAAGGTGACACTCTTTGACATACACAATTCTGTACGGACTCATCCCAATGGGAGTTTTGTAAGCAGTCCGATATGCCCATAATGCATCATTGAGCTTCAAAGCCCAATCTTTTCTGTTTGGTCGAATTGTCTTCTCAAGAACCCCCTTGATTTGGCGGTTCCTTACTTCCACTTGCCCCGATGTTTGGGGATGGTAAGCGGTGGCTAGCTTGTGAACAACCCCATATTTCTTTAGGACTTGGTTGAAAAGCATGTTTGTGAAGTGAGTGCCTTGATCACTAATGATAGCCCGAGGCACCTCGTACCTGCAAAAAATATTCTCACACACAAATTTGAAAACAACATTAGCATCATTAGTCCGAGTGACAATAGCCTCCACCCATTTAGAGACATAGTCCACAGCTACCAGTATATACACAAAATCATGGGATGAGGGGAAAGGGCCCATGAAATCAATGTCCCACACATCAAATATGTCAACAACTAGATTATAATTTTGGGGCATCTCATCACTCTTACCTATCCCTCCCGTTCTTTGGCATTTGTCACACTTTTTACAAAAGTCTTGCGCATCTTTAAATATGGTGGGCCAATATAGACCGCTTTGAAGGATTTTCCTAGCAGTCTTTTGACCACTGAAATGCCCACCACATTGTAAGTCATGACAAAAGCGCAAGACACTCACTTGTTCATGTTCCGGAATACACCTTCTCACAATTTTATCCGGACAAATTTTCCACAAGTAAGGATCATCCCAAATGTAGTGCTTCACATCAGATTTAAATTTTCTATTTTGATCATAAGTAAAGTGAGGAGGCATCATGTCGCATGCAAGATAATTAACAAGATCCGCATACCAAGGCTCGTGAACATGTAAAGCAAGTAGTTGTTCATCCGGAAAATTTTCATTCACCGAAATCACCCCTTCTTTGCTATTCTGAAACGAGAAATCCTCAAGCCTTGATAAGTGATCCGCCACTACATTTTCGGTCGCCTTTTTGTCCCTTATTTCCAAATCAAATTCTTGCAACAAAATCATCCACCTAAGAAGTCTAGGTTTTGCATCCTTTTTATTCAACAAATATTTTAAAGTTGCATGATCAGAATAAATTATTACCTTCGACCCAAGCAAGTATGAACGGAACTTCTCAAGTGCAAACACAATCGCTAAAAATTCTTTCTCAGTGGTGGTATAATTAAGTTGTGCATCATTAAGAGTTCTACTTGCATAATGGATTACATGCGGTAATTTATCTATCTTTTGTCCTAAAACAGCCCCAATAGCAAAATCAGATGCATCACACATGATCTCAAAAGGGTGAGACCAATCAGGGCTAGAAAGAATGGGAGTGCAAGTCTGTTTTTCTTTTAATAAAGTGAAAGCATCTAGACAATCTTGGTCAAAGATGAACTCGGTATCTTTAGCTAGCAAGTTACTTAACGGCTTACAAATTTGTGAAAAATCCTTAATAAATCGCCGATAAAAATCCGCATAGCCTAAGAAACTTCGAACACCCTTGACTGAGACCGGGGGAGGTAGCTTAGAAATCACATCTATCTTAGCTTTATCCACCTCAATCCCCCTACTAGACACTATGTGACCCAAGACAATCCCATGTCTAACAAGAAAGTGACACTTCTCCCAACTAGGTGTCAAATTGGTCTCGCAACATCTCCTCAAGACCATAGTCAAATTATCAAGACACCCCTCAAAGCTATCTCCAAACACAGAAAAGTCATCCATGAACACCTCGACACACTTCTCTATCATGTCCGAAAAGATGGAGGTCATGCACCTTTGAAAAGTAGCGGGTGCATTGCAAAGCCCAAAGGGCATCCTCCTATAAGCAAAAGTACCAAAGGGACATGTGAAGGTGGCCTTTGATTGGTCCTCGGGTGCGATTGTGATTTGATTATATCCCGAGAACCCATCAAGAAAGCAATAATAAGCATGACCCGCCAACCTCTCTAGGATTTGGTCAATGAAAGGCAAAGGGAAGTGATCCTTTTTGGTGGTGGCATTGAGCTTCCTCAAATATATACACATCCTATACCCGGTCACCTCCCTAGTGGGAACATCCTCATTCTTATCGTTTTTCACAACAGTAATGCCCGACCTCTTTGGAACCACTTGGACCGGGATCACCCATTCACTATCCGCAATTGGGAATATAATTCCCGCATCTAGCAATTTAAGGACCTCTTTCCTCACTGCTTCCTCCATGTGAGGATTTAATCTCCTTTGTCTCTCCCTCGAAGGTTTAGCCCCCTCTACAAGATTAATTTTATGCATACACATCGAGGGGCTAATTCCTTTAATATTCGCCAAGGTCCACCCTATGGCCGATTTGTGCTCACAAAGCACAACAATTAATTTGGCCTCTTGTTCTAGGGTCAAGTCTGAAGCAACTATCACAGGTAAAGTCTCGCCCTCCCCTAGAAAGGCATACTTCAAATTGGAGGGGAGGGGTTTTAGCTCAAGAGCCGGTGAAACCACAACTGATGGCGCTGACTTCTCATTGAAGTAGCCTAGGGAGTGAGACGGGCCATTAACAGGATAATGTCCCTCGGCCTTGTTTTCAATGGCCATTACTTCGGAACTCGCATTATCCCTAGTTTTCCCACTGCCATTCAACAACATCTCAAGTTCATCACACTCTCTATCGTGCCACAAATATTCCTGTACACAGTCATCTATTCTATCCACAAAGTTACAAGAATTCCCATTGTCCATTGGATTTTGCATAATATCATACACAGAAATTTCAATTTTCTCGTTGGCCACAGTCATGAAAAGAGTTCCATTGCCAACATTAATAATAGTGTTTGTCGTCGCCATGAATGGACGCCCAAGTAGAATTGGGGAATCACGACGACTACACTCACTATTGGCCATCTCAAGCACAACAAAATCCACAGGTATGATTAATGAGTCCACCTGAACCAAAACATCTTCCACAATCCCCAACGGTCTTTTAATAGATCGATCAGCAAGTTGGAGAGCCATGGATGTAGGTTTCAATTCAGGCAAACCCATCCCAAGATACATATAATGAGGCAACAAATTAATACTAGCGCCGAGGTCCAACATCGCCTTCACCTTACTCGAGTTCCCCATAGTGATAGAAATTATAAAACTTCTGGGGTCCTTTTGTTTGGGTGGGAGGTTTTGTTGTACCACTGCACTAGCATTCTCTCCCATGATAAACTTCTCATCCTTGCCATACTTTGGTTTCCTGGAATTAATTTCTTTGAAAAACTTGGCATAAGTCGGAACATTTTTTATCACATTCAGCAAAGGGAGATTGATGTTCACTTTAGAGAACATGTCCATCAACTCCGACATTTGGTGATCCATTTTATTCCTCATAAATCTTCCAGGAAACGGTACAGCCGGTACATGTGGATTGGGGGTTGGAGAGTCAACTTTAGATTTCTCCCCCAATTCATTAGTACCTTTGTCCTCATTAGCTATTTCAACAACAGGAGGTGGAACAGAAGATGAAGAAGAAGTTACCTCGCTACCTACCTGTTTACCATTTCGGAGTGTGGTAATGGCCTTTGCTTGGTGACCTTGACTCGGGAAGGTCCCTGACTTGTGCCCTTGTAAGGCTTGAAAGGCTTCGGCCATCTGCCCTATTTGGGTCTCTACTTTCTTCATTGCAGCTTCATGATTCTTTCTTTTCTTCTTTGTTCGGCTCTCTTCGCTGTGCCTCCTCCCAAGGCTCCTTCTTTCTTTCAAGTACCCCTTGTGGAGGTGGAGGATGGAGAGGTTTATTTTGTGGATTCTGATTACCTCCCCACGAGAAATTAGGATGATTCCTCCACCCTGGATTATAAGTGTTGCTGTAGGGAATGTTCTGTGGAGGCCTTGGGGGATACCCATACATAGCATTTACCTGTTCAGGATCAAAACCAAATTGCACACCACTTGGACACATATTAGTAGCATGAGAATTTAAACCACAGTAAGCACATAAATCATTTACCACATTGGCACTAGAAGAGGTGCCGTGAGCAGTCAACTTGTCAAACTTACTACTTAAGACTGCAATTTGCTTGGAAAGATTATCAGTAGCAGTCAAATCCAATACCCCCTTGTTTTACCCCTAGAGCTCTTTTGTTGAGAATTAGCACTCAACATCTCAAATAAGGCCTTAGTCTCCTCAGGGGTCTTGGCTCCTATAGAGCCTCCTGCTGCATTGTCCACAACAGACTGAGTGGAATCATTCAAGCCATCATAGAAAGCTTGATTCAAAGAGGGTAAAGTGAAATTATGCTGAGGACATTGAATAAGAATCATATTAAATCTCTCCCAAGCTTCATGGAGAGGTTCTCCCACATCTTGTGTGAAAGTCATCAGTTTCTGCCTAAAATTAGTCTGCAGATGATGTGGGTAGTACCTCCTAAGAAAAATATCTTGCATCTCAATCTATGTGCTGATGCTTTGGGATGGAAGCATCATTAACCAAGTTTTCGCTACCCCTTTTAGAGTGTAAGGGAAGCACTTAAGCCTAATCTGCTCTTCAGTCACTCCCGCTCTTAATAAAAACTGGGCTACCGTCATAATGTATTCTTTCAAGAAAGTTAAGGCATCCTCGCCTGGTAGCCCCTGAAAACTAGGTAACATAGCAAAATACTGACCTTTGACCTCTAGATTCTTTGCTGCTTCGGACAGCACTATGCATGAGGTAGAAGTGTCTACCCTAGGTCTAAGGTAATCATTCATCATTTGTGCCGGTGGTTCTGCCATCTCGGCTTTCTCTTCCTCTACCTCGGTGGTGAAGGGTTCTGATTCGGTGTCCGAATCTGAAAAGAGGGGATTAAAGAAGGGATCGCCCTCAGGTGCTTCCTCAAGAAACTTAGTGTTTTTGGCTTTATTAAGTCTATTTATGTTGTCGTCCAATGGCACCAATATAGACTTCAAAGAACGACGACCTTGCATTCACTTCCTAACCTACTTGTTTACTTGCAACAAGTTCTCCGGCAACGGCGTCAAAAACTTGATGGAGAAAAATTCCTCTAGTAATAAAAACCGAGCAAGTGTACTCACTACCGGTGTAGCAGTATGCACGAGCAGGGGTCGAACCACAGAGACTCGTTGGTAAACAAATAAAATAAAAGCAGTGAATATAGTAACCAAAGATTTTTGATTGAAAACAGAAAATTAATTCTAAAACAGAAAGCAAAAGATTAAAGCTAAGTAAGCAATTTAAAAGTAAAGAATTAACTCAGATCGACAACGGAGATTCACGGATTTGATTCACAATTACTTTCACTCTATGCTATTTTTATTGCTAAAAACATTAATCTCAATCTAGGATTCATTCACAAAAGTAAGGATTGGGACGGTGTGGTGCCCGGATTGCAACCCTTTTAATTGTTATCAAACTGCGTTTTCTATTACGGCCTCACAACAATCAAACAATTATTCAGCACTTTAGAATATAGGAATCTAAACCCTTTTGATTTCTATAACGGCCTCAATTAGATCTAATATTCAAAACAGTGTTCAATTATATCAATCCCCAATTTAATGGCGCAATCGATACCCAAATAATTAAAAGGCCAAAGTCATATTAACATGAAATAGAAACCTTAAAACTTTTAAAGATTAATACTTTGAAGAACTAGAACGAGATCTAATTGGAAGAATTAAATCTTTAGCATAAAAATTCAGTAATTGTTACAACCAATCCGCAAATCTAAACGATTTAGCTACTACGAGACATAATAAAACTAGCAATAATCATAAAATAAGAGAACATCAAAACCTGAAGAGTCTTTGAAGAACGAAGAATCCTTCTAAGAAAACTCAAAAACTAAAACAAAAGATATATATAAAGATGTCTCTAAAAAGTGTGCTGCTGGAATATATATACTAGGGCGAAATCCATAGACAAAAGCGTGAGAAAAGTCGAGAACGCCCTTCATTAATTGCTGAAAACTGCTGCTGAAGACGGGCTCAGCGCGACCGCTCTGGAGATGAGCGCGACCGCGCTGGATGGCAGAGAATTTGGTCTGAATTTTCCTCTTGAGCGCGACCGCTCTGATTATGAGCGCGACCGCGCTGGTGTGCAGTTTCTGGAGCTCGAATCTGTTTCACTATTTTCCTGCTCCGCTCCGCTTCAATTTGATTTCTTGCACTTTTTCTTGACAAAACTCACACTTAATCATCTATTTACCCTGTACTCATAAAATACTCAACAACCACATTAAAACAACATAAAACTCGAAATTTTGAGCATAAAATAGGTTCGTAAACGTGCAAAATGGATGTGTAAAAACACATCCATCAACCCCACCCTAACGGTATCTTGTTTTATAGATCGCTATCGAAGATAATATGTCGTGGACAACCATGTATTTCATCTATCTCGGGCACCATCCGTAAGTGATTTTTTTGGTAGCATCAAATCTCACTGTTTTGCAACATAAATTTAAGTGTGATTACAACTTGTTGTATGATGAAACAAGATTTACAAATTTCCCAATAAGTAGATATTTATTTCGGTACAAAATTTTAAAAATTTTGAGATTCATTTTGGAAATTTTAAAAATTTTGAGATTCATTTTGGAATCGAGGTAGTAATAAATACGAGTATCATAGTTAACTTGCCAACGTTTCTAAGACATTATAACACATGTGTTTTTCTTTATTATATGTCACTTGTAAATAATAAAATTAAACAAAAGTTTTTTTCGATATAAATATTTATTTTGGAATGAAAAAAATAATATAATTTGTTATATACTTCAGTTTTTAATGTTCAACACTTATTCATCCCTTTTACTGGACTATCACTTATACACTGTAATATTTGAATCTGTGATTTATTTTCCCCTTTTAAAAATAAAAAATAAAAAATAGTATATTGTAAGTTTGTAATGTTTGCATTGTGTTAATACGAAAGGTATATGGAGTGTAACTATAGGCCAATACCAATGCCTCTACTAAACTAATTTTTTTTAATGTCATCATTAAACTTTTACTCTTTCTCAATATCACCACCCCTTTGTTTAATCTTCAGTAATCTAACAAAAGTTAGTTATGTGACCGCACATGACAAACTTAGCTTAAGTTTTTGACAATTTTGTTAACTTATTATTATGTGTCAGCTGACTAGGGTTAAGTGAGACATGTGAATATCACGTGTATGTAAAATGCCCCCTCACCCATGTTGATAAAGTCAAGTTTATCACACCTAACGGGTCTTGACCCAGTGGTATCAAGGTGATTTCTCGAAGGGGAGGTCGCCGGTTCGAATCCCCCCAAGGGGATTCTTGGGGCTTAATTTCCTACCTTGGTTTCAGGATCCTTAGGAGCTCCCCGGGGCACATCCGTGCAGTTAAGGAAGCGGCATTGCTGGGCTTGTATCCTCAGTGTGGGGAGTTCAAATCTTGACAGGTGCAAAGCTGGAGCAGCCATTTGGTGTTGTAAGAGTGATGTAAATGCCTCTTTGGCAGGAGCAGCTGGAGCAGCCATTTGGTGATGTAAGAGTGATGTAAATGCCTTGTAGGAGGACTCCCTTGGGGCTCTGGAGTATAAGGGGTGCTGCCACCCTGACTGCATAGGGCACATCCCGCGATTTACCTCCGCGGTATCTTGTGGGGCCGGTACACAGTGATCCAGGATTAGTCCCGTGAGGCGGGAACACAGGTATCAAAAAAAAAAAAAAAAAAAAAGTCAAGTTTATCACTTACCTCCTCCGCCAGGACACTGAGGGACCGGTAGCTGGTGGTCCAGGATTAGTCTGGCAAAGCTGGAACCTGATATCAAAAAAAAAAAAAGTCAAGTTTATCACATGCGGTCACATAATTAACATTTATTTACTAGCTTTTTTGACTGACAATTTAATAGATGAAATGGTGATATTGAAAACAAAATGTAAAAGTTCAATGGTTAACATTCAAAAAATAAATAGAATAGTGAAGACATTGGAAATTGTCTTATAATTTAGTGGCCAGTTTTTGGATAGATGAGTTTAGGCGTGAACAATCTTTATTATTGCTCGTGGTTGAAATCCAAATCCTTAATCTCCAACGTGATGCTATCAAGTCAAATGGTTGCACTAGGACTGACTGAGTAAGGAAAATGGGGATACTCCGGCTGTCTTCTCCGTTTGCCTCCTACAAACATGCAAGACACGTCAACTAAGTCGGGGACGTCTCCGACTTTACCCAAGTCAAGATAACAAACAATAACTATAGAATCTGGGAGAGAGATACAAAAGAAAGAACAAGAAGAACTTACATAATTATATTTTTGAGGTTCCTTATATATTCTCACACATCATGTGCATGTTGCATGCCAAGGACACATGTCAATCATCCATAAGGTGAGCAAAATATATATATCCATAGGTGGCGCCGTCAACTGTACATCTGACATACTTTTCATCATTTGACAGGTACAGTGGGCTCCACTCATAATGACATTAACGACCTCTGCACTGTAGTTAATGATCTTGAAACGTCTCATGGCGACATTACTTGTTGGTCGCAAAGAGATTCATACTAGGCGAGATATTGGCCTTTGAACATATATCATCTTCCTGTAATGACGGACTTTAACGAGATTCTCGCCGAAGGGTTCTCGCCCGTTAAGGAAGTCGCTGGTCATCTTTAGCTACCCATGGGCCCCTTATCATGGGCCTTGATCCCTAATTATCGAATTGGGCCTCATACTAACAAAATGGGCCCAATGCCCATTTTTCACGATCACATCAGCTTGTAATCTTTTTGAAATGAAGTTTAAGAACTAAACTCGAATTAATTATAGCCATTAAAATCAAGATCTAAGGCAAAATTGCTAGACTGCGTTTGCGTGTGATCCGCGTGTATAGGTTGTGTCTATATATGTATTTTTTACGGCATCCCACTATAACATACACATTTTCACTTTTTAATTTTAACATGAAAATATTTTATTATTTTATATTAATAACATCCACGTGTAATTCTTACAATAACAATTCAATTATTATTTTTTATTACATTTTTTCTCTCTTATCGCACTTTTCATATTTACAACACCCACTTTTCTTACCACACTTTTCTTACTCACAACAGTCAATCTATTAACACTCTTTAATTATAAGAGTAATTCTAGTTTTATACGTTAGGTATATGAGCGAAATTGTAAAGATAGTCTAGATAGTCTTATCTTTTTATTAGCAGCATGAATTTATATGAAATTTTATTTGACTGAGGGAGGCTAGAGTACGAGGGAGAGTAAATTTCATGTTTATAAAGTACGTATTTGAGTATTTGAAATTGCCTATCCCAAATTGTAAGTATGTCAATTTAGCTAAAAACTAGTTTAAGAAGTAACCTCAAATCAATTATAGCCATTAAAATCAAGATCTAAGGCGAAAGTGCTAGACTACGTCATCGTGTGTCTAGAACTTTAATCTTTTAGAAAATCCGGTGTCTCCAAAAACGCAGGAAATTAGACTGAAAAGTGAAAAGAAAGAGAATCCGCTCCGAATTCGATCCCTTTGAGCTAGAAAGCAGACAAAGATGTCGTGCTTGGCAGGATGTTTAGCGTCATTAACGTGCGGCGTTTGTACATCGGTAGCATCGACAATCACAAAGCGTTCAGCTCGGCTTGGTTACTGCGGCTTATTCGGCCTCTCCTTGATCGTCTCTTGGATCCTTCGTGAAGTCGGAACTCCCCTCCTCAAGGCCCTTCCTTGTCAGTTCTTCTTCTTTCATACCCTTTTCTCCAATTTTGATTCTAATGTTCATGATTATTGATTGGTAATTGTGTGTATTTTCAAATATTTGAATTTTTGATGCTTGATTGGTCCTCCGATTTAGGTTGTTTGCATTTTCTAACTAGTTTATCGAGCTGGGTTTTGGAATTGACTCTTCATTATACCTAATCGGGCGTTTTCGGAGTTTTTAAGAAATTTGAATGTTTGATTGGACGTCTAATTTGGGGGTTTTTTTTTTTTTTTTTAATTTTTTTTTATTTTATGCAATTGGCTATCTTGGTAGTTGATTAGGCTTTAATCTGACTTGTATGTAAGTTATTAGGCTGTATTCGGATAAGTGAATATGAAAATGTGTGCGGTGGGAGAAAGAAAATGAATCTCTGTATGTGCTCACTAGGTTCTGTGGATACTTGTTCAACTAGGTAGTCTAGGTCCCCTCAGTTCATGACCATGAGAATACTTTTAGACATTTTATTATGCTCTAAATGGGAGCTCTGGTGAAATGAGGGTAAGTTATTACCTTACCAGAGGCGGATCTAAGGACATCATATGGGGTGCAATTACACCCCATATATTTCCAATATTTATTAAAAAGATTAAAATTGTTTACCCTTAATTTGACTTATCCCATTAGAAGTGCACCCAATAGGCTTGAGCGGCAGCCTCGTCGGTCTCAAATGTGCCTTGCCAGACTGAGATGTTTTATATGGGCCTCTTAAATAGATTAACAATGTTAAAGAAATTGCAAAATGTTTGGTGGTTTTCAGGCTCAAATACAGTACTCATCCGTCCCTAAATAAATGGTAAATTTCTGATTTTTTTTTTTTTGTGCCCAAATGAAATTTCACACCCTTAATCATTTCATATTTCAAAGTATACTTGTAAAAATACAAGTTTATGAAGTGGATAGTAAGGGTATTTATGCATCTTTCCTACTAAATTTACTTAAAATCAACTTTTTCAGAATATTCTTATGAATATTCATTCACGGATTTACGAAACCAAATTGTGATCAGTTTTATATTATTGTCTTTTATATTTTATTGAAAAAGATTTGCTTAGGAGCATTACAAATGATGTTGTAATTAAGCGTTAAGGTTTTGTATTGTATTGTAGTCGCATAGGTGAGGAATATAATTTGAAGCTTTGTATTGTAATTATGCACTCACTTATCTTTTGTCCTGGGTTCACCACTGGTTATTATAAACACACACACTAACATATTACTAGAAACTGACTAAAATGACATGTAATATTCCAATTTCATTGATTCAATGTTTCCAAAGTCCGTTCAAGTAGGTGTTGAAACATATTGGTAAGTCGTTCAATCAATATATGACCCTTTGTCCTTTAATATTACTCCTTCAGTTCTACCTTTAAACCACCTTCATTCGTTTTTCTAATGCTTCAAAGAGAAAACATCTTTCATTCTTGGCTAAAATTACTGTTTGTTTATTGCTAAATTATGTTGAGCCTAGGGGAATACGATATAATGATGTTTTTTAAGGTCAGTGTTACCCGGACTCATATATAGGAATCAGCTGCTGGTTTCTTGAATATATCTAGCTCATGAAAAATCTTCCCAGAATGGCAGGAGCCTCGTGAACGAGGCCCGTAGCTAATTATTGATAGAAAGAAAATAAAATGAGAAATAAAAAAAGGGATCAAGATTAGGTAACATGCACATAATGCATTTAAATCAAAGTTGATCAGCCACAATTTGGGGCCTGAAAAAGTAGATGGCTCGCATGGACAGGGGCCTGCCAAATTTGTGTGATTGCACGCCCCATGAATGGACCAATTTCACATTTGGTTTTGACATTGGAGGCTCCCCAATAACTAAGAAGGTTTTCGATTCATGGTACTGACCAATTAATCTAAACCCAACTTCATGGATAGAGTTAGAGTGAGTAAAAAACTTGTGAAATCTTGAACCATAAAAAATAAGTACGGAGTATGTAATACTTGCACACACATTGTGTGGGTCATGGTAGCCTGTAAATATGTTTGTGTGTGTACATGTGTTTTTTCGTATATTTGATGTAACCATTTGGATTTTAATGCATCATCACACGGCACACACAAGGTTGACCTGGGATCTGAGACATTTAAATTTGGAACTCCATGCCTAACCTGATTCTCGCATTCTGGGTTGCGTCAAATCTGTAATGAGACACTCTGATGGCTGAGTTAAACCATATCAAACTACGCCATCTTAACACGGTTTAATTCTGACCTTTGGATTGTCATGTTAAGTGGAACGGAACAATCTGTAGTGAGACACTCCGATGGCCGAGGTAAACCTGATCAAACTACGCCATCTTAACACGGTTTAATTCTGACCTTTGGATTGTCACGTTAAGTGGAACGGAACAATCTGGTCCATGAAAGTCACCAAGTCCTGGGGAAGCGAATGGTGGAGAAAACCGATCCTTTGACCTGTTTCCTGTTTCCTTATTCATGCTTCATAGGTGAAATCTAAAATGGAGGATTTTCTGTTCTGAGAAAATGATGTTGTAATAACCTCAGAAGAAAAATGGCCTAGAAGGAGAAAGTTATCTTATCTCGGCAGATTCAGCCATTCAGGTGCAGTGATGGTGGGTGGGGTTGGTTAATCCATCAATTTACAAACAACTATGGAAAGAAACTATTGGTAAAATCATTTTTTCCTTAAATACTTAACTAAGCAAGTTTATTACGAGTATACAAAAAGAAACTATTGATAAAATCAAATACTTAACTAAGCAAGTTTATTACGAGCATAAAAATCTTCTGCTCTTCCCTGAACAGAATCCTCCAGATCAGTTAGTTCTCTATTGTTCGAATTATGAGTCACTGAGTTAGTCTATGGAGATGAATTTCGCCAATGGCCTATACATGTGATAGATCTATACCATTAATTTTGCTAAAGTATCAAAACACAACCCATTGTACTAGTAACAAAATCTTGTTTCACTATGATTTGCAGGGATAAACACTGCTGATAATCTTCCAAGGGAATGGTTTCAAATGGAAGCTGTCCTTCGTGTCAGCCTGGGAAATTGCTTGTTTTTTACAATACTCGCCCTTATAATGATTGGCATAAAGGATCAAAATGACCAACGTGATTCCTGGCAACATGGTGGATGGATTCTTAAGATTGCTGTTTGGGCCTTGCTAATCATCCTCATGTTTTTCGTCCCAAATGTCATCATAACAATTTATGGTCAGCATCCACCCCCCCCCCACACACACACACACTCAAAAAAAAATCAATGAAATTTTCCTAGTTTATTCGTCTTCTATGTAATGATTAAATTCAAATTCGTGCAATTTGTAGGAACCATATCCAAATTTGGAGCAGGGTTCTTTCTGTTAGTGCAGGTGATTATGCTATTGGACGCGACCCACTCATGGAATGATGCATGGGTTGCCAAAGATGAACGGAAGTGGTTAGTTCATTTCATAATTTCTTCTCAATAAATATTTACTCCCATTTCTAACGTTAATTAATGCAAGTTTTCAGGTACATAGCTTTACTTGTTATATCAGTGACATGCTACATTTCGGCATTTGTAATTTCGGGACTACTCTTTATTTGGTTCAATCCGTCTGGCCATGACTGCGGCTTAAATGTCTTCTTCCTTGTCATGACCATGATTCTTGCATTTTCTTTTGGTGTTATCGCATTGCATCCACAGGTAAGGAAGATATCCATCTAAATGTTTCTTTAAATAAGAAGAACAAAAAAATTGTTACCCAAAGAAAGAAAAAAAAGTTGTTCAATTATATGTCTTGTTTTTCATTGATAAGTCGAAAAAATTGAAACTTGATTTAAGAGGATTAAAATTTGATTGAGAACAGGTAAACGGCAGTCTCTTGCCTGCTTCTGTGATAGCAGTTTACTGTGCCTATGTGTGTTATACTGGTCTTTCATCTGAACCTCGAGATTATGTCTGCAATGGCCTTCACAACAAATCCAAAGCGGCTTCCACAGGCACCCTTGTACTTGGAATGCTTACAACTGTTCTCTCTGTTCTATATTCTGCCCTTCGTGCTGGATCTTCGACCACTTTCCTATCGCCTCCATCTTCTCCTAGGGCAGGTGTGAGAACTTCCAACCCTTTATCCTCAATAATTTTCATTTTCATCTAAGCCCATCAATTTTAAGAAGGGTAAATTGCAATTTGGTTAGCTTACTTTTATGCACATTTGCAAATTAGTTTCCAACATTTTATTTTTTGCTACCCGATTCCAACTTTTAAATTTTGTTGCAATATGGTGTAAAAGCTGATGTAGCGTTAATTTTTAAAGGAAAGCTAATGAAAAAGCTAACGAGATTCTTTGAAAATTGTAATGTCCATCCCTACAGTTCAACTAATGCATATTTTTTACTATTTCATCCATTCATCATCATCACCCCACCTTTATTGTACCAACATTGTGGGTGTATTTAAAAGTAGGATTTTCTTAATTGGGGGGGGGGGGGTAATCATGTTGATTGATGAAATAGTGGAAAATGTGAATTATTGGAATTGCAGGGGGTGGATATTACAATATTCAAAGAAACTCGTTAAATTTCCCATCAACTTTCCTTAGAAAATTAACGCTCATTCAGTTTTTACACCTGATTGCAACAAAATGTATACGATATTGGGAACCAATTTGCAAATGCGTATAAAGGTAAGGTAACCGATATGCAATTGACCCTTAAAAGAAAGAAAGAGTTTTTTTATTTTTAATGTTTCGATGGGGTGAAGTATGGTAGTGTATTGTTCACTCAGGTTATAGGAACCCTCTTCTGGGATCAGATGAACTGGAAGCAGGAAAAGGGAAAGAAACAGAAGGAAAGCCAGTTAGCTATTCATATACGTTCTTCCACGTGATATTTGCTCTAGCTAGCATGTATTCAGCCATGCTTTTATCTGGATGGACCAGCAGTTCTGAAAGCTCGGACCTTATAGACGTAGGGTGGACCTCAGTTTGGGTTCGTATCTGCTCTGAATGGGTCACTGCTGGTCTCTACATCTGGTCTCTTGTTGCTCCTCTCCTATTCCCTGACCGTGAGTTCTATTAGATAACTCGTGTTAATTAGAGTCATCATATGCAGTTCCATAGTACAAAATATGCAGTTTCTAGTACAATACGCAGTTTCCATATTACAAGTAATCTACCGACCGTCTGTAACTACTCCGTAGTATTAATCTTGTATGTGTAATCTGTATGCCTGCTGTAATCTGTATGTATATTAAACTTAAATATTGAAGGTTTCAACTCTCTATTGTAAATGGTATATAAGTACTGGTTGGAGTTATTCTTGATTTCGTTTGTAGATGCTCAAAAGTGTAAATGTGTCAAGCCTGTTGACTTTTGACTAGGGCTGTCACAGAATCATTCCATTTTTTTTTTATTTTCTTTTTGAGTTTGAGTTGGGTATTTAAAGAAAAATATTTGAGTCGGGTTGCCTATATTTTGCATTTTTGAAGATGTCTTTTAAAAGTCCCTAAGGAGTGACCCAATAGTAAAGCCAAGTCTTACCCTCGGTGAACGCTATGTTTCAAACTTCCACTCTGACTTGACTTGGGACATCGTAAATCAAACCCCCTCCTCCCACTCTGACTTGACTTGGGACATCGTAAAAAAATTGTCATTTAAAGGAAAGGGTAAAACAAATCTCGTGAACTTGTAGCTCCTCCTATGGTCTCTACTAGACTGCACTTAACTTGTGACTAATTTAAGGATTCTTTGCTTCTCTACTTACAACAAGAATCTCCATGTTCTCGCTTCCATTCTAGGTGCATACATACTAGCATTAAAAAAAAAAAAGTTACTCCCTCAGTTTCAAAAAGAATGGCTAAAAAAATTCTTAAAAAAGATGAAATTTGAATTTTTTTAATTATTCATTTTGGGGCGTAAAAAGTAACTTTTAAATGAATTAGCAGTACACGTGTGCTCCGGGAGGCTGCAGGTTATATGAATCCTCTGACTCCCAATTGGGTTGCCTTCCATATGATCTCGCATGCGATACACGATGATAGCATGTTTTTTAAATAAATATATATATATATATATATATATATATATATATATATATATATATATATATATATATATATATATATATATATATATATATATATATATATATATTTGGTTTTATGAAAAACGCGTTTTTCCTGTCACTTAGGAAAAACGTATTTTGGGTTTCCCCGTTTATGCCAGTGCCTGTTTAACAAACTGCCAGTGTGATAAAGTGTCAGTGCATGTGTCACAAAATGCCAGTGAAAAAAGTGCCAGTACCAATTTAACTAAGCGCCAGTGTAAACTGACACTGGCACTTTGTTAAACTGGTACTGACACTTTTTACACGGGCACTTTTATATACATGAACTGGCACTCTTCACACTGGCACTCTGTTACACTAACACTGACACTTTGTTACACTAATATTTTTTGTGGCTCTCAAAAACACAAGCACTGGCATTCAAAAAAATCTGGACTGACATTCAAAATCACGTACACTGGCACTCAAAAACACTGATAATCATTTTTGTTGGCTCTCAAAAAAACATGGACTGACATTCCAAAAAATATGTACTGGCATTTAAAATTATGTACACTGGCATTAGTTTACACTAGAACTGGCATATCAAATCCCCCACCAAAACACAAGCACTGGCACTCCAAAATACATGAACTGGCACTCAAAAAAACAAACACTGACATTAGTTTACACTGAAACTGGTACATTAAATCCCCCCAGCAACCCCTTCGTCCTTCATCTTCCACACGCACCATTGACAATTCAATTAGGGCTCCGGTGACGACTTTCTTCTTTGTGGTCGGAATTTCCATCTTTGTATGCTCCGTCTCTAATTTCTTCATTTATTTACGTTACCAATTATCTCCTCTGCGCCCTGTTTTCGATTTCGATTTCATTCGTCTGGGTCGAAATTATTTCTTTCTTAATTTCGATGCCCAAAGAACCTAATATGGAGAAAGACATCTCCGTCGCCGATCGCCTTACAAGGAAATTGGAGCTCTTGAGGCTCCACGCTGAGAAGCGAAGGTGAGGTTTCCGGTGATTGAAGCACTGGAGATTGAAGTGAAGGTGAGGTTCCCGGCGACGGCGGACGGTATTCGCCGGGAGAGAGGTGGAAGAGATCTGGAGTGTTAACCGGTGGTGGTGAAGTCCTCTTTGCGTTTAGAGAGAGAGAGAGTCCGTTAGTTTAGAGAGAGAATGAAAAACACGTTTTTAGTTAAGGTTCAAAAAAACGCGTTTTTTACAAGTTTTTGGCATATATATATATATATATATATATATACTCCCTCCGTCCCAATATTTAGTTCACCATTTTGGTCTCGGCACGCAAATTAAGTGTGAAGAAAATGTCGTGAGTGTAATAGTAAAATAGGAGAGAGAATGAGTGGAGGAAATAGTAAATTTGAAAAGTGTTGTGAGTGTAATAGTGAAATAGGAGAGAGAATGAGTGGAAGAAATAGTAAAGATTCTTTGCCAAAAAAGAGAAGATGAAGTTTTAAATGGAACACCCAAAATGACAAAAGATGAAGTTATTAATGGGGCGGAGGGCGTATATATTTTGTACAGTAAGTAAAAAGCATCATAGGCGTACTTAAAAGGATCATAGGCGTACTTAAAAAAAAATGAGAAATCTACGGAGAGAGGAACAATAAAGTGTTTTACGAATGTGACATGGGAGAGAGATATGTGGATAATTTGGATGAGTTATTACGTACTCCCTCCGTCCCAATAAAAGGTTCACTAATTATCCAAAAGGACATTTTGTTAGAAGCTTCACCTTTTCTTTTTTGACAAAGAATCTTTACTATTTTCTCCACTCATTCTCTCTCCTACATTATTTTAATACTCACAACACCATTATAATTTACTATTCCCTCCACTAATTCTCTCTCCTATTTTCAAATTACACTCACAACATTTTTTTTTCCCTCCCATTTTCATAATTTGGGTGCTCACCCAAAAGGGTGAAGCACTTATTGGGACGGAGGGAGTATACGTAATTCTCTATTCTTGATTGATAGGGATTTATTTATGGATTTTTTTTTAGGCAATTGAAAATGATTATGTCTAAAAAATCAAAATAATTATTATTATTAATAGTAATCTTGATAACATAAATAATTAATTTGTATAAAATATGATCAATATTCAAATAAATTAACACTTATTTTATTTTATTTTTAAAGGGAGGACTTAGAAAAAAGTGGTTAAGCATTGTCCGCCATCCAAAGCAAGAAAAAAACGCTGACGGCTGCTAAAATGCACACCCCAAAACTCAAAACAGTAAGCTAAAATACGCACATCTACCATCCTCCCCAAAATGCCACATATGTCACCACCTGAAAACCCTTCCCCTCCATAACCCCCCTTCCATATCCTCCATAACTTCACTAACATGCGCCATCACCTCCTCCGCTTGACCACCACCACAATGGCACCTTCCTCCTCCCCTTCCAAAACCACCACCAACAGAAAACCCTCTTCAAACCCTAATTTCAACCCTAACCCTAACTCCAATTCTTACCCAAATTGCACCCACTCCCCCTCCGCCACCCTCGACATCCTCATCCTAATCCTAGTCCTCTTCTCCGGCGCCTTTCTAATCTCTTCCTACTTCTCCTACATCTTCCACTCCCTAACCCTAATCCTTCCTCCTCTCTCTGTCTCTACCTCCACCTTCACCTCCCTTATTACCGGCTCCTCTGCTGCCGTCTACCTCGTCGGTTTTTTGTTCTTCTTCGTTGTTTCGATTATTGGATTTGAGATCTGTTGTGGCAACTGGTCTAGGAAGTGCGGGAAGAAAGGGTGTAAGGGGTTGAAGAAAGCGATGGAGTTTGATTTGCAGCTGCAGACGGAGGAGATATTGAGATCGGGTGGGAAAAGTGTTAAGGAAGTGGAGGAATTGCCCTGGAAAGGTGGGAGTGAGACCAATCTAGATTATGAGTGTTTGAGGTCCGAGTTGAGGAAGATGGCTCCGCCTAATGGACGGGCGGTTTTGCTATTTCGGATGAAATGTGGCTGCCCAGTTGCTAAGCTCGAAGGATGGGGTCCAAAACCCCGGCGTCGGAACAAGAAGTGAGTTTGACCTTTATTGTCTCTGCTATAATTGTGTGTGGATGCAATTGATTGTGCTTTAATTACGTCTTTTTGAGCGTTCTATGAAATGTTTATGGGGATTAATTTGATCAAGATTGTTGCTTGTGAAGTTCAGGATTAAGTTTCTCCTTGAATGATTGAATTCAGTTGACACTTTGCTATTGAAGCTAGTAACTCGATTTTTAACCATTTAATATGCTTGCCGAAGTTTCTAAAGAAATTTAGTAATTTGACTCATCTAGAAAATTAACATAATTGCCACAATTCTTCAGGAATGACTCGTTAATCTATGAAATATTATTGATCGCTGGAAGATTTTATCTGGATCTACATTGTTTTTGTTACGAATGGGAGGGCCTTTGGTTGCTAATTTATGAGTTAAAGTCTGAGTCCTGGCCAAAATTTCTGGCCATTTTCCATGTATTGACTTGGCAAACCAAAAAGCTCCTTAGGATGCGGCATACTTTCTGATAATCCCTTTGTACTTTGTGCAGAATCAATGGTAAGCCAAGAAAATGGACGTTCATATACTAATCTTTGTTGACTTTATTTCTGAAATTCATTTATGAAGCTAGACTTGTTTGCACAAATAAATTTTTTTGCTATTGTTATTTGCAGAATTATTGTGGTTTTGGTAATCCTTGCTTTTTATTTGCTTCATTTTCTGTAGGAGGAAGATGTTCATTAGGTTTTCTCTTGGTTATGAAATTTATAAATTCACGATGTGAGAAACAGTTATACTGGAAGCTCAGGTTATCAAGAATATAATGACCTTAAAAGATCAAATGATGAGAATAGAGTAGCATTTAGGAGTCCAGGATAAAGCTTTGATCTGGCAAAGTTGACTCTTCTGCTAAGACAAATGTGCTACTGCCAGTTGTTGGTATATTTGGCCATTGCATGTGTTACTACAATCCATAGCATGAAAGAGCTTTGCTATAAGCAGCTTATCCTTTAGTCATGGAGCTGACATTCGAAAAATAGTTTATTAGTTATTGTGGATAGAAACTTGAGATGAGCAAAATGGAAATTTACAATTCATACCGCCAATTAAGGCGACACCACGGGGTTGGATTTTAATAGCCAATCATATTTGATTGGAAAATCAGTTTACTCGAGGAGAGGAAGTTTTACCCAAGTGTGTGGGCAAGGAGTCCAACCAGGAAATAGAGAAGTGGTAAAGAAAAAGGAGATTAGAAAAGGTAGAAACAGTTGCTCTGCAATTTGGACATCCATATGCTAAAGACTCCATGATGCAGTACAAGAAACAGGAATTAATGGATTTAGCTTCAAGCTATTATTTGTTACTTCATTTTACTATTTAAGGAGGCATTGATATAATCGTTCAACTTAAATTGTTAGTATTTAAGTTATGAAGTTATCTAGTCTAATTAGGATTAGTTTAGTGTGTTACTTATTTAAGTAGGATTAGAGCTAGTATTTTTCCTTTCCTTCTATATTAGTTTCTCGATCCTTATAGTATTAGTATTTCCTTTTCCTAGCATTGTTAGGATAATTTTGGCATCTAAATATTTGTGTAAGCTTCAAGCTTTTGAGACGATGGATTAATTATTGAATTGAGTTTAGCTTTAAGCTATTGTGTGTATTTTTTCTCTATTCTACATCTTATTGATTCTTTCTTCTGTTTCTTAACTTTCTATCATTCTATATGATTCCACCTACATTCGCTGTATCTCTAAAATCTTGTGGCTATATCCATGAGTTTATAGCTGTTAGAAATTCTTATTATCTCATTAGGACAACTATACGCATGAGTGGTCATGCATAAACGTGGGAGTTAAGCAAATATGTTTGTTAGGATGTTAAGGCATACCACTTAAAAATAATTACAACTAGTAACAAATTAACCGTAAACATTACCCGAGAAATTCTTGAGTTTAAATTTTCATGTCGTGTGGTACTATCCAATCCCAAGTAAATGTGTCACATGCCATAAGGATGCAAAGTCTTATCTTGGCAAGGTGAACTTTACATATCGTCTTTTAATACTTCTTCTCTCGATGTTCTCTACTTTTTGGCATTCGTGATTGCTTTGTAGTATTCCTTTGAAGGAGGATATATGAGGACATCATGGTAGTGGGATCTTTGACTTTGAAGGATGATATTCAAGTGCAAGAGAGAGGCAAAAGTGATTTTCAATCTTCGATGTAAAAAGTGCACTAAGATTGCGTAGCTTCTTTCTTGTTCCTACGTGCAACTTATGAAGCACTGTGTTGAAATTTTAATAAAATGTCAAGACAATTGGTCGCAACTCCGTTTCGTTTCGTTTCCTTTTTCTTTTTTGATTTATTGAGCATTGATACATTTTTAAGCATCCTTAGGTTTTGAACTAATATCCATTTATTTTGGAGGCCTCATTTACTTGGAGTTCTTGGATACTCACTTGAGGTATTGCCATATTTGCCTCCCCTTTCGCTTGTGGTTGCTCTTTTGACCGTGTCACTTTACTCGGTGAATGACATACAATCATACATTCTAAAATTCAACAACTTTAGTAGCTTGAATTAAACATATGCCTCTAGCGATGGGGTAGACGTGTGACAGCCATCGTAAAACTTTATCACATTATCACGACATGAATAGAATATGAAAATGGTTGGGGCACCCCCTTCGAGCGATAGACTACACTTCATAGGCCCTAATTTAGTGAAAAGTATACGAGGGTAGCTAGGTCATCGCATGTGAGCAGTGTGCCACCCATCGCTGGATGCAACTAGCCACCCCGGCTCCCGAGTGTCAAATTTGCTAGTGTTTCCCGTATTGTAGACGAATGTGGGTTAATAAATTAGTCCATGTTAGTGGTAAGGGTAGTGTGATGCACTTTTCGAACTTCGAACATTGACTTTTTGACGGGGAGATTGAAGTATTGGGGGTTATGAGGAAGATTTACATATTTTGTTTACAAGAGACTGAGTGAGTTAGAGAGAAAGCAAGAGAAATTATCTCCTTGAAGTTATAAGCGTTGGTACTCGGGAAAGAGTAGAGGTAAGAATTGAATGGGGTATCAACATTGACAAACAAGGAGTATATCGATGATTTGGTGGAAGTGACCGGGAAGAGTGGTCGTATGATGTAGCAGGATCTAGGCCAAACAGGGACCAAACTGTCGGCACTACCGTGTCAAGGAGGAAGCACGAGCGTGCATCAGCAAGTTGGCTGGATAATTGTTTTTACCTTTTTGATTTATTGTTTTGTTCTCGTCTCGTACTATTATTATTATCGTTATTTGTTTTATTTATATTATGATAAGGATAGTTTAGTAATGAGACTGGTTAAGGTTTTATTTATTTGTTAGGGTTCTAGCATACTCCCTCCGTCCCATATTACCTTACTCGTTTACTGTTGAGAACGGAAAATAAGGAGTGAATATATATAATGTTATTAAAGTAGGAGTTGTGAGTGGGTAGGAGAGAGAAAGTGGGGTAGAGAATAGTAAGTTGATAGTTGTTGTGATTGTGAGTATGACAAGTGGGTCCCATAAATAAAGAAGTATTAAAAAGTTTCCTTTTTAGGAAAGTGGGACTTTAAAGTGGGACGCCCAAAATAGCAAAATGGGTAAGGTAATGTGGGACGGAGGGAGTATTCTTTAGTAGTATAAATAGTTTGCTAGGGTTCTTGTAAAACTTAGACTTTTGATTGATAAAAATTATATTGCCGTTGTGCATATTTGAGTTCAATCTCTGAAGCCATTGTTGGCTTGAAATCCTAATACCATTGTTGGTTTATTGGTTTAGGTCGATAATCTCTTCGGTAGATTATTTGTTATTTCAGGATTTCCATCGCGGTTATCCTTTTTTGTTGTATTCCACTGCGTCAGTTGGTAATAGAGAGAAGGTACGACTCTTTGTAAGATGGCCGGTAACAACGGGGACAACAACGATATACGAGTTGACGTAGTCTTCTGAATCCCTACTGAACTGAACAATAGATAAATAGGTCATCCGGTTAATGACTGGCCAACTATTCAGCATTTGCTCATGTTTGATTGCATAGGCGTGATTTTGGTTGATATCTTATAGATAGAAGCACAACAAAGAGGATGCAACAGTAGTAGAAAGGGGAATGACCAAATAACATTTGAGAAAACATCAGAAATGCACACAAAGTGATTGGATAAATAAATTCACAAAAAAAGAACTGGAAAGGAACTCTTAGTCCCGGAATGTGAATAATAATAACAGCTATGGTACCAATGAAAGTGAAGTTGTCAACTTTTTTTTTAAAGATCCTAACGAGGTCAATTTTTAAGGGTTGTCTCACAGTGAGTCCTGTTTTTATTGCCAGAACTAAGGCGCCTATGTACTGTACATTTGGAATTGGTTTTCACAGAATTGTACACTCAAATAAGCCTAAGCTACGTAAAGCAAACCCTCCTGTGGATTGTTTCCAGGGGTTTTACTGCCTTACATTTTTGGTCCTCTTGATCTAAAAATGTGACTTTTTTTGGGACGGAGGGAGTATTTCTAACTTCATTTTTATTTTATTTTTACCTTCTGTTGGTTTAATTAAATGAAGTTCATTTAGCCAACATTCTGTAGTACTATAAATTGCTGTTTTACTTGGCATGTTTCATGTGTCAATTCTTGTTTTCTTTTGGACCATTATAACCTTCATATTTTTCTTGCTCTAACAGGAGTCTGGCTCTGAATGGAGGAGGAGATCACCGTTGATTGTCTGTACGGGATTCGCCATCAGGCCTCGTCTATATGCCTTTTTCTTTCTGTCGTTATCTTTTCAAAATTGGTATACCATTGTCTTACTGGAGGACTTAGAACTGTTGGTTAGAACAATTCTTTTAAATACGCTCCTTCCCTGATGGCAAATCTCTCTCATCAAACCTGTCTAGAAACATCCTTCACTGTGTAACCACATGTTGTGGTTATTGAACTCTCATTCTGGAGGGTCATACCAAATCAAACCTGAATAAATATATAAATTAGAAAAAATATATACTGGCATTCATGTTTGATTTCAACTTTACACTTTCATTTCTATGAACTGATTAGCATATCAGATAGCGTGGTCACGGATTTGGCACTGCTCTAGCGAGCTCTTGCTACAGCTAGCTTGTGTGTGCTGTCCAAAATTCGCCATGTCAGCTCACTTTTATGCTCCACGGATTAGATGATTTTGAAGTTGGTGGGACCCACAATTTATAGGGTGAGGAGAGCAATGTGTATGACACAGGGATTGCTGGTCCATGGTGATCACCCCTCTCTTATCTCTTGTTTTGGTACTAAATATGGTCTCTTTTAGCTTGAAGAGATTAACACATGGAAGCAAAATATGCATATCTTCTTGCTTGTTTTCTGTTGAATGTTGTGCAGGTTGAAACACTAAAAGTTTCTTCTCCTAGAAAAGTTATTGTACAATTAACTTGGTCATCATTCTACAAATGATTATGAAGAAAAAAAAAACAAGATATTGGACAGAAAATTAGGCTTGTTGTGATAAACAAAACATCAAAGATGAAAATGAAAATGAATCATTTCTTGATGGGTATTTCTATTTGGACAATCAAAATTCTATTTGCACCATATTTCTTCATTGTTTTTAGTAAAAGGTAGAAATGTAATGATTAATGCCTATTTGAATTCCCTAATTTCTAGACTATTTATATTAGTACTAGTAGAATATTATTGTTTTGGGTGGGTCCCTCATTCTTACGCCACGATTCCTTCACCATATACCTAATACTCCCTCTGTCCCACGTGAATGCAAACTTATTTCTATTTTAGTCCGTCCCACGTAAATGCAAACTGCCCAAAATCGAAACAAATTTATTATTTTATATTCACCCTACCCCATCCACTCATTCTCTTTCTTCATTTTTCACCATACAATTTATTCAACCAACCTACTATTAACTCCACTCATTCTCTCTCTTCATTTCCTATCACACATTTTCATTATCTTAATAATATTTCTTAGTTATTATGTCCATCAAAATGGTTTATATTCACATGGGACGGAGGGAGTATAAGTAATTACTGTATTTATATACTGAATTCTTTGGTTCTTAATAATTTTTGTTCTCTTTGAAAATGCACTTACTTAGTTATCTTGATTTTATAAAAAAATATTTAAATTACTAATATATCTTCATATTATATATATAATAAATATCCACTTGTTTTTAAAAATAATTATTTAATTATGATATTTTTGGTAAGAATATTAAATACAGTTGCATTTAATAAATTTTTATATTGAAAATGACTAGGGCTGTTTATATTTGAGGAAAAGAAAAGTCATTTTTTTTTTACTTATAATAGTGGTCAGAGGGAGTACTTTTGTATCAAAATGAATGCTCATTGTTTTAATATTTGTTTTTTGATTTTGATTAGAAGCAAATTTCAATATATTTTGAGCATTTATTTTGAAATGGAGGATATTTAACTATTTTATTTTTTCATGTAACGGTTTTAAAAGACGTTTTTGTGTTTTGTCCACTTTTTTAAAAAAAAAAAAACACCAAAACTAGTACATTTACTATGTAATTCATTTGGTATTAATAAAGTATATTATTTTTTTGTAAAATATATATCATATAGTTATTTCTAAAGTCAAATTTTTAATTTGTTTAAATCATTTTTAGATTATATTATTTTCAATTAATTTAGAAACAATTGAAACTCTTTCAAAATAAATTCATAAATATAAGATAATTATGTTATTATTTCACCAATTGTTCACTTACAGACGTTTGCCGCTCACGTGAGTTACTTAGGAATATTTTGGATAAAGAGAGAAAGTGGAGTAAGTATGTAATTGTTGTAAATATAACAAGTTTTCATACTTACATGTCTAAATTTTTTGTCAAAATAATTAAATTTAAATAAGAATTTTTAAAAGAGAATAAATATTGATTTTCCACTTATTCCCTTCAAATAATGTTTTAGAAGGCATAGAAAGGGATCAAATCCAAGATCTTACACATTGTGACATTTATTTCTACCACTGAGTCACTTCTTCTTATGAATAAATTAACTTATTTTATACTTATTATAATATTGATTTTTCTATATTTGATTAATTGAAGGTATGATATAAATTAACTTATTTTATACTTATTTTGAATATTATAATTAGCTAATCTCTTATTTTCTCTACTTTTTAATATTAGTATATCAAATTTATTTAAATATATATTTATATTATAAAATCCTTAATATGTTGAAATTAACTAAAAATAAATAATAAGTTAAAATATAATAATAATAATAATAATAATAATAATAATAATAATAATTAAAATAACCATAATATATAGGTGATCATAATTAAACCACTCACCCCTATATTAGTAGTCTAACAAAAAAAGCTACTCTTTCTCCTTTAAAAATATTCATCATTTATTGATTAAATCTTTAGTTCAAAATAATTATCGTTTTTAGGTAAAAAATATTCATTACTTTTTTACTCTTTTTTTATTGATATTTTTTTCAATTTACTAATTTTTTTATTGTGAGGCACAATATAGATGATATCAATTAATAAAAATATTTATTTTTATCAGAATATATATCGCACTTGATCAATGAAGTTGAACTTTAACCAACTTTTAGTAATAAATTATTTATCTTGATGAAAATTTAAAAATAGTAATGAATAATGTTTCTATTTGTGTATCAATAACAATTTTAGAATATTATTAAGATACTCAAATTAACTTTTTAATCAAAGTTCAAAGACAATATTTATTTTGAAACAAAGAAAGTATAATAATTGTTTTTTATTTTTTATATCAAAAATGCTAAAACAACATTTATTTTAAATTAGAGGAAAAAGTGAACATTAAGAGAAAGGAGACACTATAATTATTACTCCTATCATTCTATTCTAGGAATAGGAGAACTAGAGTAGGAGAGTAGGGTTGAGGTTTGGAGTACAAACTTTTCATGATTAAAAAGATGATGTTTTATTACTTCTAGGTTGTTTGCACATTATTTTAATTAAAAAAAATGTGTAAATAGTAGAACCCTTTCTTGATAAACTGAGTTAAGTTGAGATTTTGATTTTAGTTATCAATGTATTTTTAACTAGTCATGTGCACTTATTATCTAAAAAAATGGATTTTTAACTAATTTAATCATTATAATTATTAAAATCTTACAAGTTGAAACAATAATACCATAAATGCGATGGTCCATGTTGACTCTCAATTAGCAGCCATACCCATTATGGTATGGATCCACTTGTTTGACCTAATAATAAAGCTTTTTTTTTTTTTTTTGAAAGCAAACAAAAAATTCAATAATTATGTTAACTTAGAATGAAAATAATTTATACGAAATATTATGTACGAAAATGGCAGGGGAAGTTATTAAATATTTATAATTAATAGAAATCAAATCTCCCCTTTATTATTATTCCCGAAATATCTTGCTTTAATTTTAAATCAAAACTCTTTATTAATGGTCACTAATGATTTAAGAGCCAATCAGTTATCCCAACAAAAGCCGCCCAACTCCGCCACAAGTCCGCCGTCAGCCACCGCATATTGATAGCATAAATGAATATCCGGCGGAAGATTTGTAATTTGCAGATGGCGCTGGTTGTAATAGTAATTTGTAATGTTGCTTGCATTATAACTACTTTAGCACAGTTGACTCCTCATTGTACGGATAATCCACCCGTTCTAGACCCCAACAGCGGAAATGGACACGTGGAAGTCATCGGAGGCCTCAACTCATACATCGCCGGCACACCGGACTCCAAGCTTGCCATTGTTCTCATCACAGATATTTTTGGTAATCTTAATTAAATTTTATAACCTCTGCAGTATATATATATATTTTTTTTAAAAGAGGATCGATACATATTCTAATATTTCCCGGAGGGTGACTCAAATTCGGAAGATTTGGCTATAAGAATGCATATATGATGATCATGTTATATGTATGTGGTTCCGTTTCAAAATCAATTGACAATGACTATATATGATGATTATGTCATGTTTCTTTACAAAAAATCAGACTTAATGTCAAGTTCTAACTATTATAAGGGTTTTATTTGTTGGGCAGGATTTGAAGTTCCAAAACTGAGGTAAGACAAACTAACAACTTCATCCCTATGATCCTCTCTTGGTCAATTACATGGTCAACTGTTTTATTTTTGCTGAAAAAGATTATGATGCTACACTAACATAATTGACTTTCGATCACGAAGGTTGATTGCAGATAAAGTTGCAGCAGCAGGATACTACACCTTGGCCCCTGACTTCTTTCGTGGAGAACCATTTGACCCCAACAATACACAAAGGCCTAAAGATGCTTGGCTCATAGACCATACTCCCGTAATTACCTACCTCTTTACTCTCTACATAGTCAAAACCCGATGCAAATTATTATTTTCAGTCAACATGAATTTAAATTTGTTATCTTTGTAGGAAAACGGTTTTGATGACGCAAAAACACTATTAGCTGACTTAAAAAGCAGAGGAATGTCTAAGGTTGGATTTGCTGGTTTCTGCTGGGGAGGTAACTAATCTTTATAGTCGTACATACGTCTCTTTTTATCTGTGAATTTATATTAACAAAACATGGATTCCGATAAACTCGCTTCTTGAAATATATTAGGGGCCGTAGCCTCAAAAATAGCAAAATTTGATGATGTTTCAGCCGTGGTTCTATTGCATCCTAGTTACCTCATAGTTGATGAAATCAAAGGTGACATCTTTTCAAAGTGATCACTTTTTTCTTTAATGTTGTGTTTTATTTTTGATAATTGAGAATGATGATGATAAGTTCTTAACGGATAACCACCGACACCTTATAATTTGTATCACCAAATTTTCTTGTATTTCAGAAATTCGTGCTCCTATAGAGATATTGGCTGCTGCTCTTGACAAAGCTACTGCACCAGCTATTATGAACCAGTATCAGCAAATTTTTGCAGCAAATCATGTAAGAATTTTCATACTGCACCGTTGTTGGTTACAATCACCTTTTCAAAATACTCATTCTCCATTATGTATTTGCAATCCTATACGTCTATAAGAGGACAGTGAATGCATTTACATATACTTGCTTCTAAATTTTCTTAAAGTCAATATTTAAACGGAGGGAGAGACAATTTTTGTGCATTAAAGTTTTTCTTTTCTTTTTGGGAGTGGGTTTTTATATGTAATTTGTTAACTGCAGATTGATAACTACCTGAAGACATTTCCGAACGTTAGCCATGGATGGACACTCCGATATAATGATAGCATCCCATTTGTTGTCAAGAGTGCGTTTGAGGCACATGCTGACATGTTGAATTGGTTCACCCTACATATGAAATGAAGAAATCTCTGAATAGAGTTGCGTTTAAACTGTTCGCAGAAATGTGTCTGAGAATTAAGGGAACGCAAATGCATTGTCAGGACTGACGAATACGAAGAAATCATTTGTGGTTTAAAGTTGAATTTCATCTGTTTCTATTTCAAGTTTTTAGTCTTCTTGAGTGTGGGAAAAATATACAGTGGACTTCGCATATATGCAAAAATAATTTATGGTTTAAAGTTAAATTTGATGTGTTTTATTTTTAACTAATGTCATGTCTTGATCTATTTTTTTTTCTCCCTATGCTACATCTTTACATATTTGCCCGAACTAACTAAATGTGTGAACTAGAAAAACTATTTACTTATATGGATGCACTTGCATTTATATATATGAGCGTAGCTCGACCACGTTACTGATGGGCGTCAAAGTGGGGACCTCTCTCAAGATAGTTTGTTGCATTTATAAGGGGAGATTACAATAATTGTGTTCTTTATTTTTTTTTCCTTTGTCATGTAATAAATTCCTTTCATTCGTTGAGAGCGTTGTTTGATAGAACTTGAAATGTAAATTTAGGGGTTAATGACAATTTAGGGCCTGTAGTATAGGGGCATTACCACATTGGGGCCCGAAGTCCAAAAACTATCAATTTAGGGCCTTAATTTACAATTTTGATCAAATTGGGGCTTTTTGACGGAAAACGTTAAAAAACCCCGTTAAGTGACCATGTGCGAGACATGTGACATTCAGTGAGGGCATTTTGGTCATTTCGCATTCATGCCCAGACTTCAGGCCCTAAATTGACATTTTTCCTATAAAATAATAAATAAAAATATTTAGTTTTTTTTTTTTACATAAAATAATTAGTAAATTATCCAATTTATAAAATATTTTTTGGAACATTAATAAATTATTTTAGTAGCATTATTATATTTAAACTAAAGATAAATATTTCATTTTTTAAGGAATATATATTTGTTTCATTGATTTTAAAATAATCATATATAGAAATAAATAATTATATAATGAATAAAAAAATTATAAAATAATTTTTTTTTACACCCACCTTCATCCTCCATCACCGCCGTTCCACCATCTGTCTGAAATACCGACCACCAAAATCCACCCACCTTCATCCTCCATCACCGCCGTTCCACCATCTCAAAACCCATTTCCTCCATTTACTTCAAAACCTCATCTTCATCCCTAAAAATGTCATCTTTTTCATCACCCATCAAAAAAGCTTCATTATCTAATTCACCTTCACAAATCCCTAATCCCCAACAAAATTCGCCGCTCAAGACTACCCTCATTGTCGTTGTCACCGCCGCTGCCGTGTTCCTTTCCCAGTTAAACCTCAAACATGTATGTGCTTCCACTGCCATCTCCGTACCACCACCACCCGCGACGGTGGAATCAGAATCCGAACCAGACCCAGAAACGGAGTCAGGATATGAAGCTGACCCAGAAGAAGAGGAGAAGGAAGAATCGGTTCCCAACTTTGATTGAAATCCCCAATTTGAATCGGTAGTTCCCCCAATTTCGATGCCTGCAGATCAGGAAAGAAGTGCCCGAGGTGGGTTGCAGTGGCGGTGGTGAAGGTGGTTTCCATGGAAGTGTGGTGGTGGTGGTATTAATGGTGTGGGTGGTGGTGGTGTTAATGGTTTTGAGATTCTTCATGTGAAAGGGTTTTCTTTTGTACGAGGCATGTTAGGAGGGTATAAGAAGATTACTTTTATGTGCAACAGCCAAATTCTACTCTTATGGTTTACAAATTTTCAGCAGTTGAAAACGATTTTGATGCAAATGTACAGAGGATTCAGGGTGGAGGGAGAGAGAGAGAGAGAGAGAGAGAGAGAGAGAAAATTGTCAATTTAGGGTCCGAAGTCTGGGCCTGATCGCGAAATTATCAAAATGCCCTCACTAAATGTCACATGTTTCGCACATGATCACTTAACGGGTTTTTTTAACGTTTTCCGTCAAAAAGCCCCAATTTGATCAAAATTGTAAATTAAGGCCCTAAATTGATAGTTTTTGGACTTCGGGCCCCAATGTGGTAATGCCCCTATACTACAGGCCCTAAATTGTCATTAACCCTTAAATATATGTTGCGCTATTGTGATGGGTTTAACATGAGGAATAAATACCATGTTATGTATTGATATCCCATGGGTGGATATATTTTCAAGTATCTATTATGTGATTGAATGTGGTTATATCAGCTGATCCTTGGGGGTATATGGAATACTATCACTTATGAGAAAATATTTCATAAGGTGCTTAGATTTTCTTATACCTATGACCTCTCCCCCCTCTGTGGCCACAGATTGGGGTACAACTTCTATGGATATGTGCAGTCAGTTCCTAAGATAGCTGATATCTTATATGGGTCTCTGAAAGGGATCGTATAAGACGTGAATATGCACCAGCAGTTCACAAATGAGCGGAGTATTACTCCCACCGTTGTACTACATGTGATTCAGATGGGAAAGGTAAAGAGAAGGTAACGGAATGTGTTTACCGCTTTACCAATGTGATTATGAGCAACCTGTTTATGTGTTGCATATGTGATATTGAGCAACCTGTTTATGTGTTCATATTGTATGGCATATTGTTGCATACATAATAGCTTGCTGAGATTTATTCTCACCCCTTCTCCCTTTACTGTTTTTAGATCCCGCTGAGACAGGAGGACCGGACCAGTGAGGCCGAAAAGGAGTTTGGACATCTTTTGGGAGGGTATGTGTTGGTTTGGGGAGTTGGGAATGTCGTGGTTGTTATTATTTTGGGGAAAGTTTTGTATATAAAACTTTTATAAACATGTTTCAGTTGTGTTGTGTTGTAATTAAACTTGGGATTGGTTTTTTTTAAAGTTGGCTTGTGTAAGCATTTACAGTTGTAGTACTTGTAACTTATACAGGTTATAACTGGTTAAACATGTTTATATATCACCTTCGGGTAGAGGGGTTATTTTGAAATTGATTTGAAAAAGGGTTGTTATACTTTTCAAGTAATATAAAGAAAAGATTTTTTGAAGAAGGTATTTTGGGACCCTCCATCCAGGAACACGAGTTTATAGGTTCGGGGAGTTGGGAGGCGCCCACAACACCGACGTCGGACAAACTGAGAACACCCATCCTGACGACCGACGTACCTTATTGCACAAACAAATGGAGACGTTGCAGAGAATTTACGAGACTCAAGCTGCTCTACTGCAATTGGACCCAGAAAACTCCATGGCCGAGTTCATCAGGCCTTCAAAGACAGGTGGTAACTCTTGTGGAAGGGAAATAGGTGAGCGACGAGATCCTTCCCGTGATCCTGTTGTACCACCTAAGCAGACCCTCCGAGATACTCCTCGTCCTCGGCCTCACAATCAGGAAAACGAGAAAGTGATAGACCTGAGAAGCCAATTGAATTCTAAGGACCAGAAGGTAGACTCGAGAGACCTACGAACGAGGCTCAGTCTGTCTAAGCGTTTATCCCCTCCTCATCTCGGCTTGGTACCTCATCGTCGTGACTCTCCTCGACCTCGACGTGATTATCCTAGACCTCGGCGTGACTCTCCCCATCCTTGTCAGTTTGCAAGGCCGAGGACTCCCCAACCATACAGAATGGTACTTGGTGGCTATGAGGCAGAACCAAGGCAAGACAAGGCACCCTCTGGACGAGGAGAAAACTGTCGAAACGACGAGGAACACAGTAGGGTGAACAGTCACCCTAGAGATAAGTCCCATCGTAGCTCCCATCGCAGTTCCCACCGGAGTTCCCACCACAGTACTCACTCTAGCACTGAAAAGGGAGTGGAGGCCAAGCAATGGCAACTCTTGAAAAAGAGAATTGACGATATGGAGATGGGAAAGAAGGTTGACGGAACCACCGACGCGAAGGACCATGTGCAAAGTTTTGAGTCGACCATGAACCTCCTCACCAAGGCCGATGACATGCTCTGTAAAGCTTTCGCGAGCACCTTCTCCGGAACAGCCTTGACTTGGTTCCGTGAGTTGAAAAAAGGTTGCATCGATAGATGGAGAGGAATGAGGAGAATTTTCTTGGACCACTTTGCCACTGCAGGAAGGAGGAAGAAAAGGTTAACTGACCTTGCCAATATCGAGCAAGGGAAGAATGAGACCACCCTCAGTTATTACAACAGATTTCGAACCATGGCGGAACAGGTGGAAGAAAGCCTCACAGACAGGGAGGTAATTGTTTGTTTTAACTCCGGATTAAGATCCGAACCACTCATTTATGAACTCTCCGCTAGAGAGCCCAAGTCCAAGGCAGATTTATACAACGTGGCTTATGCCATTGCCATGGCGGAGGATAAGAGCAAGAAAATGGGATCTGACAAGACCGAACCGGAAGCAGCTGGCACTCGCCATGCCTCCAACGGAAACGGGAGTGGTAATGGATCCAAGGGGAAGAATAGAACAAGGGGTTCTGAAAAGCCTGAAATTTTTACCCCTCTTACCAAACCCATCACGGAGATCATGCAACTGGTTAACCTTCCCCCACCTCGTCCGCTGATCGACAAACCAAAGTTCCCTCGCGACACTTCTAAATTCTGTGATTTCCACAAGGACCATGGTCACAACACTGAAAGGTGCATCACCCTCAAGCGCATGATCCAAAGGTGGGTCGACGAGGGAAAACTCGACCGCTATGTCATGAAGAAAGATGGTAAGCGGAAGCGGAAGGAGGAGGAAAGCGAAGATGATGACAAGAGCGAGGATGGGGAACAGAGGCCTCCTAGGGCCAAATTGCATGTAATCCGAGAAGAGGCAGTATCTACAAGAAAGCTAAGGGACCAGATCCATGAGCTAAGAAAGGTGTATCACGTTCCTTCCTGGATTCATAAGGCGGAAGATGTCATTAGTTTCTCTCCCAACGAATTTGCCGGGAGCCTTGCTGCCCCGTGAACAACCCTTAGTGATAAAGGGTTAGATTGATAATGTTGAATCTGAGAGACTTCTTGTTGACACGGGGGCCTCCCGTGATATTATGTACTACTCTGCCTTCCAACTGATGGGCTTAAAAGACACCATGCTGGAGCCTTATCATGGAAGGCTGGAAGGTTTCACCAACCATAAAGTTGGTGCCAAGGGAACTGTTGAACTGGAACTAGATGTCGGCGAACATCCCTTCCGATCCAAGGCTAGTGTCACTTTCGTAGTCATGGATCTAACAAGTGATTATCATGCTATCCTAGGCATTCCAAGTCAAGCAAAACTTGGGTTGGTCGCCTCCCTTCCTCACCAACGAGTTAAATTTCCAACTGGTGCTGGAATTGGATGCGTGAGGGCGACCGCCAAGGACTTCTTGAAGCATGTCGTAAAAAGCAGGAAAGCATCCAAAAGCGTGGAGATAGATACTCCTGAGGACAATATCAAAATCTCTAAGTCTTTGAAAACTACCCATATAAGCTCTAGGATGAGCTATATCCGTGAGGTCCTAGATGAAGAGCCTATGGTCCTAAAAATTGCAGATGACCAGGGCATAGTTCCGTCCGTCTCTGAGGCAGATCCTGTTCTCGTCAACGGACAGAACTCGGGGGCCAACCCTGACTTGAGGATAGCCGATCTGCCCGACGTTGATGAACTAATGAAAGAAGAAGGCCTCAACGTGAATGACAATGAGGGTAGGAGAATTAGAGAAATCATCATCGAGTCTCTAGAATTTCGAGACGGTCCTGAAATGGAGCCATTGGACGAATTGGAAGAGGTAGTCATCAATCCTGACTATCCTGAACAAAAAATTAAACTCGAGGGTCAGCTATACCCGGAAGAAAAGGAAGAAATCATCTCTCTCTTGAAAAAAAGTCTCGACGTCTTTGCTTGGAGAGTCGAGGACATGAGGGGGATCAATGAAGAAGTAGATCCCCACCGCCTAGAGGTCGATCCATTGGCAAAAACCATCTCACAGACAAGGAGAAATTTTGCAAGGGACAAGGAGGAAGCTATCAAGGAAGAGGTGCAAAAGTTACTTAGCGCCGAAATTATTCGAGAAGTAAAGTACCCCGTTTGGTTGGCCAATGTGGTAATGGTGAAGAAGCAAAATGGGAAGTGGTGATTGTGCATAGATTTCACTGATCTTAACAAGGCCTGCCCTTAAGACAGTTATCCTCTCCCCATAATTGACAAGTTGGTTGACTCCATTGCTGGACACCAAACACTTAGTTTCCTAGATGCCTATTCAGGCTATAATCAGATCAAAATGGCGGAAGAGGACATCGAGAAGACGGCCTTCCAAACACCTGGGGGAAATTATTGCTATGTCATGATGCCCTTTGGGCTTAAAAATGCGGGTGCCACATACCAACGTATGGTGAATCAGGTATTCGATGCACAAATAGGTCGCAACATGGAGGCCTACATAGATGATATGATCATAAAGACCAAGGAGGACAAGGCACGCCTCTGACTTGGAGGAAACAATAAATAATCTCCGAGCCAACAACATGAAGCTAAACCCAAGCAAGTGTGTGTTTGGGGTGACAGCTGGAAAGTTCTTAGGCTTCATGGTATCACAAAGGGGAATAGAGGCGAACCCTAAGAAGATCAAGGCCTTAATCGACATGAAGGAACCTACCAACATCAAGGAGGTTCAAAGATTAAATGGAAGAATAGCGGCACTTGGAAGATTCATCGCCAAATCTGCCGAAAAATCACTGCCGTTCTTCATGGTATTGAAGTAGACGTGACCACGGTTAATTAACCGCGGTTAACCGGTTAATAACCGGCGGTTAACGTAGTTTAAATTATTAACCGGACTTAACCGTTAACCGTTAAGTCACGGTTACGGTTAACCGGTTAACGGTTAATCCGGTTAACCCGGTTAATAAACGGTTAATTTTTTTTTATTTTCTTTTTCAAGAATGTCAGATTTTTATCTAAAGTTAAAAAAAATAACTTTTTAATAGTTTTTTGAATAAAAAGTTAAGCTTTTAACACTCTTTTGAAAAACAGTTAAATATTTAACGGTTTCTGTTAAATATGTAACCGTATATGAACCGTTTTTTTTTTTTTTTTTTTTTTTTTTGGATAAATAAAACTATTTTAAATAGTTGTTAAGACTAATATTTTTTGCAAAAAGTTATAGAAAAATAGGTATGAATTTTTAAAGAAATGAAAACTTAACGGATTTAAAAGAAACGGAAGTATATAAAAGAAAAAAGGGACGGTACCCTTAAATTTTATTAATTAAATTAAAATTACAAAGAGGGGGACAACCAACCTTACCCTTTTATAATTAAGGGGGACATTTAGGAGCCTTACCTCATCCTAAAAACTATTACAATAATAAAATAAAATAAAATTACCTAAAAACCTAGTCTAATAAACTAAACATCATTTCTCACTCATCACTATCCACATCATATTGATATTTTGGATCTAACATATCCTCCTCATAAGGCTTATCTTGATCTCTCCCTTCCGCTCTAACCCAATCACCAAGTAATAATTGATTTTCCAAATTTTCGGTAGTTAATTGGGAACGCCTTTCATCTAAAACATTTCCTCCAATACTAAATGCCGATTCAACCGCCACGGTTGAGGCGGGAGCCGCTAAAATTTCCTTCGCAAGTATTGAAAGTATAGGATAACTTTCGGCCCTTCTTGACCACCACCTTAAAATGTCAAACTCACTTGTTTGTGATTGATCATATTCAAAAGTGGTATTGAAGTATGTTTCTAACTCCGCGGGAAGGCTAGAAGTAGTACTACCTCGAGGACGTTTTTTGTTATAAATATTTTGAAAGATACTATATGGATCCTCATTACTTAAACTAGCTTCAAAATTTTGAGAAGAACTTCCACCAACATTTTGAGAAGTATTTCCAAATGCATCATTGTATTCATTGAACATACTTACCAAATCATTTTTTGTGCGTGCCACAATAGTCGCCGGAGAATCATTTTCACCATCACCGTCGGGATATAAATTCTTATAATAAAAATCAACTATGGACTCCAACTCGTCCAATTTAATACGGGGATCCAAAACTTTTGCAACCAAAAATAAAGACGGAATTTCGACATAATATTTAAGCCACTTTTGCCTCATAGAAAAAATGCAACCTTGTAAAAAGGGGCATTCTCTTAAACTATTAAAACTAAAAACAATTGCAAAACAATGCTCTAATGTCAAAATGGAAGTTGGATAATAAACACCCGACAAACTAAGAGTTGCCGTATTAAAAACCTTTAACAATTGACATAATTTAGTGCAAGCATCCCATTGATAAGCAAGTAGAGGTTCACTATACTCGACAGACATTAAAAAATCCGTAAGCAATTCTTTATATTCATAACCATCGAGTAACATTTTATAGGTGGAATTCCACCTAGTTGGAACATCTTTAGAAAAATATGTCTCGCAAATTTTTACTTCTTAAAAATTTGATCCATTTTCTTGTATGAGCATTTTTTTTAGCAATCCAATTAAGAGCTTGCCTAATCGGAAGTACGTGAACCTCTAATGCTTCCAAACCATCTCTAACACATAAATTCATAACATGACATATACATCTAATATGAAAAAACCTCCCACCAAAAGAGGGTTGACAAACTCTAATCAATTCGGGTAAACTAGCCGTATTAGCACTAGCATTGTCAAATGAAATGGTAAAATTTTTATTCAAAATAGCATATTTTGAAAAAATGCCATGCAACTTTCTAGCAATATTTTCCGCGGAATGAGGTGGCAAAAATTCGTCGTATGCGATTAATCTTTTTTGGAGAGTCCAAGAATTATCTATCCAATGACAAGTAACCCCCAAATAACTATTTCTTTGCCAATGATCGCTCCAAGCATCGACACAAATTGAAACTTTGTTTGGTAAGTTTGATAAAACATTGATTAAATTAAGTTTATATTCCGAAACCACATTTTGAATATCACGTACGAGAGTCGTACGTGGTACTCTTTTTCCTTGGGGATTTAAACTCATTTGAATAAATCGTTCATAAAATGCACAATCCGCGAAATTAAAAGAAAGTCCTTTCACACATACGAATTTTGCCAATTCTTTCCTATAAACAAGATTATCAAATTTAAATAAGCAAGAAGACGAACCTTGGGTTTGGGTTGGATTGCGTAATTGAGTTTGAGTACTCGGATTTGTTAGCCTATCGGGATGTCGTGTCCGAATGTGGTACATAAATGACCCCGTCCCACCACCTTTTTGGAATTGGTAAATTTGTTGTCAATAATTGCAAGTAACGGTAAAATTGTTGAAGTCGTCGGGGGTGATTTGCCTTTTTGTGAAATGGATGGTAAAAGTGTCGGATGTTGCTTCTCTAACACATCCACCACCACGAGCTCCACCTCCGCCCCGCCGACCTCCCCTCCTCCTCCTAGCCGTAGTAGCACCACTACTCGGAACGGTTTCTTCTTCATTTTGCGGAAAATCGTCAAAAAAAGCATCATTTAAAGCATCATTTACGTCTACGGAGGAAGAACCAACATATTGTTCACCGGGTCTATGAGGTGAAGCCATTTTTGTGGTAGAAAAATTAAAAAAACGAAGTGTGTAAGTTAAAAATGGATGAAAGTGTAAAAAAACTGAAATTTCGTTAGAAAACTAACTGAAAATGCTATTGAAACTTAACGGGAGAGTATGAGCTTTAGAGTATTTAGAGAGAGAGAGTAGAGAGAATTGAGGTGGAAATAAAATGGTAGGAGGGAGGTGATATTTATAGGTGAAGAATTTGTCAAATATATATATTTTTTTTTTTTTTAAGAATCCCGTTAGATTTCTAACGGATATAAGGCTTTAAAGCCTGTTCTGCCTCTGTTCGCATGCCCAGGCGGCCGCCCTTGCCCAACGGTCATTTCCAAATTTCCAATTCCAACGCCCAACGGTCCACTCCTCACAACGGCTATATTTTTCAAATTCCAACGGATATACGGTTAACCGCCGGTTAATTAACCGGTTAACTTAACGGTTAATTAACCGACGGTTAATTAACGGTTAAGTTAACCGGTTAATTAACCGGCGGTTAACCGGCGGTTAACCGGAGTAAAAAATTCTTAACCTTTGTTAACCTCGGTTACACGGTTATCGGTTAGGCGGTTAAGTCGGTTAGACGGTTAACGGTTTAGGCGGTTAAAATCCGGTTATTAACCTTACGGTTAGCCGGTTAACGCTTAACTTTGGACACGTCTATATTGAAGGGTACCAAGAGCTTCTCCTGGACTCCCGAATGCTCCGAAGCATTCCTCCGGTTGAAGGAGTACTTGGGTTCCCCTCCCTTGCTTAGCAGTCCGATTACTGGTGAGATGCTATATGTCTTCCTAGCTGCCACAGATCATGCAGTTGCAGCTGTTCTTGTTCGAAATGATTTAGGAACACAGAAACCAGTCTACTATGTCTCTATGGCATTGTCAGACGTGGAGAGAAGATATATCAACGTGGAAAAGATAGCGTACACACTAGTTATTGCCTCAAGAAAACTACGTGCCTATTTTTCTGCGCATCCCATCACTGTGTACACCAATGAACCATTGAAGAAGATTCTGCATAAGTTGGATGGCTCCGGACGTCTCCTGAATTGGTCAATCGCTCTTACTGAGTTTGATATCACGTACCAACTAAGGAAGACCCTCCTGGCACAACCTTTGGTTGACTTCATGGTTGAGACTTCCTTCATGGGTGAATACGTCCCCACCTCCCGTACGCAAAACATGACGGAAGAGGAAGAGTCTCCCATCGAACTCCCGTCCAATTGTTGGATCTTGTACACAGATGGATCAGCTACGAAGGAAAGAAGGGAACTGGAGTTGTACTAGCAAGTCCGGAAGGAGAGTACACCATGCAAGACATCATCCAATTCAAGTTCCCTGCCTCCAACAACCAAGCTGAATATGAAGCTCTGATATTTGGTATCGAGTTGGCCTCCTTCTATGGAGCAACTAAGGTGGCGGCATTCTGTGACTCCCAACTTGTTGTCAAACAAGTGAAGGGAGAGTATAACACCCAAAATCCCACCCTTACCAAGTATAGAGACCTTGTATAACACCTAAAATCCCACCCTTACCAAGTATAGAGACCTTGTCCTAGACATGACAAAGAAAATGGAATTTTTCGAGATCAAGCAAATAGGCAGGGAAGACAACCAAATCGCGAACGTTCTATCCAAACTAGCGATTATGGATGTGTCTGAGTCTAACTCCAATCCATACGTAGTTTTTGCTGAAGAACCCGCATATGAAAGACTACAAGTCATGCTCCTAGATGGAGAGGAGAGATGCTGGATCGATGACTACATAGACTACATCGAGAAGAGCCAACTCCCAGAAGATGAAGCACAAGCTAAACTTATCAAGAAGAGGTCACCAAGGTTCGTGGTGATGAACGGAGTCCTCTACCGAAGATCTTTCACTAAGCCCCTGCTGAGGTGTGTCTACCCCAAGGAAATTGAGAATCTCTTGGCTGAAGTACATGAAGGCGTTTGCGACGGACACCCGGGGGCCAGAATCTTAGCTGACAAGATCATCTCGCTAGGTTATTATTGGCCAAACCTGAGGGAGGACGCGCACACCTATGTTAGAAAATGTGATAAGTGCCAGAGATTCTCCGACAATCCTAGACTACCGGCAGTTGAGCAGACACTTGTAATACCTACATGGCCATTTGATATGTGGGGGATCGATATCATCGGACCCTTCCCTATCGCCCGAAGCAATTGCAAGTATGTGATAGTAGCTGTTGATTACTTTTCCAAATGGATAGAAGCGAAAGCATTGGCCAAGATAACGGAAGAGAACGCAATCAACTTTGTCCACGACCACATCTGGTGTCGATTTGGGCTCCCACACACAATTGTATCGGATCATGGACTCCAATTCTCTACGGCATTTACAACGGAGTTGGAAAGAGTCAAAGTTCGTCACGCCAAGTCATCTGTAAGCAGACCCCAAGGCAACAGTCAAGCGGAGGCTTGTAACAAATTGGTCCTTACAGCCCTTACTAAGAACCTTGAAGGATGCGAGGGCAGATAGTTGGACGAACTTCCCCTAGAATTATGGGCTGTTCGCACAACCACCCGGGGGCCAACCATGGAAACCCCATTCGTACTAACCTTCGGTTCTGAGGCTATGGCACCAGCTGAGATGACCATCCCTACTGTGAGAAATTCCCATTATGACGAGCAAGTCAACAAGGTTAATAGGCTCCTACACCTAGACCTGGTAGATGAGAAATGACTAGCTGCACAAATGAGGATGGTGAATTACAAGCAAAGGACCAAGGCGTACCATGACAAGAGGGTCATCAGAAGAGTATTCCAAGTAGGCGATTGGGTACTTAGAAAAATTGAAGCAACTGGTCGGAAGGCAGAACAAAACAAGCTCTCCCCAAATTGGGAAGGTCTCTATATTATAACTCAAGTCATTCGAGAAGGGACCTACAAATTGAAGACTAAGGAGAGGAAAGATCTCAAGCATCCATGGCATTCTAACAACCTTCGAAAGTACTATCATTAATTTTAGTTTATTCTTTGTAATAGATTAGTTTTCAACTATTAGTCTTTTACCTTTTGAGTATGGTAGGATTGCAGCTCGATGTAATCAAATTCAGTTTATGAAATTTACTTCTTCAAACGTGCAAATCAACTGCAACTACTAACACATGGGAAGACGAGGATCCTATCCACGACTCTTCAACACACACGGAACAACGAGGACCCTGTCCTCGGCCTACAAAAATATCAAAGTCAAAACGACTACCTGACCAACATTTAAAATTCTAACAACCAAGACCGAGGACCCTTCCTCGGCCTACTGGCTCGCCTTACGTCTTGACGAGGGCCCACCTCGACTCAATGACTAACAGGCTCTAACAGCCAAGATCGAGGACCCTTCCTCGGCCTACTGGTTCACCTTATGTTTTGACGAGGGCCCACCTCGACTCAATGACTACAGGCTCTAACAGTCAAGACCGAGGACCTCTCCTCGGCCTGTTGACTTGCCTTACGTCAAGACAAGGAAACACCTTGTCACAACGACTACAAGCATCACACGTCTAAAACCTGTGCACGAGTCATCTTCCTCGACATAAGAAGACGAAAAAGAAGAAAATACCCCAATAGTCAAGATCGAGGAGCCTTCCTCGGCCTAATGACTTGAGGTACACAGTTCAAGACCGAGGAACCCCACCTCGGCCTGACGACTTGTAGGCAAAATTGCCACGACCCTGGGTGAGCAAGCCTCCTCGTCTTACATAAAAGTGAAATATGAGGAACATTCTTCGACTTCCCCCCAAAACAGACTTGTACTTGTGCAAAGCCCACAAACAAGCATTCAAGCATTCAAACAATTCATATTATCAATACGGCATGAATTGAAATGAAAGGACTTTTCATTGATTATCCAAAAAGAGAGATACAAAGTCATACACTATTACATAATGAAAAAGAAAAATTCCTAAGTAGCTTTGTCTACAAAGGGATCTTCCAAAAAATGCTCAGTCTCAGCATCAGTGGTGGAACGAATGACTTGCTCGGCTTGGGCATTGGTGTGAGCCTCCTCCCCATGCGTCTCCTCGGAATCTCCGACCTCGGCTTCCCCTTCCATCTCATCCTCGTCCTCAATCCTCTCAATTAAAGCATTAAGATTGTTAGGATCAACAGACGGGGGGATCCAAGCTTCTCTGCCAACTCGAGCATCTATCCTGGCCATAACCCCCAAATTATACTCCGAGAAAGGAACAAGATGGTGAAGAGCCCGAGATTCCTCATCGTATTGGTCTTTGCAGATAAGTCGAGCAATGGCATTCAGATCAAGACCATGGGAAAAGTCAGCCATAAGCCGACGAGCAAGGTGAAGGTAGCCATCCTCGAACATTGTGGCCGTCTTGTCATTAACGACATCCTTGAAGGCCTGGCTGTTTTTGAAATGAGCCACAACCTCCTCTTCCTTTGAAAGCTCGACCAATGCTGCCTTCTCAGTCTCTCCCTTCTTCTGGGCAGCCTTAAGCTCAAACATTTGCTTGTCCGCAGTCTTGGCCAGAACGTTCTCGTAGGCCGTGATGGTTGCAAACTACAACATTATTAACAGTCAGAAATTATACAAGTACAAAATCTACGAGGTCAAAAGTACGAGATAGTTACCTCAGAGATCAACAGCCCCTTGCGACCTAGCAGATTCTCCTTGCTCGGCTTATCACGGACCAGCTTTTCATAAGCCGCCTCGTCCAATGCCCTCTGAACGGGAGCTCGGCCTAGCCTCACATGAGCGCCCTCCCTGGCAAGCAAAGGGATGTCCCTCAGGGGCCGAGCTGTAGCCACGAATTGCCGGGCAAGCTCCTCGGCATCGTTATAGTTCTTGATGGTTTGTACGGTGAGGGCTGGAGGAGCTTGAGGAGATGAAGCGTCAACAGCTGCCCGTTTGGCTTGGGGCTCCTTGGCAGTAACATTTTGGGGCCTCTTTTGGCCTGAGTGCCGGTGAACGAGACCAGTCCCCTCGGCGGGCGGGATGTCAGACTCAAGCTCAGTAGTGTCAACATGGGGGCTATGCCCCCTCGACAGTTGATCGCTTATCTCGGGTTTCGGATGCCTCATCCTCGGCATCCACAAACTCCCCTCGAAGCTTGACAGGCAGGGGTTGATCCCCCTTGGTATTCAGTAGGAGTTGACGACGAGTTGCCTCGTCTTTCCTATCAGTGAGAGCCGAGGTCTTGGCCGGTCGTCTCCTCATCTTGATCAGATCCTTGGCACTAACATCTTCCATAGAGGCCATCTCGGCTTCCTGCTCTGGGGTTAAGTCTGCAAAGACGAAGAAGAGACGGTCACATTACGACATATAAGCAATCATCAATTGACAAGTACCAAAGGCAAGGAAAGAATAATTACATCCTACGACATTTGTTTCCTTAAGGCATTGATCCTTCGGGTTAAGTTTGCATCGTTCACAGTCATCATGAAATACGAGACCGGGATGGGTCCTTGTTCGGTCGAAACCTAACGGTTTATTAATATCCGCAAGCGCACGGGCTATTGTAATATAGCGGGTGCAAGTACGGGTCGATCCCACAGAGACAAGGTTTACTTTAGGGAATATTTTTATCTTTAGAAATTATAGAAAAGATTGGGAGGGGGGAGATAAAATTTATTTTTAGAAAAATAGAGAGAACATAAACAGAAAATTCTTTAATTAAATTCTTATAAAACGAAGCATTCTCAGGATTGGAAATCATACACATAATTTTGTTCATCAAATCGTCATTGTCTTAGAGATAAAAGATTTTCATAAAAAGCAAGGATGATATATTCGGCTTGCACTACTTCTCACGGTCAAGCAAGTAGCGTTGTATTCTTCACTAATTATGTCCTAACTGTTTGAGATTTCCGTTTACGTTGTTCCCGCCCTGTCACAAACGGGCGTTCCGGCTTATCTCTAGCTGACCATAATTAGTAAGAACCCTTTAAGAACGAGAGTCGATATATTTTCCATTAAAGGAACATCCCTAGGCCATTGAACTACTTTCGTGATCAATGAAACCTAGTTTCTTTATATGGTTCCGTCAATCGAGATTCTCCGCTAGGTACTTCTCTCAATTGACTGAATCATACAAATTGGACATCTCCAAAATGTAAGGCATTTAGAGAATAATATAAAGAAATTGTTTAGATGAAGAAAGAAGACAAGACTTTTCTTTTTGAATGATGAACAAGTATGCTTTTGAGTTTCCAACCCCAAGAATAAGGGGGATTACTCACAAGCCATTTATAACATATAAGAAATGAAAGTAAGAGATTGAGTAAGAAAGACTTATGAATATAGAAGGCAAATGCTGGAAATGGTGCTTCACTTTATTGCTTTTCTTCCAAGGTAATTTCAAGAACAAACAATGAACTTGATCTTCAAATCTCTTTGGAATTTGTTATCACAAGTGTTTGTATTTTCTATCTATGAAGTATCAGTGATTTCTCTCTCAAATTTCGTATCTAAGACTGATTACAAGGGTCCTATTTATAATTGGGAGGAGACTCTTCAATTGAGTGCCATCAAAAGGTGCCTTTACATCTGCAGTCACGATTTGCACGGCCGCGTCAAGGAAGTTGCACGGCCGTGCGACCCTTGGCGCCAGATTTAAATTTGAGTCTTGACACTTCGCACGACCGCTCTAAATAATGACACGGCCACTCCCTCTTCAAGACACGACCGCTCTATATTTTAGGGCCACAAATGGCCTGAAAATGGCTAGGTGCACGGCCGCTCCATGTTGGCTGCACGGCCGCTCCACCTGGAATTTAACTTTGTGTGCTTGATTTGGTTGGTGCTCTTCCATGTCTTTTGCCTTGAAGAGTCCAAGTATCCTTTTGATAAAAAGACCCTAAAACCTGTCTTTAAATGCAAGAAATATACCAAAAGGCGTAAAATCTAGATAATATAAAAAAGGAACTAAAAAGTACATAAAATGAAATGAAAATGATGCTTTATGCATTTAAAAAGTATACAAAACTAAGGATAAATGACTATATAATAGTCACTTATCAAACTCCCCCACACTTAAGCTTTTGCTTGTCCCCAAGCAAACTTAGAATGAAAATACGGATAGGGAGAAAAAGCAAGATTGATCCCTCAGAAATAAAGTAGCAAGCCCTAAATGCCTTTTTAGATAATGCCTTTGTCTTTCTAATCATATTTTGTATACCTTTAAAAATTTATTAGGAAGAAGCATTTTGGGGATATTTTTAAAGAGATAAAATGCAAGACAATAACCTAATATAGCATATATAGAATTTTGATCAAGTAAAACACGCTAGAAGGATAAATCTTAGATTCATTTCTTGGTAGAATAGAAGCTTTTCACTCTTTTAGAGTGATTTTTGAGAAAAAATAAATTTATTTCTTTAAAATGTACAAGAGAAAGTATAAACATTTATTCACAAGTTAGAAGTTCCCGAAGAATTGTATTGCATTCTTGAATCACAAGGGCGAAAAATGGATGATGATAGTGGAAAAATCTCATCAAAGTTAAATAAATTTATCTCATTTTTGCACGTATTATATTTTTGCAAAAGACCTAAGTTATTTTTGATCCTTTCAAGTAGGAGACATTGTGGTGGCGAACCCCATGTTCCTAATACTTAGATCAAGAATACTTTTGGATATTACTCCCGTTTGGCAAGGAAGCATCGTCGCAGCGAACGCCGTGCCCCGAGTTAATTAGGAAGGAATAGGCTTCTTTTTGCTTTTAAGGATTGGCGACTAAGTCACTTTTTTTAGCAATAAGATAAAGATGTCTACTTTGATTTGATTTGAGAAATGGAAAGATGGAATTTTTGATGAAAGGGTGTGATTTAAGGGATGCAAAACAAAAAGGGTGCTTCTAATAAGGGAATAAACATTCAATAAAGATAAAAGATGTACACTTTAAAGAAATATTCTCAATATTTTTTTATAAAAATGACCAAGTGTAGATTTAAAGATTCCTTCTAATCAAATGCCTTTTTCTTGATAAAACCCTATATTTTGCTATACTAACTTATGAGGCTTTAAAATTATTTCCTAGAAATATCCCTATTTGTTTCTTTTTATAAGTTTCTAAGTTTATAAAAAAAAATATGAGAGGAAAGATAAATAGGCATTATACTAGAGCAAATGGCAAGCATAAGAAATATGATATGGATCATCATAGGAATTTATTATTATTATATATATATATATATATATATATATATATATATATATATATATATATATATATATATATATATATATATATATATATATTTATTTATATATACTATTATACATGCATAAATGAAAAATGCAACTAAGTTAAAAAAAAAGAAAAAATTATACTAGAAAGCAATTAAATCTAATCTAGAAAGCAAGTAAAAATTTAAAACTAGAAAGCGAAAAATAAAAGGATAGATATACCCCCCCCCACACTTGAAATGAACATTGTCCTCAATGTTTCAAGGAACAATGCCAAATTTTTGGGAGGGTAAAGAGAAAAACTTACTAATATGGTGGTGGTGGTGGTGGAAAGTTGTCCCAATAATTTGCCCCATAGTTGTAAATGTCGTCAATCCTTCCTTGGGCATTCTGAATTCGGTTATCAATTTGGCCGAGTCGCTGAAAAATTTGAGCGTTTTGCTCAAGCAATTGGCCTTGTTGGACAAACATTTGATCAAACCTCTGGTAGAAGTCGGGTGGAAATGGGGCTTGAATCTCTTCTTCTTCTTCTTCTTCTTATTCTCCTTCTTCTTCTCCTTCAATGGCATTTGGAAATATCCAAGTTTCGGGCTCTCTTATCCGAATGGTGGGGAGATTGTTGCTTGGGAGTACAATATAGAGCCTTTTTCCCGCTCCTACTAACCAATTGTACTCGTTATTCCCCCTCTCCGTAATGAGCTGCATAGTCCGAAGGGTTGGAATATCCAATTTTGTTGACCCTCTCACCTCAACCCATTCATTTGGAATCTCAAAATTGAAGTGCTTGGCAAACAAAGTAACTATACCTCCAATGTGAATTTCCCCGTTGTAGGTTGGAGAAATGATGTCACCAATCAACTAAAAAAGAAAATTGCACATCCTCCTTCTCTCCCAAAGAAAACACCATAATACATGCAACTCCTTCCTATTTACCGTTCCCTTATCCTCCCTAGCAAAGATGGTGCAAGCGTACATCCTATGCATGAGGCGGAGGGATGGGTGAATGATAGAAGAAGCTTTGGCACTTCGGGATGTGTAGGATGGAAGGCCGGTAATTTGGTTCCAAAAAGCAGTTTCATTATATTCAATGGGCATGTCGGGAAAAGACTCAGTTTGAAATGATAAACCCAAAATTCTACTAATTTCAGCCCCGGTTAAATGAAGCTCCCTTCCTCCAAGGCGAAAGTCCAAATGGAACTGATTAAAAACCATTCCCGTTAATCTACAAGTTTCCTCCACAATCTTACTCTTCACCGTGCTTAGAAATTCTAGGGTAAGGACCTCATAAGTCTTTTCATGCTTCTGAAGGAAGCCATCGGATCTTAATCCCATATGAAGAGTAAGAACATCTCCATAAATTCCTAATGCTCTTAGGGCAAGCCTATCAGGAAATTGGGTTGGCCTAATCCTTTTAGAACTCAAGGCAACAAAACGTGCCGTCTCCCTTGGGCTTCTAAAATCAATCCCCAAAGTATTGAGAGTAGGATTAAAGTTAGAGGAAGAGCCTTGCTCTTTTCGAGACTTCTTTGTTACTCTCTTTGTAGCCTTTCCTTTCCCTTTGGTAGACATTATCTTAAGACCCAAAAAATTGAAAGACAAGAGAAGTGAAAGAGGTTTTACCCGAAGAATTTGCTGAAGGAATCACGAAATCCTTGTTACCCGACCACTAAAACGTCCAAAAGCTCCCTCCTTGCACCTTGATTCGGAGTAACCCCTTTGAATTTATGAAATGGGTGAAGGGTTTTGAATTTTCGGAATTTGGGGTTTTTAGGAGGGTTTTGGGATGATTTTGGTGAGGGAGAGATGTTTGAGTGGCGAATTTGAGGAGGATTGAGGGTTGTATTGTGGGTTAAAATGGTAGAGAAATGGGTATTTAAGGTGGGTAGGGCGGAGGTATAGAGGGAGGAGTAAAGAAGATGAAGTAAATGAGGGAGGAGGGAGAAGGGTACGTCTTTTGACTGAAACGACGCAACTCTCCAGGCGTTTTGCACGGCCGTGTCAAGGAACTTGCACGGCCGCTCCCTTTTTCTGAGTCAACCCGTTCTGACTCGATATGAACTGCACGGCCGCTCCAAGGTATACTGCACGGCCGTGCTAACCAGAATTTCACCATTTTAATTCTTTTTTCTTTTTCTCTTTTATATCTACAAAACAAGGTTAGTACAATAATAATAAAAACTAAAATAAAATAAAAAAAATAAGATAAAGCAAAAAATAATCCATCGGTTACATCCCGATGATGCTTGTTTTAGGTCCTTAGCTCGACCCCTTCCCGGTAGTAGGAGATGCATGATATTTGGTTGGCCTTTTGTCATTGACAACTTGCCATTGCAATCCTTCCGGGGTAATGAGTATCTTCTGCGGTAGACATTTCTTCCATCCCGATTTCTTGGTTAGAACAAGTGACCTATAGTCTTTGCACTTTCGAAAATTTGAAGTGACCTCCTTCTTTGACTTTTTCACTGCATTGTTAGTTTTGGGATATGCAGAAATATCTAAATCATTACTTTTATTGCAAATCAAAGGTTCAATATCTATTTCCATTCCTTCCTTTGATTTTGGTTCCTCACCCATTAAATCTTCTTCACTAGGAATCCAATTTTCTTCTATAGGGGTGTAGGTCTCTTCATTTGGGGTCCAATTCTCTTCACTAGGTGTGTAGGCCTCGAGATAAGGATCTTCGAGAACTGACCTATGCATACTAAATTCGACCCTTTCTTTCCCTATATTTAGGGAAAATGTGCCATTTTTAACATCTATGATTGCCCCCGCACTGGCAAGAAATGGCCTTCCTAGAATGACGGGAATATAATGGTCTTCCGCCATATCCAAGATAACAAAGTTGACATGGATGATCAAGTTCCCTACTCGACAAGGCAAGTTTTCCATAATACCAACGGGGTATTGAACGGATCGGTCTGCCAATTGGAGAGTTATGGTTGTGGGTTTAAGTTCCCCTATACCAAGCTTCTCGCTAACCGATAATGGCATTATACTAACGCTAGCTCCTAAGTCAAGGACAACGTTATCTATGTTTATTCTGCCAACACAACAAGGAATGGTGAATGTACCCGGATCCTTTAATTTCGGAGGGTCTTTATTTTGCAAAACAGCGCTTACTTCCTCCGCCAACATAACATTCTCATTTTCTTCTAGCCTTTCTTTTTCAAAAATTAATTTTTTCAAAGGTTTAACGGCTAAAGGCATATCTTCATCTTTTCTAAAATATGGAATGTTAACATTAATGTCATCTAGCTTATCAAGGAATTCATCATAATCCTTGTCTTCTTTTTTAGGGGATTCCGTCCCCAAACTAGTCTCAATCATCGGAGGAATTGGACTATGATTATTTCTAGGGCATTCATTTATCTTTTCTTGCTCATCCCTAGTTTTTACCATATTAACTTGCTCATTTGGCCTTTGAGGTTGACCGGGAAGACTCCCTTGTGGCCTATTCATTGGGGTAGCCTGTTGAGCTTGTTGAGTTTCTAGCATCTTATTATGCGTTGCCAAGTTATCAAACCTAGCATTAAGCAGTTTAAAACATTCCCTAAATTCATTATTGATCTTTTCTTGGGAATTTTTATTTTCCACTACAAAGTCCATTATAAGATCCAATTTAGATTCAGGGGGGAAGGTACTTGCATTGTTGTTGAAATTCTTAGGTGCAAATCCCGGGGGTTGTGTAGATGGTTGCGGGTTAAGAACGTTGTTATTCTTATAGGAAAAATTGGGGTGATTCCTCCATTCGGGATTGTATGTATTAGAATACATCCCCCCTTTTTGTCCAAAAGAATTAACAAAGTTCACTTGATCGTTAGAAGTAACGTCAAGTAACTCGCAGTTATCCATACTATGTGAGTTAGACCCACATAGTTCACATAACACATTTACACTAGCAATGGGATTGACATTAAGATTTTCAAACTTTTTCAAAAGCATGTCAACTTTAGAAGAGAGAAGAGTAACTGCATCAACATTATATTTACCTGGCGTACCTTGTTGCTGCTCCCTCTCATTTGACCATTGGTAATGGTTCAATGCAATGTTCTCGATAAGGTCATATGCCTCATCGACTCCCTTGTTCATCAATGCTCCTCCCGCAAATGCAAGATCAATGGTCTCTTGTCTTGAATATGAGACCGTTGTAGAAGGTATGAACAATCAACCACTTTTCAAGCCCGTGGTGGGGGCACATTACGAGAAGTTCCTTGAACCGCTCCCATGCATCATACAAAGTCTCACTATCCGTTTGACAAAAGTTAGTGAATTTTGTTCGTATACGGGCGGTTTTGCTTGGTGGGAAAAATCGACCAAGGAATGCTTCTTGAATTTGGTCCCATGTTGTTAATGAATTTTGGGGGACCGAATTCAACCATTGTTTCGCCTTATCCTTAAGAGAGAAAGGAAAAAGGCGCATCCGAATTGCTTCCATCAGTAACATTTTGAATACGTGTGGTATCACAAGATATTCAAGGAATGTTTGGATGTGTAGATGGGGATCTTCGAGCGGTGCCGCCGTATTGGTTATTCATAACCATATGCAATAGCTGCGGCTTTATCTCGAAGTGTGCCGCTCCGGCATTCGGCACAACAATAGGGGATCTAGTTCCCGGGGTACTTGGGTTAACAAAGTCCCGTAGGGTCCTAGCGGGTGTTTGCTGTTCTCCTTCCATATGTTTCTTTAAAGTTTCTCTAAATCTTCTTAATCTCTCGTGAAAGCTTCTTTCGGGTTCCGGATCAAAGTTGTCAACGTATGTCCGAGTCCGTTTCATAAACTATAAGAAAAACACTTGAAGAGAAATTAAACGCAACAATTTATCGGAAGAGAAAGCAAAATAGTAAAAATAAAACAAAAACTAAAAATTATGTAGTAAAGACAAAAATAAAAGTAAACCGTTGTCCCCGGCAACGGCGCCAAAAACTTGTTCGGTCAAAACCTAACGGTTTATTTATATCCGCAAGCGCACGGGCTATTGTAATATAGCGGGTGCAAGTACGGGTCGATCCCACAGAGACAAGATTTACTTTAGGAAATATTTTTGTCTTTAAAAATTATAGAAAAGATTGGGGGAGATAAAATTTGTTTTTAGAAAAATAGAGAGAACATAAACAGAAAATTCTTTAATTAAATTCTTATAAAACGAAGCATTCTCGGGATTGGAAATCATACACATAATTTTGTTCATTAAATCGTCATTGTCTTAGAGATAAAAGATTTTCATAAAAAGCAAGGATGATATATTCGGCTTGCACTACTTCTCACGGTCAAGCAAGTAGCGTTGTATTCTTCACTAATTATGTCCTAACTGTTTGAGATTTCCGTTTACGTTGTTCCCGCCCTGTCACAAACGGGCGTTCCGGCTTATCTCTAGCTGACCATAATTAGTAAGAACCCTTTAAGAACGAGAGTCGATATATTTTCCATTAAAGGAACATCCCTAGGCCATTGAACTACTTTCGTGATCAATGAAACCTAGTTTCTTTATATGGTTCCGTCAATCGAGATTCTCCGCTAGGTACTTCTCTCAATTGACTGAATCATACAAATTGGACATATCCAAAATGTAAGGCATTTAGAGAATAATATAAAGAAATTGTTTAGATGAAGAAAGAAGACAAGACTTTTCTTTTTGAATGATGAACAAGTATGCTTTTGAGTTTCCAACCCCAAGAATAAGGGGGATTACTCACAAGCCATTTATAACATATAAGAAATAAAAGTAAGAGATTGAGTAAGAAAGACTTATGAATATAGAAGGCAAATGCTGGAAATGGTGCTTCACTTTATTGCTTTTCTTCCAAGGTAATTTCAAGAACAAACAATGAACTTGATCTTCAAATCTCTTTGGAAATTGTTATCACAAGTGTTTGTATTCTCTATCTATGAAGTATCATTGATTTCTCTCTCAAATTTCGTATCTAAGACTGATTACAAGGGTCCTATTTATAATTGGGAGGAGACTCTTCAATTGGGTGCCATCAAAAGGTGCCTTTACATCTGCAGTCACGATTTGCACGGCCGCGTTAAGGAAGTTGCACGGCCGTGCGACCCTTGGCGCCAGATTTGAATTTGAGTCTTGACACTTCGCACGGCCGCTCCTCTCCAAGCTGCACGGCCGCTCTAAATAATGACACGGCCACTCCCTCTTCAAGACACGACCGCTCTATATTTTAGGGCCACAAATGGCCTGAAAATGGCTAGGTGCACGGCCGCTCCATGTTGGCTGCACGGCCGCTCCACCTGGAATTTAACTTTGTGTGCTTGATTTGAATGGTGCTCTTCCATGTCTTTTGCCTTGAAGAGTCCAAGTATCCTTTTGATAAAAAGACCCTAAAACCTGTCTTTAAATGCAAGAAATATACCAAAAGGCGTAAAATCTAGATAATATAAAAAAGGAACTAAAAAGTACATAAAATGAAATGAAAATGATGCTTTATGCATTTAAAAAGTATACAAAACTAAGGATAAATGACTATATAATAGTCACTTATCAGTCCTCCAGTCATTAAACCGTCTTCCCCTCTTGACGGGGACGAGAGGCACCATGCCGTCCCTCGGTCCCGGCATCAGTCCAGCCTGGACATAGTAACGTTCATCAGCCTCCAAGGCAGCCTAGTCAAGGAGCGCAACTTCAGAAATTCGAGGAGACGCTTGATCAAATATTTGGACCATCCAACTTTTAGTACTTCCCTAGAGACAGACGACACATCAGAAGGAGAGGGGAACTCCCAGCCTTGTCGGCTCTCTACCCTAATTACATGATTCTCCCAGCCTCCTACCTTGCTAGACATGGGGAGAATAATCTTCGGCTTCTTAGAGTCACTCCTTATGACTAGGAGCCTAGTACTCTTAACATAGCCGATACTGAAGAAGTGACGGAAGGCGGCTTGGGTAGGCTCGTAACCTAAACTGCGGCACAAGACTATAAAACTGACGAGGACTCTAGTCCCGTTGGCTCCCAACATAGCCGGGACAGCTTTCATGTCACCCAGAAACTCATTAATGAAGGGGTCCAAAGGGAGACGAAGTCCCTGCTGAAACTGTTTGAAATAGAAATGGACATGGTTGTCGTTGTAATAAAAACTTTTCTCCTCTTCATCGTTTTCAAAGGTGGGATGGCCAATATAAGTTAACCTGTACTCGTTCCTATCCACCCCGTATCTCGTGTATAAGGTCTCCAACATGGGATCCTTGGCTTTGACTCTTGGAGCTCGGGGATGGGCAGCTCCACCTCGGCCTCTTCTTCCTCGGCCACCTTTGTTGGGTTTCGAGGGTCCATGCGCAGCGGAATAATGCAAATAACTCGAATACCCAAAGCCCTAGAATCCGTTCTAGATGAGTAATTAAGAAATATGAATTAGGGTTACCAACCTTGAATGCCTTTGTCGTTGATATACGTAGTCTAACTCCAGATTGAAGAATTAGCAAGTCTTCAATATACGATCCTTGAATCACGAACAAATGATCTTGAGAAGCGAAGATCCTCTACGAGTATCCACGCGATGAACGAACCCTAGAACTCTTTCTAGGAGGATTGCTAGATCCCTTGATTGAAACCTTTTCAATCTATGATGAATTACGGAATTGATGAGATGTTTTTCAATTCACAATTGAAAAATTCTCTCTATTTTGTCTCTCTTAAGGCTCAAAATCGGAACTGGCTGCTAGGGTTGTTAAAGGAGAGTATTTATACTCTATAAATACTATGCCCTATTAAAAACCCTTGAGAAAAACGGTTTCAGCATTTAGGGTACATGGGCGGTCGCCCATAGGGACCTGGGCGGTCGCCCATGTGTCCAGCGCCTAATCCCTTCCTCCGAAAACCCATATGGGCGGTCGCTCATCGGGCGTAGGCGGTCGCTCATGTGTCCCGAGGTTTAATCCCTTATTCGAAAACCAACATGGGCGGTCGCCTATAATGACAAGGGCGGCCGCCCATCTAGACGATCTCCAATGCCTGGTTTTCAAATAACATGGGCGGTCGCCCATAGCACCTTGGGCGGTCGCCCAACACACCGTAAATCCATAATTCATATTTGACAATTCGTTCGATGCGTGTGACCCCATAGGACTATATTATGTTGGCAATGAGTTCGATCACATCGATCCTCATAAGACATGAGCGGACTCTAGCAAGCCATCATATCTACCCAAATAATATAATATCAAGTTCGTTTTTCCTACATAGTACATATCACAATCCCATTGTCACACGATGTTATATTGAACATGAGTCATGGTCCACGTCAACTCATATTGTTCAATGCTTTCTCGTTACCAAGTAAATTGATTAATCGAATGACATTAATCATATTTATTCATTCGGGCATGGCCATGCACTACATCAATCTTACTCACGAGTGGCCAAGCAAACATCTCTCTTTACGAGGGACAAGTTTCCATCTTGACTTATCATTCTTCCCAACAAGAATCATATCATGCCAATAATAGCCCTTATTGTTGTCCGGTTAAAGACAACGTTAAACTATATCAAACATGATATTCATCGAGTGGAAGACGATGATAATCTCAGGTCAAAGGATATCAATGATATGACTATATGAGATTTATTTATGACATATGACCATGACATAAATCTCATAATGGGTCAAGTCCAGTACCTTGTTCTCTAACAAGTACCCATGAATCTAATGCGCATCTCCATGCATATAATCATCACATGATTATCCATTAGACTTCATACTAGCGCTTCATAAGTACTAGGGACACGATTATTATAACTAAACATGCAAACACATATAATAATCAAATAAACAATCTCATATATAAATGAACAAATGACATTACATAAAGGTCTATCTCTATAGGCCTAGTGGCACTAACACCTACGGTCTCCCACTTGCACTAGGCCCGATCACTCATGTATCTTATACCCATGGACCTAACATGACCATCATGTTTAGCTTGTGGCAAAGGCTTGGTGAGAGGGTCCGAAATATTGTCATCCGTTGGTACCTTGCATATCTTGACGTCCTCCCTTTCACTGCATTTCTCGTATGAGGTGAAAACGTCTCAAAATGTGTTTGGATCGCTGATGTGACCTTGGTTCTTTTGCTTGGGCAATAGCACCATTATTGTCACAGAACAGCTCTACCGGGTTAGTGATACTCGGAACGACTTCTAAGTCACTAACGAACTTCTTGATCCAAACCGCCTCTTTAGCCGCATCCGATCTTTGCTATGTATTCGGCTTCTGTTGTAGAATCGGCAACGGTGCTTTGCTTGGAACTCTTCCAACAAACGGCACCTCCATTTAGCATAAAAACAAAACCAGATTTGCGATCTAAAGTCATCTTTGTCGGTTTGGAAGCTTGCATCTGTGTAACCCTTTACAACCGAGATCATCTTCCATTCCTCCAAATACCAAGAATACATCCTTAGTCCTTCTCAAGTACTTAAGGATATTCTTGGCAAGACTATCCAATGGTTCTCACCGGGATCGAGGCTGGTATCTACTCGTTGCGCTTAGAGCATACGAGACATCGGGTCTAGTACACAACATGGCATACATGATAGATCCAATTGCCGAAGCATATGTAATATCATTCATCCTCTTTCGCTCATCATTTGTCTTAGGACAATGAGTCTTGCTAAGAGTAATGCCATGTCCCATTGGCAAGTTCCCTCTCTTAGAATTTTCCATGCGGAATCTTCTAAGGACCTTGTCAATATACGTACTTTGACTCAAACCAATCATCCTTCTTGATCTATCTCTATAGATCTTGATACCAAGGATATAAGCCGCTTCACCCATATCTTTCATTGAGAAACATTTTCCTAACCAAGACTTAACAGTCTCAAGTGCAGGAACATTGTTTCCAATGAGCAAGATGTCATCGACATATAGCACCAGAAATAGGACTATGCTCCCACTTATTTTCTTGTATACACAAGGCTCATCTTCGTTTTTGATGAAGCCAAACTCTTTGGCTGATTCATCAAAACGTAGATTCCGGCTCAGGAAGCTTGCTTCAATCCATAAATGGATCTCTGCAACTTACACACTTTGTTAGAATTCTTTGGATCGACAAATCCTTCAGGCTGTATCATGTATACATCCTCAAGTAGGTTTCCGTTAAGAAACGCTGTTTTGACGTCCATTTGCCATATCTCATAGTCGTAATATGCGGCTATGGCAATTAGGATTCTAATAGACTTAAGCATTGCTACGGGCGAAAAGGTTTCATCATAGTCAACGCCATGAATCTGCCTATACCCCTTAGCAACTAGCCTAGCCTTATAAGTATGTACCTTCCCATCCATGTCGGTTTTGTTTTTGAAAACCCACTGGCACCCTATGGTTTTTACACCTTCGGGTGGATCAATCAAGTTCCAAACTTGATTATCGTACATGGATTTGATCTCAGATTCCATGGCTCCTAGCCTCTTGTCCGAATCAGAGTGGACATCGCCTCTTGATAGGAAGTAGGTTCATCATTCTCAATGATTTCTACTTCATTACTTTCCGTCATGAGAAATTCATATCTCTCGGGTTCGGATCGTATCCTATCCGATCTGCGAAGAACTTGTGTATCTTGAACCGGTTCCACAACGGCTTGTGAACTTGGTTCCGTCTCTACTATCGGTTCCTTGTCATTTTCGGGTTCTTGAATTTCTTCAAGATCAATTTTACTCCCACTAGTTTCTTTAGAGAGAAACTCTTTCTCTAGAAAGACACCATTTCGAGCAACAAACACTTTGTTCTCGGATTGGTTGTAAAATAGATATCCTTTCGTTTCCTTAGGATAACCAACGAAAATGCATTTATCGATTTAGGTGCAAGTATATGTTCAGAAACTAATTTCTTTACATAAGCTTCACAACCCCAAATCTTCATGAAAGATAAGCTAGGCTTTCTTCCATACCACATCTCATGTGGGGTTTTAGGAGCCGATTTAGTAGGGACCTTATTAAGCGTGAAAGCATTTGTTTCCGGTGCATGTCCCCAAAAGGAAATAGGAAGGTTCACTTGACTCATCATCGATCGAACCATATCTAATAGAGTTCGATTTCTCCTCTCTGATACACCATTCCATTGTGGTGTTCCGGGTGGAGTAAGTTCTCAAAAACAATTCCACAACTTTTCGGATGATCGTCAAATTCTTGGCTTAAGTATTCACCACCTCGATCGGATCGAATGGTTTTAATAGTTTTGCCAAGTTGATTTTGTACCTCATTTTGAAATATTCTGAATATCTCAAATGCTTCACTTTTGTACTTCATCAGATAGACGTAGCCATATCTTGATAAGTCATCAGTGAACGTTATGAAGTACCGAAATCCTCCCCTAGCAATGCTATTCATTGGTCCACACACATCAGTATGTATGAGAGCCAATAAATCACTAGCCCTTTCACTACTCTTAGTAAAAGGAGCTTTAGTCATCTTGCCCAATAAACAAGACTCGCAAACATCATATGATTCATAATCACATGAGTCTAAATATCCATCTTTATGGAGTTTAGATACGCGCTTCTCGTTTATGTGACCAAGACGGCAATGCCATTTGTATGTGTTGTTCACATCATTTGGTTTAGATTTCTTACTAACATGATAAACATTCTCAACATTATTTTCAACATCCAAGACATAAAGGCCATTAAAAGAATGAGCAACACAATAAAGCATGTCATTCAAATAAATTGAAAATTTCTTATTCGCAATAAGAAAATTGTAACCCTCATTGTCTAAACATGAAATAGAAATAATGTTTCGCTCAAATCCGGAACATAATAACGAGCTTATTTAAAACTAAAATTAATCCGCTAGGTAAAGTGACTTCGTAAGTCCCTACGGCCAATACAGCAACTCTTGCTCCATTTCCAACCCGCAATCTACTTCACCCTCTTTGAGCGACCTTCTATTCTTAAGTCCTGCACATTTAGACAAATGTGAGATCCACATCCAGGTATCTAATACCCAAGAACTAGAAGTAGAAAGTAGAACATCTATCATATAGATACACGAAGTCGTGGCAATCACATTGCCCTTCTTCTTCACTCCCTTCCTAATAAGCTTTTGCGATTACGCTTCCAATGCCCGGTTTCATTGCAATGGTAGCATACCGCATCCTTTTGGGATTTGGGTTTAGGCTTCTCAAGAACGGCAACCTTTGCCTCCGGTTTAGCAACTTTTGCTTTACCCTTGTTTTTGAACCCCTTTCCTTTATTCACCATCAACACTTCGATTGGTTTTCTTGGTAATATTGTTCTCCGCATTCTTTAGCATCCCATGCAATTCGTACAGAGATTTATTCATCCCATTCATGTTATAATTCGAACGAGCGATTATAACTTTCGGGGAGTGAATGCAATATCATATCCGTAGCGACTCTAAGCTGGATAGGATACCCAAGCCTCTCAAGATGTTCGAGGTGACCCTTCATTTTCAACACATGAGGCCCCACTGTTGTCCTTCAATCATCTTGCATGAATGAAGAGCCTTCATAGTGTCAAACCTTTCTGACGTGCTTGCAATTTGGAACATTTCCTTTAAATGATTTCCCAAATCATAAGCTTCCATGTGTACAAGGTCCTTCGAAGGGCCTTACACATAGTAGCTTGACATCGTGCAACCAACATCTATAGAATCATCCACATGTTTCTTATGTTGGTCCCTTTCGGCTTTAGATGCATTAGCGGCCGAGCTCGGGTGGAATGGGTCCATCGAGAATGTACAACTTCCTTTCTTGTTTGAGAACAATTCTCAAACAATGATCCAATCCACATAGTTGTTGCCATTCTCTTCTAACTTGTCCTTCTCAAGGACCGATCGCGATGACAAATTCGATTAGTGTTAGCGGCCATTGATCTACAAAGATATGCAACAAGATATAAACATATATGAGCACCAATTTCATTTAAGAGATTAAATAATGTATTTCATAAATACTCCCACTAAATTATATAACCTTCATATACAAACATGCATAATATAATTTAATAGGCTAAGACCAACCTTTAATTTAATTTCAAGTCGGCTATGGCACGACTGCTCAAAATTAAACTAAAAAGGTAGATAACATTTATCAATCATATCAACATATGACTCTTAGATCTTTTATGAGATTATAGACATCATATGTCACATGTTTCAATCTCATCTTATGCCTTAGGCCCAAAACTGTTTTGATAGCCTTATTGAGTTCAACCATTTTAAACGTATAGCAATCACTATTTGCTCATCTTGATCATACAAAGATAGAATTAATGTACCTCGCTATGGCGAGCCTACATAAAACTACCCGTGTACTCACAAGTGTTTAAAGTGGGTAGCATAAACAAACTCAAAATTTCAAAGAAGGTTCAATTTTTCATGTTTATCAATTAACATAGCAAGGTTGATTCATGAAAAACTATATGAGCATAATTATGAACATGGAATGATACAACACAAATTACATTTGGTCAGTAATTACTAGTACGCGGCCACGTGCTCCAAGGTTATCCCACACTTCCATCGAAGTGCACGTGGGGAAGGTTTTGGTGTCCGGCCCATATACCAAGTAATACTTCACAAATATCCTAGATTAATCACATTAATCATATAAATGAAATTGACATCCCATAACCTAGATTAATCATATTAATCACATATTTCAATTTCATAATCATGGTATATCACTATATGCAATTACTTCACAAGCAATACTCATATAATTTCACATTCCAAATCATATTTATCATGAAAATTCATATAATCATATTACACAATAATCATGATTATCTAACTAAACATCATGAACGGGGCTCAGATACCACTGTTGGGTTTCGAGGGTCCATGCGCAGCGGAATAATGCAAATAACTCGAATACCCAAAGCCCTAGAATCCGTTCTAGATGAGTAATTAAGAAATATGAATTAGGGTTACCAACCTTGAATGCCTTTGTCGTTGATATACGTAGTCTAACTCCAGTATGAAGAATTAGCAAGTCTTCAATATACGATCCTTGAATCACGAACAAATGATCTTGAGAAGCGAAGATCCTCTACGAGTATCCACGCGATGAACGAACCCTAGAACTCTTTCTAGGAGGATTGCTAGATCCCTTGATTGAAACCTTTTCAATCTATGATGAATTATGGAATTGATGAGATGTTTTTCAATTCACAATTGAAAAATTCTCTCTATTTTGTCTCTCTCAAGGCTCAAAATCGGAACTGGCTGCTAGGGTTGTTAAAGGAGAGTATTTATACTCTATAAATACTATGCCCTATTAAAAACCCTTGAGAAAAACGGTTTCAACATTTAGGGTACATGGGCGGTCGCCCATAGGGACTGGGCGGTCGCCCATGTGTCCAGCGCCTAATCCTTCCTCCGAAAACCCATATGGGCGGTCGCTCATCGGGACATACGGGCGGTCGCTCATGTGTCCAGAGGTTTAATCCCTTATTCGAAAACCAACATGGGCGGTCGCCTATAATGACAAGTGGCGGTCGCCCATCTAGACGATCTCCAATGCCCGGTTTTCAAATAACATGGGAGGTCGCCCATAGCACCTTGGGCGGTCGCCCAACACACCAGAAATCCATAATTCATTTTTGACAATTCGTTCGATGCGTGTGACCCCATAGGACTATATTATGTTGGCAATGAGTTCGATCACATCGATCCTCATAAGACATGAGCGGACTCTAGCAAGCCATCATATCTACCCAAATAATATAATATCAAGTTCGTTTTTCCTACATAGTACATATCACAATCCCATTGTCACACGATGTTATATTGAACATGAGTCATGGTCCACGTCAACTCATATTGTTCAATGCTTTCTCGTTACCAAGTAAATTGATTAATCGAATGACATTAATCATATTAATTCATTCGGGCATGGCCACGCACTACATCAATCTTACTCACGAGTGGCCAAGCAAACATCTCTCTTTACGAGGGACAAGTTTCCATCTTGACTTATCATTCTTCCCAACAAGAATCATATCATGCCAATAATAGCCCTTATTGTTGTCCGGTTAAAGACAACGTTAAACTATATCAAACATGATATTCATCGAGTGGAAGACGATGATAATCTCAGGTCAAAGGATATCAATGATATGACTATATGAGATTTATTTATGACATATGACCATGACATAAATCTCATAATGGGTCAAGTCCAGTACCTTGTTCTCTAACAAGTACCCATGAATCTAATGCGCATCTCCATGCATATAATCATTACATGATTATCCATTAGACTTCATACTAGCGCTTCATAAGTACTAGGGACACGATTATTATAACTAAACATGCAAACACATATAATAATCAAATAAACAATCTCATATATAAATGAACAATGACATTACATAAAGGTCTATCTCTATAGGCCTAGGGCACTAACACCTACAACCTTTTCCTTCAACTTTCTCTCCTTCGACAAAAGCATCAACGATCTTGGTAGATGTGGTGGCCTCACTTCCTCTTCCTGTCATATCTGCAAAAGGCCGAGGAGCAAAAATTAAGTACATCGTCCCAAGTTGATATTCAGAAGGGGAAGCGGGGTGCTCCTCCTCGTCATTACAGTAAGGCCGAGGAGGGAGCCTTACCACTCAGATGACGACGAGCAATGTAGTCCAAGGACGGGTAGAACAAATTGATGTGCTACTCTTAAGCATGATTATACTAGGGGACAATGAATCAACTCGATCTATCCTCGTCTTGTCTGGATACTGGATGTACAATCTCGTACGACCACAATTCGTCAACATTTCTCCGATCTCAGTCAAGGTCACCAACAACCATGGTCCTCTCTCTCTTCGTTAAACCCGTAGGTTACCTTTGTGGTATCCATAACGGAATCGAGGGGAATGGTCCCAAGAACAAGCCATTTCTAAGGGGGAATGAAGGGGCAAGAAGATTCAAGAATCAAACGCACAAAATTTCCAGAAAAAGCTTCAAAAGGTCAACAATGGCGGTTTTGAAATCCAAAATCCTACCAAAACCCTAGAAAATGCAAAATCAAGTACAGAAATCAGTGGAAAGTAAGAACGTATACCTGTTTCTGTTGTTGAAAGCGATCGGAATCAACGGAATCTACTACGCCGGGAAAGTTGAACGCCGCCGGTGACTATGGGTTTCGAAGGTTCAAGAAGCACGACGGTGGTTTTCAAACTCGCCTTGATTTCGCTCTCAAATATTTAGGATGCTAAAAGGTTAAAATGAAGAGGGATATTTGTTTTTATACTCACCAAATCGGGTCAAACCCGAAATCAAAAACGAGTCCATGGGTTTGGCGCCCCCAACATTAAATGCACTTGACGGTTTCCAAGGCATGTTAGATCATCGTGGGACGTGCTCATCATTGTACCATTAACCGGGGATAATGGAGCGACACATTTGAAGCGACGCTGACACGTGGCAACCTGTTCGTATTCTCAACAGCCGAGGACGAGATGACTTTCTCCTCGTCCTAAACCGAGCTAGAAAGTCGGGGGCCACTGAACAGTATAAACCGTGATACGAACATGGGTTTGTCCGGGTCAGACCCAAGTGGATTGGGCCATAAACATAATCCATCTCAAGTTACAACATGTGTCTCTCATACATCCATCTCGGCATCAACAAGGCCGACCAAGGTTTACTAAGGCCCAGCAACCAAAGATAAATGCCCCAACTATAAGGGCCGAGGAGACCTCCCTCGTATGCCGAGATCGCCTCCCTTGAGGACGAGGTGCCTCCCTCGGCCTTGACGTTGTTACGGGCTCCCCATATTACTTATTCCCTCCCCGACTCATCATGGACCGAGAGGTCATGAATGACGAGGAGAGGAAAGTTCGCACCTCGTCATATCTTCATATGACGAGGAGACAAAATCATTCATCTCGACATATCTTCATGTCGACAGACCTTCATATGACGAGGAAAGGAATTCATGCATCTCGACATATCATCATATGACGAGATAAGGAATTTGTACTCCTCAGCTTTCCGGCAAGCAGTCTTAGCAATCCTATTCCAACAAGGATTAAGCAGTTACAATCTTATCAGAATTGTAACCACCTCCTACAATTCAGATCAAACAAGGACTCTCTAACAGATATAATCCTCTTAGGATTATACCTTATCTCTTTACAGTCCAAGTTCAACATGGATTCTGTCAATCCATCATTATAAATACAAGTCATAATTTTCATATTCTGGTACGTTACTTTTGATATTCCGAAACTCTGTCAAATTAGTTTCTCTCTCTACAAACCGTGAACTTACTCTCACGCCGGAGGGCCTTCGCCGGTGAAGCCCCGACTTAGTTTACGTGTTTTGTCTTATTTTCAGGCTAAGCAATCGCCGGAGCATACCGATCGCTTGGATTTGGGCTGATTCGACATTTTGGCTTCATCACCCAGTTTCGTCTAGGTCAATGATTTCAGAATTTGGCCTCTAGTTGTCCTCTGTTGGAAGAATTTCATTTAACTGATTGTGTTGGATTGCGAAAAATCTGGGTGGCTAACCTTTTTAACCTCAAGATAATTAGTTGTAGTCTTCGTTTCTATTTTGGGGAGGAGGTTCGAGTTGAAGCACCAATGCTTCAATCTTATACTTGCGGCTACTATTCTGGCCACGAAGTTGAGGTATTGAATCTGTGTGTGGAGAATAGAGTATCATTACCCTTTCGGGTTCTTGTTAGTGGCTTGTTTTCTACTTGCCATCCTAACATGATACTTGTATTATGGGATAACGGCCAAGAAGATTTTCATAGAATGCCTCTGCAATGAGCTGCTTTCATTCGGGTTCTGATGCGGTCAAGTGCTGGTGGCATTACTTGGAAGCTGCAAAACTTGAGATACTAAGCAAGACGCAAGGCAAGTGGATGACCGGAAAAAAGATTTCAAGCTGAAAGTACTTGGCCTATGCAACATGAAAACTAAGTTTCACCATATACCTTCTGAAAACACAAAAGCAAGCTGCAGGTAAGGTTTCTGATTCTATTATTTTTGCTTACCTTTAATAGCTTGCTTAAGTATCTGCTTTGTAAAGCAGCTGTGTTGGTTCTTTGTCTAGTAAAATTCCCGACTTTGCTTAAACATAATTTTCCATGGGTTATCATCTTCATTTACTTATTCTCAGGGAACCAAGAGGTTTTGGATTTGTCAAGTTCTGTTATGCCAAAGATGCTGATGAGGCGAAGAAACACTTGAATTCTACAGTAATTGGTGGTCGTGAAATGAAAATTGTGTTTGCTGAGGAAAACAAGAAAACTCCTCAGGAAATGCTTGACCTCTCATCCCAATGTCCATTGCTTGAGGATTTGAGCCTTCGTTCTTGCTTTTTGTTTGAAAGGATTCACATTGCAAGTCCTTCACTTAAGCGCTTAAGCTCAGGGTTTGGCATTCCCAAAGGTCGAATACGGTAGTGGAGGTCACCATTGATGCTCCAAATTTATGCTTTCTCGAATATCATGATTATAAACTATCATACTTATCTCTTGTATCTCCTCCAACACAAGCACAAGGAAAGTCTAGTATAAGGGCAGACTTGCTTTCAGAATCTCCGGGACCAGAATCTTGTATGCTTCCTTGCTTGGGGCATATTATGAAAATCTTGATGCAGAATGGTTTTGTAAGATGGGGTCGTTGCTGAAGAGATTTAAGACGCCTGATCTAACGCTGTGCAAGAACACCAGATACGAAGGAGTTCATAGCAGTTCCATCTTCACGTGTCCACGAAGTAGAGGTATTGAATCTGTGTGGAGAATAAAGTATACTTGCCATTTTGGGTTTTTGTTAGTGGGCTGTTTTCTACTTGCCATCCTTGAGATGATACTTGTATTATGGGATAACGACCAAGAAGGTTTCATACAGTTCCTCTGCAATGGGCTGCTACGGAGAAGAAGTCTGGATCATTGGGGTTCTGATTGAGTCAGTTGCTGGCGGCATTACTTGGAAGATGCAAAACTTGAGATACTAAACAAGACGCGTGGCAAGTGGATACAGCTTGACCGGAAAAGATTTCTAGCTGCGTCAACTAATCTTGAGCAAGGCACAAAAAATTGATTTACTATCAAATGGCGTGTAGCTGGCAAGTATTTAGATGCTAGCCTAGGTGGGGTTTAGGGCGGAAAGGTTTCCTGTATTAGGTCCACTTACTGCTGGCACAAAACCCTAAATTCATTTACGAATCTCTAATATATCTATGGCAATGAAGATGAATGAGGAAAGACATAAATACCAAATATTGCAACAATCAATGTACTTATCAGTAATTTTGATAAGAGAAACCTCTTCTTAGTTGAAATGAACTGTCTGAAGATTATCCATTGCCAGTACAAACATTGGTGGCAAGAAAAACATATTGAATCAAAAGTGCACTCATGAAAAGGATCTGTGCTCATTGCAGGCTACCTGAAATTATTATGTGCTATGAGCTTGGAGTCATTCTCTGCTCATGCCAATGGACAAGCTTTCTCAAACTCCTTTTGTTCTTTGCGGCATAATTCAAACTCATCTGTATTGTAGTACATACAGCCAGCATATGAGTCCATCTCTTTCGTGCACCTCTGGTGAAGATCCTTTAGCCTACAGAGCGGAAGAGATAGTAAAAATCAGAAATACTGCCAAATGTTAAATCTTTTCAATTCTTTCAGAAATACTACCAAATGTTAATCATTTTGCTGGCTCCATCACTGGCCAATGGATCTGCCAACATTGGTTTCATGTTTTTTCTGTGTTTTCCGTGCCCCAAGGATTACTTGAGTATATACTGACCATGCACAAAAAAGGTACAGGCGAGACCCTAGATTTCGACTTACGAGTAGCTAGTCTGCCTAAAACAGGATTCGCAACCCACTTAAAGCATGAAGAGCCCGTTTTATGGAGCTAAACCACCCAAAATGCTTCTACGCTAACTCCTATTTATGCCCAATAAACAAAACATCAACAGTGCACAGAAGCACTGCAACAGTTCTACAGCTTCAAAAGCAAGATATAGATTAAAGCATAACTTATGTCACACAGGAATGTAAGTAGCACATCCAATTCCATTTTTCCTTACAATATACTCCCTCTGTCCCAGCCGAAAAGGCACAAAATTCCATTTCGGGTGTCCTATTTGAAAAGGCACAATCCCAAAATGGAAAGTTTTTACTACTTCTTTATTCATGTGATCCACTTGTCATACTCACAATAACTATCCACTTACTATTCTCTACCCCACTTTCTCTCTCCTACTTCACTTTTCATACTCACAACACTTACTCCACTATACACTCTCCTTAATTCCCGTGCAAGGCCCATTTTGTGTCTTTTCGGGATGGACGGAGGGAGTATGATTTTTGGTTTTGAAATGAGCCACCATCATTCGTCTCTAGAGAGTGAGCGATACAGGACTTCTTGTTCAAATTTAGCTAATTTATATAGCTCAAGGGACATCCTAGATATTAACTGATTGATACACCAGAGAACTTCCCAATATTTTTGTGTGTGCATTAAACAATACCTTAGTTATATATGATAAGAAGCCACTGTACTCTTCAATGAAGCTGGCTTATAAACCCGCCTGTGCACACAATCTCCATCATCATGGGGGAATGACTTTCCTCTGTACTAAACTAAACTACTGGAAAAAGAGCGAAATGCCACATTGGTAAACTTAATGTTGTCATCACTAATTTCTAGAGGAGCAAAGAAAATGGTCCCAAGTATGGAATTCAAAACTGAAAGATAACATATATTTTACTCCATCTGTTCCTAAATAAGTCCAATTTTTTTGTGAAATTATCAAATCAATCTTCATCAACTATAATGTCTTAATTGAATTTGCGATCATATGGTGGGATCACTAAAGTATTTATTCACATGATCTAGTAAAAGTGCTTGTAAGTCAACATCTTTATATTACTTCAAAAACTGATAAGTATATTCACTTAGGGACAGAGGGAGTATATAATATTTTTGTCTTTGACAAAGCTAATTATGATAACTAGGAAATGGTTTGCTTCCCTTTCCATTTTTCCCTTTTCTTGTCGGTGGGGAGGAGTAATGAGCTGAATTAAACAAGACAATAATATAAAGCTCAATCAACTGTCTTTCAATCCTCTAACATGAATCACTTATTTAAGACAAAATATCTTGAAAAAGCCTTACAATACAAACATTCGTGAAGTTTTTTATATATAATGCGACATAGGGGATCCCAATGTATCTGAACCATTAACGGGCCACGTTTCCTGTCTAGCATGCCTATGAAATGCATCCCCTGCTCAAATCCCCTACTAAAATAAAGGTTGGAAACTCCATGATTTTCATAGTTTACTTTATTCCTTGTAGACACAAGTCGTAAGCAATGATGATTTTCTCATAATAATTGAACTCGATTGGTAGTAAAAGGTCACTTGGTGTTGCAACAAACATATTTGCAATTAAAAGCATACCACACACTTCAGAGGCTTTAGATAACCCAAGTAGTAATATATTTGGCATTTTAATACAACACAACTTGTTGGCTGTTGCTCGTTTGCTGTGCAACAATATAAATATCTTTAGTTTTATTTAAATATTGCATTCCACTCTGAAATCTTAATGAAATGACATGAAATAGACGAGTATTATTGTGTGCCAAAACCATGGCTTAAAGATCAAAGCAGCTCAATCAAGTATGAGATAATTATCTAAAACAACATCACATAAAAGTTTTCTATAGATTATGTAGGCATAATCACATTAGACTTGATCTATCATTAATGTTACGCAAAAAAACATAGACCTAGAAAAGAAATAGGAGTGGAAAGGAAATAGAGAGCATAGGTAAAATCTAGAAATCTGGGTGTTAGAAAATGGTTTATACCAAGATAAGCCTATTTCTTCATCGCCATCAGTCTGGACAGTCTCAGATTCCTACATGATCGGAAAATTGAGGGTGACACTATTCTCAGGAAAGTCAAGAAGGGGTGGCAGGAAGCACAGGAAGAGGAAGAGAAGAGGAACAAGGGGAAAACAGGGGAGGGATGGCAAGTAAAAAGGATAAAAAGCACATGGGAGGAGGGGGGTCGATTGGAATTATTATCCTTAGAAATGTCGGCTTCCCCAGACAGTTTCAAGCTCTCTTACAGTTCTCTGGGGTCATTTTGTTCTAATCTCTCCCCCTTTTCATCTGTCAGATTTGGATAATATTGTCTCTACTCTGTCTATTATTAACAATATCCGACCTCACTCAAAAAAAGAAGATTTTTTGATAAGTAGTGTGTATGCAGATAAGTTCCCCGAGAAGATTCTCGTCTCCTAAACTAAACTTAACGGCAAACCATCTACTTTGTAACACTATATTCGCGTAACATTTTATTTAAGAATGTACCAAATTCCAATCTGAGCAACTGAACTCGTCAAAGAAATCAGCTCCTTTTACAAGGTTTGCTCAATACGTTAATGACAGTCAAAAACCTAATTAAACAATCACAACATCTTAATTATCAATGCTGTATCACCCTTTGATTCAAAGCAAGAAACAGACTGAAAATTACACACAGAAATATGCGACATGGGCAAAAATTGAATGTACTCACAGGCCAAGTACGCAGCGGGTGACTTGTTGACCTTTCTCGAGACATTTCTCGGGATTCGGGTCGGCTTTCTTGCACTTGAGAAACGCCATGTTCTCACCTCTACATTTAGTAGCGATATGCTTCGACGATGCCATTAGCACCGCCGACGTCGGAATTGGTTCTCCCACCGCATTCACTGTCGACGCCATTTCTCTCCCACTCCCACTCCCCGATCGGATCGATCACCTACCTAAGCAAGCATTAAACCAATTATCATCAATTAGCGGAGAAACCAATAGAAAATAATACTGATTTCTCAACCCAAACAAATAGAAATTGATAAAATTGACAGAAAATGCTTAAAAAATTTATGAAAATCGCACCTTTTTCGTTCTTCTAGATTGGCCGATTGTTTTTTGGGATATTAGGGCTCAGATAGAAGAAGACCAGTACAGCACCTGAGTGACGCTAACGTGCGCGCCGTATGTAACGATAAACCCAACAAATGATTTTTTAAAGAGAATTGTTATATAAACCCGTAAAATTGTTGAGTAAACCCGTAACATTAAAATCACCCCAAAAAATTAAAATAAACCCCCACTTTTTCCTTTATACCCCACTCACCCACACATCCACACCCACACCCATTAACCCTTTCATTTACTCTCTCTCACCCACACCACCCACCACCATATTTTTAGAGAGAGAAAGAGAGAGAAAATCAGTTTGAGAGAAAAGAAGAAGAAATCAACTGATTTTTAGAAAGAGAGAGTGAGAAATTTTGATTTTTGGTTCGATTGCATTTAAATTTCTGGATTTGGGTGGTTCGGCCGCTACCAACCGAACTTTTTAAAAATTTCGGCAAACCAGAGCCGAACTTTTAAAAAATTTCGGGTGTGGCCGAACTTTTTCAATATTTTCTAGGGGGTGGCGAACTTTTCAAAATAGACTAGTTTTTAAAAATTTCGTAGGGTGTGGCCGAACTTTTTCAATATTTTCGTAGGGGTGGCCGAACTGAATCAATTTCTGGCCATCTTGACGAATTTTTGCAAAACGAAAAATAAAATAAAAGTTTAACAAATTTATATGCAGGAATTGCAGATTGTTTGAAGAATCTGTTTTTATGTTTCTCCGGGTTTCAGTTTTGAGTGTTGATGAAAAAATGGTAGTGGGTGGAGGATTGTGTCGAAGCTGCGTGGTGGCGGTTGGGATGGTGGTGGCCGGATTCGAGAGAGACGGTGGGTTGGGATGAAGGGTGGTAGAGTGGTTAGCTTGAGGGGGAAGGTGGGGTAATGGGTGTATGAATTAGGGGTAGAAAAGTAGTTTCATTCGGTGACATAGTTGTAATTTGTACGTTACGGATTTACTCAACATTTTTACGGGTTTATATAACAATTCTCTTTTTTTAACCATAAATGGTAAATACTAAATACAAGGAACGAAAAATACAGGGAACGAAAAATTCCAACGCTGCCCTTGCCCGTCTCGTGTAAGTATACACGAGATGTCATCTATCATCTCGTGTATATTTACACGAGATGGAAAACGTTCTTTCGCACGTCTCGTGTAAGTTTACACGAGATGTTATCTATCCTCTCGTGTATATTTACACGAGATGGAAAGAAACGCCGCCACTGCACGTCCTCGTGTATATTTACCCGAGATGGAAAGAACGCCGCCAGCACGTCTCGTGTAAGTTTACACGAGATGTAATCTATCATCTCGTGTATATATACACGAGGTGGTAGATGATATCTCGTGTATACTTACACGAAATAGTGTTCTCCAATTCAATTTCGTCGATTTTTCGTAAAAATCTGAATAAATTCCTATGTATATAGTGAAATTATTTTGAAAATCTCACTCATAATTGTTTATTTTCGAATTGTGTGTTTGGTTGATCCAATTTTATTTTGTATATATAAATTGTGATCTAGGGTTTCAGATCTCAATTTGTTAATCATGACGGTTTCGACAATAGAATTGTATCCGAGCAGTGTATATGATTTGAGCAGTCGATCTGTAAACCCGCCACCGGAAAATTCAATTGCTACTGGTGGATACTGACGACTGCTGACAGTGAAAAATGAGGGAAGGCGAGGTTCTGCCGGCGTTTGGAGAGGGGAGTGAGAATTGGAAAGACAAAAATTAAAAAAAAAAAAGTATATAAATGAATATTTTAGTAATTTTGTTGATTTCCTGTATTTTTGGTCCCTGTATTTAACTATATCCCCATAAATATTGACAAATAACATGGGCACTTATGTCTTTTAGACACAATTTATTTAAATTATACAATCTGTAAAAAAAAATTATTCGCACACTACTGATTTAGGGTTCAGAGGAGCATTAACCCAACAAAGGTTGAAGCTTTCACTGTCGACGCCATTTCTCTCCCACTCCCCGATCGGATCGATCACCTACCTAAGCAAGCATTAACCCAACAAAGGTTGAAGCTTTCAGGTTAGGGAAAATTGCTAATTTTCTCAATTGATTTGTGAGGTCTTTTTTTTTAATTGTTTTTGTGAAATTCGATTGAAATTTTGTTATTGTTTTCTTGATTTTGTAGACACGAGAAATGGGAGATAAGAAGAAGAGTGCTACGTTGTTCATAAGGCTTGTGTCGGCGGCGGGGACCGGATTTTTCTATGTGAAGAAGAAGAATCCGAAGAAGATTCAGACAAAACTTGAGTTTCGTAAGTATGATCCTCGTGTCAACAAGCACGTTCTGTTTACGGAAGCCAAAATGAAGTGAGAGAGAGAGGCTCTGACAATGGTAGATTTTTATTATGAATTCTTACTACATGTTTGAAGATGCTATTTTTATGTTCTTGTTCGTACTGAAATGACTTTGAAGACACTGGTCTGAATCATTGAGTTATAAGCATTTCGTCTGGTCATTGACTTGACTTCAAAATTTCGGTGTTACTTGCATTGTTTGTTACTCCCTCTATTCCAAAATCATTGTCCATTTTTGTTCTTGTTCTTGATCAAGAAAAAATGGACATTCATTTTGGACGGAGATAGTTTTACTTGATTTTGGTGTGCTTTGCTTTCCCCTGTTCTTGGTTACAATATATGCCAGGTGTATGTATGCTGCCATACTTCTAAAAGAAGTACCAACTGCACCGGACACAATGAAATGCTATAGGGAAAAACCATATCTTCTCGGTTAAACCTTTTAGATTCAATAGCCTTGATCTCTTCTTAGGGAAGCACTATGTGTAGATAAGTTAGAATTACCAGTCTGCCCTGAAGAGTCACCACAGTAGGGTCTATTAGCAACATGGCATCACTCCGCAAGCTACTTAAGGTTCCATATGCATCAGCAGCTGGCAAGTCTCTTGATCCACTATATCCACACGGAGGACTTCTTGAATGTCACTTGTCTAATTGAATATGATACCGCTCTTTCCAATCACACCACTTTTATTTTCAGTTCGGCGAATCAAACGCATAAAGAATTCCTTTGATGAGGCTTCATAGCAAGGAGGGAGGGGGGGGGAGGGGAGGGAAGATGACTGCCAGTTACCACCCTCGAATGATAGGGGTTGAGGAAGCAAGCAAGTGCTGAGACTTGGATGGGCAATCATGACGATAGGATGCATTTTGAAAGAGAGCCTACCTCACAACAGAGGCTGTAGCTGATATCTGCACTTGTGCCACTACAAATATTCTGAATTATCTGTTCACCTTTCCCAATAATGAATCCAATCTGATCAGAAGCTACAAGGAACCAGACTTTAACTTCTGGGGCTTCTTCAAAGCCCTCATCATCTGAGTCGTCAGCAACAACCTGATATTGTCATTCTTATTGTCAGAGTACGAGTACAGGTTTATATATTGTCATTCTTAGTTGAAGCTTGCAGAAAGTACAGATCTCTCGTATGTTCAAAACTCGAAAAGGGTCCAATAGGGTTAGATGTATTACCGTAAAAGCTGGTGATCCGAAGGGGCTTTACCAGAAGACATTTGGGTCTACTATCAAGATATACACGCAGTTAACGAGCGTACGAGACTTTTGTGACGGTTTCTTTCTTTACTAGATGTGGGATTGGGCTAGTCATCTCATCTCCATTCTAGTTTTGTTAAGGGTGTTACAGTTATAGTTAGCTAGCCTGGATGGTTTTTCCATGGCAGTTGTGGTTTAAGCTCTAGCATTTCCAGTTGAAGCAACACATTTATGTTTAAAATTTACTGATATACTCCCTCCGTCCCAAAATGTTTGTCCCATTTGACTTTTTTGGTGAATTTTAATCACAAATATATGATAATTTAATTATGTTCATGGAATTCTAAAAATTCCTATTGATTCACCATTAATTATATTATCAACAACTTTTAGAATTTCATGAACATGATTAATCTCTCATAAATTTGTGGTCAAAGTTTAACAAAAAAGTCAAATGAGACAAACATTTTGGGACGAAGGGACTACTTATTGTAGTCATTACTGAGCAAAAAATGAAATCTGTTGTTAGATTTACTGATTTATTTATGATTTATTTATATGAAGTTCAACTTTTGGGGAAGTAAATTAAGTCATATGACTTGATTTTGTTCTCAATAACTCTTTCGGTACTTTATTCAAAAAAATGATCTTTTCTCACTTTTTTTTTTCATTATTAATTATTATGAATAAATTTCAAGCAATTATTTTAAATTGATTTAATTATCTTAATGAAAATATAAAACTTGTTAATGATCGTATAGTTGATGATAAATTAAATACAAATTTTAAATTTACATTAGTATAATTATTGCTAAAAATTCATTCGTTATTCGTAATAACGATATAATAAAAGAAGAAGGAAAATCATTTTGATGAGACGGAGGGAGAGTATTATGTTCCAATCTTTTTGCAGATAGAACAATGGAAATTATTTTTTAAGATGGAATAATAAATGGGAATTTCTTTATGAATGAGAAGGGAAAATGAATTGGAAATTACATGAAGGCAATTTAAATGAATTTGAAAATACAAAATTTATTTTAGGTAGGAAAAGAAAGCCCAAAATATGGGATATACTGTAGATGGAAGTGACAGTGTACTTGGAATTTAAAACTTTAACAAAACAAAACAAAACAAACATTATCACAAAAATTGCTATCCACTAGATGTGATTTCTAGTGACGTGGCCCAATAGAAATTCGTCTGGCCACTATTAAATCTCATGTGCACTTTTTCAAGAAAGACCTACTCCCTCCTTCCCGCTACTCTCTCTCTAGTAATTGCACAGTTACGTTACTGTTTATGTGTGAATTAAGAAAATAAATAATGAAAAAAATGTTGTGAATATGAAAAGTGAAGTTGGAGAGAGAAAGTGAGATAGGAAATAGTGATTTGATTGATGTTGTGAGTATACAAGTAAAGTAGGAGATAGAATTAGTGTATGGAATAATAAAAATTCTTTGCCATTTTAAAAAGTGTGCAATTTATAATGAGATGTCTAACGAGAAAAGTATGCAATTTATAGCTGGAAGTAGGGAGTAATCATACGCAGACACTATATAACTATTCCAAAATACTCCCTCCGTCCCAATAGTAGCTTCCCATTTTGCCATTTTGGGTATCCCGTTAATAGCTTCCCCTTTCCTTTTTTGACAAAGGAATCTTTACTATTCCCTCCACTCATTCTCTCTCCTACATTATTTTAATACTCACAACACTATTATAATTTACTATTCCCTCCACTCATTCTCTCTCCTATTTTCAAATTACACTCACAACATTTTTACTTCCCCCTCATTTTATTAATTTGCGTGCACAGAAAAAATTGGGCACCTCTTATTGGGACGGAGGGAGTATTCACTACACAGATTAGCACACTTGTCCTCTCTCTCACACACACACACCCATTATTACAAACCTCCATCACCATTTGCAGAAGCTCCGGGAACTTGAATAAACAAATAAAGTTGTAATCTTTGAGCAAAAAAAGTAAATTTTAGCTTCTGGGTTGTTGGCAGTTCAGGCAGCAAGCCATTATCAAGATTGTTTTTGGGCTTTTTTTTTTTGGTGTTCTTGTTGTCGCTAAGCTTCCTTTAATGGCTATTTGTGCATTTGCATTTCCTGGGCAGCTGAAGAAATCTGTGGGTTTTGATGCCCACAATCTTCTGTGCTCTCATTTGTCCTCTGGACCAGCAATAGCAACAACAGATCTGCAGTTTCAGTGCCCACAGAAGCTCAATCTGGTTTGATTTCTCCTTTTTTGAATGATTTAGTAATTTTTACTAATTTCTGTGTTTTAATTTTTTGTTCTTGATAGAATTATATATGAAGTTTGTTTTGTTCAATTTTGGTGAAACATTAATTGCATAATGATCACTCTTAGATAATGTTTTAGTAGTTTTCTTACTTGTTTAATTGGAAAATAATAAGGGTTGGAGCTGAAAAAACATGTATTTTGGAATGATGTTTGAAGTTTTATTTTGGAATAAAAATTGAATCTTTGAATGTGACATTGGGAATAAGAATAAAGAGATTCTCCAGAAATGGGTGGAAGCATCACTTCTTTATCCCTCACCCAGAATGGTATGAGTTCCGTAATTGTAAAAACACCCAAGCAAGAATTGACTTTTTGTTGTTATAATTCAAAAGTTTTTTGGGGATAAATTAGAACTGAAAACTTGAGTTTGTTTTTCAGTCAATAAAAAACCAAAATCAAATACTTGTTTCATGCTTTTGCGATGGAAAAGGGAAAAATAGAAAAAGCCCCTCATTTGATGATGATGGCGATGCCTTTTATGTCGTGCTTGCTTTGTTTGTGATTATTTGCTAATTTGGACTTGTACTTATCCGTACCAGACAATTTGTGATTGAAATTTGTTAATTTACTATTTGTGTACTGATTTTGGTAATAGGTGAGGAAAAGGTCAACTGGGGTTTGCGCAGCTCTATCTGAGAGAGGCGAGTATCATTCACAGAGACCGCCAACTCCTCTCCTGGATACTATCAACTATCCAATACACATGAAAAATCTGTCGGTTAAGGTATACAACTTTTAAAACAGTATACTATAGTGACATATATATACGACTTCATCATCCTCCGCCCCCAAATGAGTTTCTCGTTTGAGTTTCGACAGTAAAGAAAATAAGATTTTAAACAAATTTAGTAAAAGATATACATGAATCCATTAATGTTCACATTACAATGATCCAAGTGCACATCAGGATATTATAGTAGATAAAGGTGAAATAGTAACCGAATCTACCCGTGGCTTGTATTTTATAGCTTTAACTTAGAATTTGTTGATGTTTAACTGTATCTTCATATTTAGTAACCATGATAATATTTATAACATTTGTTGCAGGAACTTAAACAACTTGCAGATGAACTCCGTTCTGATGTAATATTTAATGTTTCCAAGACTGGAGGCCATCTTGGTTCAAGCCTTGGCGTTGTCGAGCTCACGGTGGCTCTTCATTATGTCTTCAATGCTCCGAAAGATAAGTTACTATGGGACGTTGGTCATCAGGTAGCAATCCACCTTTAGATATTTCATTTATGCATTAAGCTAGCAAAAACAGAAAACTGTGATGCTTGCGCCTATAAGTTGATTGTTTAATGAACTCTTCAGTCTTACCCACACAAAATTTTGACGGGAAGGAGAGATAAGATGCATACAATAAGACAGACAGATGGGCTTGCAGGGTTCACTAAGCGATCAGAGAGCGAGTACGATTCTTTTGGAACGGGACACAGTTCCACCACTATATCAGCAGGATTAGGCAATTCTCTACTCTACCCCCACTTTGCATTTTATGAGCACTAATGGTTCTTCTAAGTGTTGATCTTCGGTTTGGTAACTTTGGTTCGAATTGATAGGTATGGCTGTGGGAAGGGATCTAAAGGGAAGACAAAACAATGTCATCACAATTATTGGTGATGGTGCCATGACAGCAGGTCAAGCTTATGAAGCCATGAACAATGCTGGGTACTTGGATTCGGACATGATTGTCATTCTTAATGACAATAAACAGGTCTCTTTACCCACTGCTACACTCGATGGTCCGGCCCCACCTGTCGGAGCTTTGAGCAGTGCCCTTAGTAGATTGCAGTCGAATAGGCCTCTCAGAGAGCTGCGAGAAGTTGCCAAGGTAAGCCATATGATGCTTCCCTAAAAGGGTATTACTGTCTTTTTGTTTTCTTCTTCCAAGACGCCGATCTGAACTTATTTGGTGTGATTTTTATTTTTATTTATTTTTGGTACAAAGAAAAATAACTTATTTGGTGTGATTGTGACTATTGCAGGGTGTTACTAAGCAGATTGGTGGACCTATGCATGAAATTGCTGCCAAAGTTGACGAATATGCCCGTGGGATGATCAGTGGTTCTGGATCATCACTATTCGAGGAGCTCGGGCTATATTACATTGGCCCAGTTGATGGTCACAGCATAGACGATCTTGTTGCGATTCTCAAGGAGGTTAAGAGTACAAAATCAACGGGTCCCGTCCTCATTCATGTTATTACCGAGAAAGGCCGAGGTTACCCATATGCAGAGAAAGCTTCAGACAAGTACCATGGTAACTAAAGAACTACTTAAGTTGCACGAGATTTAGGATTCAAATTTTGGAAACTCTGACCTTTGCTTCTTTTTTTTTTTTTTTTTTTTGTTTTTTTTTGTTTTGTTTTTTGCAGGAGTGGTCAAATTTGATCCGGCGACAGGAAAGCAATTCAAATCAAGTGCTTTAACGCAGTCTTACACTACTTACTTTGCAGAGTCTTTAATTGCTGAAGCAGAGGTAGATAAAGATGTTGTAGCTATCCATGCTGCAATGGGAGGTGGGACCGGCTTAAATCTTTTCCTCCGCCGCTTTCCGGAACGGTGTTTTGATGTTGGAATAGCAGAACAGCATGCTGTAACTTTTGCTGCAGGATTGGCTTGTGAAGGCCTGAAACCTTTTTGTGCAATCTACTCATCTTTCCTCCAAAGGGCTTATGATCAGGTAGTGCATGATGTAGATTTGCAGAAGTTGCCTGTGAGATTTGCAATGGACAGAGCTGGGCTTGTTGGAGCAGATGGGCCCACACATGCAGGGTCGTTTGATGTCACTTTTATGGCGTGCCTGCCAAATATGGTAGTAATGGCTCCCTCGGATGAGGCTGAGCTTTTTCACATGGTTGCTACTGCTGCTGCCATTGATGACAGGCCTAGTTGTTTCCGGTACCCTCGAGGAAACGGGATTGGTGTACCACTGCCACCTGGGAACAAAGGGATTCCCCTTGAGGTATATTTTACATGCTCTTTGATATTATACCTGAATGGAAAATAGGAATACGTCGCGATATTTCATTGGATTAAGTTGTTTCTTAACTGACAACTATTATGTTTTCGTACATGGAGAAAAAACAAATTTTAGTTTAATATATAATCTCAATTAGCGAATCACTCAAACTTCTGAAAAGAAGTAAATCCATGACATATACTCTTTCCGTCCCAAAATGATAGTCGAATTTGAAAAGTCATTTTTTTTAAGGATGTAGCTTTACTTTTTTGTTTTTTGAACAACAGTAGCTTTACTTGCCTGTACATTTTGAAGTTGCACTAAAATCATTCAAATGAGGCATTTTTCTTGGGAAATCAAGAGGGAAATCTGGCAATGTTTAGGACGGAGGAGTGAGTAGTTTTAAGCATATAAGAATATCTCTTTTTGTAAACAGGACCTTTGAAGTTACGTTTATAAATAAGATACAAAATTCATTTCTAAAAATGCAGTGTTGTTTTAATGAAGAATTGGAAACAATATCCGACTCCATTTCCAGCAAACATTATTAACTAACAGGCCAACATCCGAAGTATTTGTGCTAAAATCCCTATTTCCTTTCCGGTCAACAGGTTGGTAAAGGCCGCATATTAATTGAAGGGGAGAGAGTAGCTCTCTTGGGCTATGGAACAGCGGTTCAGAGCTGTTTGGCTGCTGCTGCTTTAGTTGAACCCCACGGTTTAAAGTTAACAGTTGCAGATGCACGCTTCTGCAAGCCATTGGATCATGGTCTAATTCGTAGCCTGGCAAAATCTCATGATGTCTTAATCACAGTAGAAGAAGGATCCATTGGAGGGTTTGGATCTCATGTTGCCCAGTTCATGGCCTTAGATGGGCTTCTAGATGGGAAAACAAAGGTGAGAATGATAGGTTTTAATACAGTTTCTTGTTATTACAAAGCTAGTAAAAGGCCTAACTGTTTGTGTGTGTGTGCAGTGGCGACCACTGGTTCTTCCTGACCGGTATATTGACCATGGATCACCGGCTTACCAAATAGCTGAAGCTGGTCTTTCCCCATCTCATATAGCAGCAACAGTGTTCAATATACTCGGAAAAACAAGACAAGCTTTGGAGGTTATGACTGCCTAAATCTGCCAGGTTTTGTACCCTGTTCATTTGATGTACAAAAATTAAGTGGAAAACTGATATATTTTCTTTTTGTGAGAAGTGTTACTTTCAGCTATGGAGGTGTTGTATAGAGGGGAAGTTTGATTTGAAGATGGTTTATTTAGTGGAACAAATCATAGGTTAAAAAACAGAGCTTTGTACAACTTTTCTCTTCATTTAGTTTTTGGGTGCTCAAGAACTTACCATTTGAAGATATTGGCATATTAGGCTCCACTATTCTAATGCTTCTCGCACGATACTCCTTCCTTCCCTAAATTAATATCGAAAAAAATTCATATTTGATCTTGATCAACTACAAATTTAAAATATTTTTCGATTGGAGGGACGGAGGGAGTATTTATTTTCCTTGATATTATGACAAAATTAGATGGGGTTTCTTGAATTGGTGGGTTGATCTCAAGTCCTTGTGATTAGATGGTTGGTGGGTCATGCTCTACTTTGAAGATCGAGACTTGGGTTGACAAAACAAAGTAGTGGGAAGTGCTTTAGATATGGCGTGGAGGATTAGATGATCATATTATAATGGAGCGGAGGATTAGAACCTAATCCAACCAGCCACTGATTGATTAAGATGTTAAGTGTCAGAACAATACTCAAGTTCAAGTGATTGGAGCAAATTCCTTTCAAAACTTTCTCTTCTTCTCCGGAGTAATTGACTAAAATACCATTTTATTAATTGGTTTATAAATGTTACTATAACCCTACAACAAATCATTATTTCATTGATTTAAATATTTAACCATCACTATTTTTAACAATTTAATCAGAATAAACAAGCATATAAAGAGTTATAGCACATGCTACTGTATAAAGTTATCTAAGGTTAACATGAAAATCAAATACTCCTTTTGTACCATCTTAAATTGTAAATAACTAGTACTTTCCTACCCGTGTCAAGATACGGTGACAGTACGACATAAATATAGTGTGTTTGAGATCAAACTCTCAAAATGCATAAGTCTAGTATCTATCATCAAATTGTAAACTCTTAAAATTTTCATTTGATTGCAAGAACGACAATATTAATGATTCATTACATACATAATAGTTCCTGATTTTTAATTGAACATTTCAAAAATAAATCTGTCTCTTTGGTATTTGTTACAAAAAGAAAAATAGAAAGTAAAATCACATTCTACAATATAGCCAAAATAAGATTGACAAAATACAATTTTATTATTATAACCAAAAAGAAAATTATAAGAAAGTATGATTTCAATTAACTAAAGTTAATCAAATTACATAATCCCAACCCCACCCACTTTCCTCTTTCCCCTCACCCCCCCTTACCTCACCCTCTTTCATGTAACCTAAAACCAGCTCACTATCCTTTGAGTTGCAGTTTTCCAAACTTTCAATACTATTATAGAGAAATCATGCTCTAAAATGATACACTGTCGAAAATAAAATCTTGACCAAGTATATCAATTATTCTGAATGCCTGCAATAACAAAGCTAAGTAAAGACATAGAAACAAATTGCAAATATTCCTGAATAACAATAGCAAGCTCACCTTATAAGATATCTCCCCAAACTTTTCAGCACTTTCAAGAAAGTTTGACTTGGTGAATAAAAGTACTCGTTCCAAAGCTGAAATATATGTTACTTATTGCATGAAAATATCACATCCGGCCTTAAATGAGATTGAGTTGGTGTCCCATGACTGAAAAGAAAATGCTTATTAGATAATATCATAATATTATGCAAATTATGTGCACTAAATTTGATTATACTTATAAAAGTTTTAAGAGTTGAAGAAGAACCGAATTAGTACCCTCGTCAATCTGTTTCATCAACCACTTCCCAATCCCACCTCTCTTCCATTCAAAACACTCACTCCAACTATTACTATGTAACCCATCCAACCCTACACTCCTTTATGTAAACTTCATACACTCACTCTTTTATTCATTTTTAACCTAAAAAAATAACAACACCCATCCACCCTTGTATTCTTATTCAACATATACAGTCTTCAAAATAAAAAAAAAACTAATCATAGGCATGACTGCAATTGACATATAGTATTCTTTTTTTTTTCTCATTTTTGTTTGTTCTTGTATCTGTAGGGTTTTTTATAGATATGTTTGGAAGAATTTACCTTTGTTCTTGGCTCTCAAAGTTGTTGCTTCTTGGTTATGTTTTCCTTTTGTTCTTTTCTTTCTACTTAATTTACAATAATGACACAAAAACTTACATCCTCCCATGAGGATTTTTCCATTCGAAGATACACTGAGGTGTTGTGAGTGGGTAGGAGAGAGAAAATGAGATAGAAAATAGTAAGGTGATAGTCGTTATAAGTATTAAAAGTGAGTCCCCTTAATAAATAAATATTATATACTTTCGTTCATAGAAAATGAGACTTATCAATAAGACGCTCTAGATGACAAAGTTGGTAAGATTATTCGGAATAGAAGTAGAGGGAGTATTGCGTTAAATTAAAGTCAAAATATGCATTTTGACTAACGGAAGTTAGTCATATAACTAACTCCGGGTAATATGTCATGTGAAATGATCAATTTGTTCCTAAAAAAAAAGATGTCAATGATATATGACTTGAAAATATAACATCATATTTTTTTTATTTGCAACAAATTATAAAAACAAATACTCCCTCCATCTCGAAAAATTTAGAACACTTTGACTTTAATGGTCAACTCAATTAAAAAAATAAATACTTCCTACGTCTCGAAAAATTTAGATCACTTTGACTTTAATGGTCAACTCAATCAAATTTTGACCGTAATTTTATGAAAATTTAGATATATTTATTCAATTATAAAAATTGTTATTGTTTTACCATTAGAAATACTATCAATTACAATTTTTAGAATTTCATGAAAATATCTATATTTTTCTATAAAATTATTCATATTTTTTTTATTAAAATATGTCAAAATTTGATTGAGTTGATTCTGCGAAATAAAGGGAGTGGTCGGATCTACACACTTTTATTTTTAAAAAGTATATTACAAAAGTAACAAAAATCCAAGTCAGTTAAATTGTAAATTGAGATAAAGTCAGACAGTCAGTATACACAACCGGACCACTTGCTTGTTTTTTTTTCCAAAATAAAAGGAGTGATCGGATCTACACACTTTTATTTTTAAAAAGTATATTACAAAAGTAACAAAATTCCAAGTCAGTTAAATTGTAAATTGAGAGAAAGTCAGGCAGTCGGTACACACAACCGGACCACTTGCTTGTTTTCTTTCCATTTACATTTGAATTGAAAATCTTGGTACACGCCAATTTTCAAATAATAGTTATGTATATTATTACTACATTATTATACGCCCATCCCGTCCCACGTGAATGAAATTTTTTAGTCAAATTGATGTAACTTTAATCAATAATTTAAATAAAAAATAGTGATTCTAATAAAAATTTAACTTTTTTATTACAACACAATTAATAATATTTTCAATAATGATTTTTAGATTTTTATAAGAATTATTATTTTCTATTTAAATTAATAGTTAAAATTATTGCAATTTGATTAAAAGTCTCGTGATGGAGGGAGTATATATTGAAATAGAAATCGACAATCTACGGCCGTAGGATCAAACAAATTGAAAAGAAATCCAACGATTTAAAATAAAAGAAGTTAAAACTGATTAATAATAGCCCTAGGATCATAGTAGTTATGGATCGATCTGAGCCATACATTCAGTGGTTTTATCCAGTGTGTATTATCTTTTTTTAGATTAAATCTCAACCCCTCTTTGTCTTTTCCCAAGTTGAATCTCAGCCACTCATTGTGTGGCGGTTATTCATGAGCTCTATTATAATATAGACTAGCAGTACCCCCATGCGATGCACGGCGATTGAGTTTCTTCATTTTAATTCATTATGCGACATTATTAACCCATTCTCATATAAAAAATATCATAACAACAACCTCGTCACATGAAAGTATGTACGTCAACGGAATTTTACGTAGCGGAAATATCGTACGGAGATTACAAATTCCGAAAAACCTCTTTGTACACAACGTTTGTGGTAGAAGCATCGAATTCACAGTCGCTATCATTTTTAAGAATTAAAATTTTAAGTCCACTCGGATCGGTAACTCTCGAAAGAGCAACATATAACTGTCCATGAGTGAAAACAGGCTTCTTTAAAAGTAAATCGACTATTGATAATGACTGACCTTGACTTTTGTTTATGGACATCGCATAAGACACAAACAACGAAAATTGCCTTCTCTCAAATCTGAAAGGCACCCTCGTATCGGACGAGGTTAAAGACATCCTCGGAATAAGAACCTTTGACCCCATGTTGCTACCTGATAACGATTCACCCTCAAGAACGTGGTTTCCTAGCCTTGTTATGACCAACCTTGTCCCAATACACAAACCAACTGACGGGTCAATGTTGCGAAGTAACATCACCGGCGTTTCGACTTTTAAATTCAACGTATGATTAGGTAGTCCAGAAGAGGAAATGCTATTTAAAAATTTCGGGGTGTGCAAATCGGTCAAGAACTCAACATTCTGATCAGAATGGCAAGGAGTATCTCAACTCAAATAAGTCTTCCTCTTTGTCTTGTTAAAAGAAATCATATAGTAATTAACCGCATTCACTATGTCCAAAGTTGGGGCCAATATCGCTCTTTCAGCGAAGTAGGAAACATCATTTCGACCCAACAAAAATTCTGAATATGTACTCTCAACAACCCCACTAATCACATCACCAAACTCCTTAACTAAGAACTTATCTGGTATGTCAATATTAGTAAGACCGTCTTTTGGTTCGTTTACTTTTCCATCGCCAATATCTTCCAACCACTTTGCAAATTCCTTCAACTGAATTGCATCGTTATCGTCTCCTATATTTTGCAACCTCATATTCTTCGTTATCCTCAAAACTTTGCAGTTCTGCCAAAGATATGACGAATTTATTGTCGCACGTACAACATCCTGTCTAGATCCCTTCGGTATAACAGGAAGAATTTGCCTGAAATCTCCGCCAAGTACGATTGTTTTCCCTCCAAAAGGCAACTCCCTTCTTCGAGAATCATTAACTCCCATTATATCATGCATGCTCCTATCTAAGGCCTCGAAACAATGTTTATGCATCATCGGTGCTTCATCCCATATAATCAGTCGACATTTTATTATCAATTCCGCTAAAGGACTTCCTTGTTGAACGTTGCAAACAAAATCCTCATTCAAATTGAAAGGAATTAAGAACCTCGAATAAGCTGTCCTGCCACCGGGAAGCAAAAGTGATGCTATACCACTGGATGCGACATTCAACACAATTTATCTTCTTGCTCGCAAGAATGCTAATAAAGTCCTCCATATGAAGGTCTTTCCACTTCCTCCATACCCGCAAACGAAGAACATTTCCCCAAATTCGGCTGCACATGCTTTCAAAATAGAGTCATATACGTTTCTTTGGTCTTCATTTAACTTCTCCTCCATTTTTTTGCATTCTTCATCCAAACTCATACGATCGTAGTTCATCTCATCGTAGATTAGTCTATTAGAATGAATATGGAAGAATTCAGTGTCTGGAAAGGGCATCGTCTCAAACTCATGCAGACTTCTCCCTTGATTTCGAAGTATTTTCTCAATCTCAACAAGTGTATAATTTTTCAACTGCGCATCCTCTAACACCAATCCTGTACAAAGAAAGAAATATTTACAAAAATACATTTACTTACGAAATAAGTAAGCAGTAATGAATCACATTTACCGACCTGGATGATTCAAATTAATTCGTTGCCTGTATAGAATATCATCTGATAAAAACGTCCAACATGACTCCCAAACAAGTTCCGGTCTATTAATGGATCCGGATACCAAAAGGGTCGCGAATAGGAAGCGCAATGAATGCGCGGAAGAAAATTCGCCAGCTTCCTGAATCCCATCAATAAACTCCTTATCGTCATTCAACAAACCTAACTCATAACATGCATCTCGCATAGAAGGAAACCTTTTCCCATTAACAATACATAAATCATCATAACATGTTGCCCCACATACCTTATTCAACAGACATCTCAAGTAGTACCTCTCGCCGGAACCCGGAGGTACGAAGAAGATACGCCCAATTGCAAAACCCTTTTTTCGTGGTAACCACTGACGAATATCTGCTTTCCAAACAAATTTCATAGGGAACTGAGCATATGTTAATTGCCTACCTTCAGGATATTTCTTATTTGCTTCCATCCAACCCAAAAACATACTTCATCCTACAGACTCTCTTTCCATGACAGTACCTATATCATCAGAGTCTGAGAATATCACACCTTGCTCATCAGGAAGATGGAAACTCAAACGCTTAACATGTGGATCCTTATATTGTATTTCATACCCAAATATCCTCCAAGCCGCCTCACAAGATGATACATAACGACAGTCGTAATATAAATTAACCACATCGACAATTCTATCAGAGCATTCATCATTCGCCTCTCGAGAAAAAGTCGCTGTCACACGATCATTCCCTTTGTTGATATATTTAAACAAATACTTAATCGCTCGGGACTGATTGCACCATTCAACATTCAAATGCGCTCCGTATTTCAAAAACAAATAACGATTATGAGGGACAACGTGTCTGTTATCCAGGTAAACCCCATTCTTCAAGACCATTCGCCCGTTATCTCTTCTCCTATATACCACATAACCGTCATCATCAATTTGAGTTGTGTCAACAATTTTTTTTTGGATAATGCTTCGAACAATGACCGCCAATCATACATAGTGACACTACCAGAAACTGAGTCTTTACCAAGGGAATGACCAGCGACGGAATGATTCCGTCGCTATATAGCGACAGAAATTATGCTTTAGCGACAGAATAATTTTGGCGGCAGTTTTACCGACGGAATTCAATTCTGTTGCTAAGTTTCGTCGCTAAAAACGAATATTCGTTTCATTACCGCCACTAGATTGGCGCCTGAATTACCGACGGAATATTCCCTCGCTAGTGCTTTCTCAGCGGCGAAATTATTTCGTCGGTGAAAATTTAATATTTTTTTATTTTTTAAAATAAACCAGCGACGGAATGTTTCCGTCGGTGATAAATTAATTTTGTTTTTTATTTTTTTATTTATCAGCGACGGAAAGATTCCGTCGGTGATTATAACATTTAATTTTTAATTAATCAGCGACGGAATTATTCCGTCGGTAGAAATTAAATATTTTTTATTTTTTTTAAATAAACCACCGACGAAATATTTCCGTCGGTGATAAATTAATTTTTTTTATTTTTTTAATTTATCAGCGACGTAAATATTCCGTCGGTGATTATAACATTTAATTTTTAATTATTTTTAATTAATCAGCGACGAAAATATTCCGTCGGTGATAAATTAATTTTTTTTTTAATTTATCAGCGACGGATTTATTCCGTCGGTGATTATAGCATTTCATTTTTAATTATTTTTAATTAAACAGCGACGGAATTATTCCGTCGGTGATAAATAATTTTTGTTTTTTATTTTTTTATTTATCAGCGACGATATTATTCCGTCGGTGATTATAACATTTAATTTTTAATTATTTTTAGAACTAATTAACAAAATAACTAACTGAAAACATTAAAAAAATTAACTGGAAACGTTAGAAAATTGCTTGGAATTTCAAAAAACTAACTGAAATTTTGAAAAACTAACTGAAAACGTTAAAAAACTAACTGAAAATGTTAAAAAAATGACTGAAATTCTAAAAAACTAACTGGTTTAGGGTTTAGGGTTTAGGGTTTAGGGGTTAGAGTTTAGGGTTTAGGGATATGATTTAGGGGTTGGGGTATAAGTATATGAGGTTTGAGATTTAGGGTTTAGGGTTTATGCTTAGGGTTAGAGTTTAGGGTTTAGGGGTATAAGTATATGATTTAGGGTTTAGGGGTTGGGGTAGTAGCGGTAGTAGTGGTGGTAGTGGTAGTAGTAGTAGTGGTGGTAGTGTGGTAGTAGTGGTAGTAGTGGTGGTAGTGGTAGTAGTAGTGGTGGTGGTAGTGGTAGTATACGTAGTAGTATTAGTAATAGTAGTGGTAGTAGTGGTGGTAGTAGCGGTAGTAGTGGTAGTAGTAGTGGTGGTAGTGATAGTGGTGGTGGTAGTATGTAGTGGTGGTGCGTGGTGGTGGTAGTAGTAGTGGTTGTAGTAGTAATAGTTGTGGTGGTATAGTAATGGTGGTAGTGGTAGTGATAGTAGTGGTGGAGTGGTGGTGGTGGTAGTGGTAAAAGTGATGGTAGTGGTGATAGTGGTGGTGGTGGTGCATGGTGGTGGTGGTGGTAGTACGTAGTGGTGGTAGTAGTAATAGTTGTGGTGGTATAGTAATGGTGGTAGTGGTAGTGATAGTAGTGGTGGAGTGGTGGTGGTGGTAGTGCTGGTAGTGGTAATAGTGATGGTAGTGGTGATAGTGGTGGTGGTGGTGCGTGGTGGTGGTGGTAGTAGTGGTTGTAGTAGTAATAGGTGTGGTGGTATAGTAATGGTGGTAGTGGTAGTGATAGTGATAGTGGTGGTGGAGTGGTGGTGGTGGTAGTGGTGGTAGTGGTAATAGTGATGGTAGTAGTGGTGGTGGTGGTGCGTGGTGGTGGTAGTACGTAGTGGTGGTAGTAGTAATAGTTGTGGTGGTAAAGTAATGGTGGTAGTGGTAGTGATAGTAGTAGTGGAGTGGTGGTGGTGGTATTGGTGGTAGTGCATGGTAATAGTGATGGTAGTGGTGATAGTGGTGGTGGTGGTGCATGGTGATGGTGGTGGTAGTACGTAGTGGTGGTAGTAGTAATAGTTGTGGTGGTATAGTAATGGTGGTAGTGGTAGTGATAGTAGTTGTGGAGTGGTGGTGGTGGTAGTGGTAATAGTGATGGTAGTGGTGATAGTGGTGGTGGTGGTGCGTGGTGGTGGTGGTAGTAGTGGTTGTAGTAGTAATAGTTGTGGTGGTATAGTAATGGTGGTAGTGGTAGTGATAGTAGTGGTGGAGTGGTGGTGGTGGTAGTGGTGGTAGTGGTAATAGTGATGGTAGTGGTGATAGTGGTGGTGGTGGTGCGTGGTGGTGGTGGTAGTACGTAGTGGTGGTAGTAGTAATAGTTGTGGTGGTATAGTAATGGTGGTAGTGGTAGTGATAGTAGCGGTGGAGTGGTGGTGGTGGTAGTGGTGGTAGTGGTAATAGTGATGATAGTGGTGATAGTGATGGTGGTGGTGCGTGGTGGTGGTGGTAGTACGTAGTGGTGGTAGTAGTAATAGTTGTGGTGGTATAGTAATGGTGGTAGTGGTAGTGATAGTAGTGGTGGAGTGGTGGTGGTGGTAGTTGTAGTAGTGGTAATAGTGATGGTAGTGGTGATAGTGGCGGCGAAATAATTATGTCGGTGTTAATTAGATTTTTAAAAATTTGTTTAGCTCTATTTTATTTTATTTTAATTTATGATTTATTTATTTTTCAAAAATAATATTTATTGACTTATATTTATTTTTTTGAGAGTAATTTGTTATATTTTATTTAAAATAATTTTCATGTTTTATATAAATAAAAATACTGATATTAATTAAATTAAAATTAATTAACATTTACCGGCGGAATAATTCCGTCGCTGAGGTTATTTAAACCAGCGGCGGAATTCTCCGTCAGTGAAACATGCCAAGTCATCAATCCCTGTGATTTCGTAATAACCAGTGGCGAAATTTTCCAGTAATTCTAACGACGGAATTAAATTCCGCCGCTGAAATTAATATCTACCGGCGGAATTGTTCCGTCGCTGAGGTTAAATATAAAAACAAATTATCCCTCCCCAAAATCGTTTACGACTTTATGCCCTAAACTCTCTCTCTCCTTAATTCCGCCTATCTCTCATCTCTCTCTCTTCCCTCACGGTCACACACACGCCGGAGCTGCCGCCGTCCAGCCAAGTCCACACCACCACGAAGCTGCGCCGTCCACCCAAGTCCACACCGCCACGAAGCTGCTACGTCCACCCTCTCCACCGGAGCTGACGCCGTGTTCTTCTCTCTCTTTAATTCCGCCGATCTCTCATCTCTCTCTCTCTCTTTGCATCGTTTCAAGGTAAATGAAAGGAGATTTCTCTTTACAACAAATTAATTGTATTATCTTTCATTCCCCCCTAATTTAATAATATTGCCACCTAGTTTGAATTCAAGTATTTTGAGGCATAATTTAGAAAATAAGTAGATGTACAGAGGTAGTATGCTAAATGGAATGCAAGTTTTAATAAATAAATAGTATGTATTTTTAGGGTTGTTACAGTGTATTAATGTGATTGAACACTCTATTTGACTGATGAAGTTTTAAATTGGTTTGGGTTATGTTATTTCCTTATTTGATTTTCATGCTCTTAAGGATTTTGAATATAGTGAATGGAAATTCAGTAAGTTCAAGTAAGAAACTCAGCTGATGACCACCTAGTCAAGCATGTGTCTATAATGAACGCAACAGACTTTGACTTTGTTAGGCCTCCCTCAATTTTGTATCCGGTTTCACTGGGAGATCAGCTAGGGTAATGGAGGCTTAGGAATATTGCATCTTTTGACTGCACTACTATGCTTGCAATACAACTACTCTGTACAATTTCCTGTATATATTATTTATGGTGTGTTTGACCAATAAAAATCAATAAGTTTAGGTAAGGTGGGAATGTTGGATGGGGTACTTTCAGGGATTTTTTTTTAAATTTTGGTATGAGCATGGGCATAGCAGTTGGGTGTTTAGAATTCTGCTGGTTAGGAACCAACTGATGATTGTAAGAGCTAATTTAGTTATGGTTGGTTGCCGTCTTGAAATTGATATTTGAGCAGGAAAGTGATTACAAGACGTTACTTTTTCACGGTAGGAAAAAATTGGACCTGAAAATGATTGAGAGGAGAGAAAAGTCAAGTGTAAAGATGTAATGTCTTGGTGCTCAGAGATAAAGAGAGTATATATTATTAAAAGAAATAATGTAGAAGGGAGACACAAACAATAATAGTAGTAAAGAGAAATTAGGGGGGAATATTAGTTCTTTGGATTGTTTTATTGTAACATATTCAACCGCACAAATTGGGTAGGGAGTTTACGTAAGCACAAATTATATTTAGCGACTAAAGCGTGGGCTCAAGTATTAAATAATTTTAATAATTTCAACACCAATCAATACATTAGATAAGTTACTAAATATCTAATTTTCAAGTCTTTTAAAGTCAAAGGGGGAGGAAGGGGGGGGTGAATGTCTCAATAATGTAACATATTCAACCGCACATTACCTTACTGGTTCTAGATCCCATTTTGGGGCGATTGATGACATCGCGGATGGTGATGTATGTCGCCTACGTTTGAGCACCTGATATCAATCCTGGCACCCTAGATGCACCTTAGGTCGGATCTTGTGTAAAGTCAAAGGGGGAGGGGGATGAATGTCTAAAATTAGGAAGACTTGGATGGAAGTATTGTTAAGGAATTAGACTCCTAATCATTGTCTAAAATTAGGAAGAAAACTCTTAGTGGCACTGCTTATAGGGTATTGTGGTTGGTGGTTAACATCTTAAAATATAAACAAGATGAGAGCCTTTCTCATCCACAGCTATCAAAATCCGTCCATCTTTCGTTTTGAAAGACAGAGCAAACAAGTTCTCCACTATTTGAGCAAAGGACTTTCTGTTTAATAAGAGTTTTTCCAGTTTCACCGTCCGTATTGTATCTCAGGATCTCAAACATCACAACCATGTTTGTGACGTGTATTTTCTTCACTGGTGTTATATTGTTACCTTGTTTTTACTTGTGACCGTATAACACCAGTGAAGAGTAAAACAGGCACTGTCACAAACATAGCTGTAATGTTTGAGATCCTTAGAGAGAAGAGGACAGTGAAACTGAAAAAATTTCTTATTAAACAGAAAATCCTTTGCTCAGACAGTCGAGAACTTGTTTGCTCTATCTTTCTTGGTCAAAGATGGGATAGGGTTTTGATAGTTGTGGATGAGAAAGACTCTCATCTTCTTTATAAATGTTAATTTAATTCATCATTGTGAAATTATATATTTTACAACAAAGAATTAAATATTAATATTTAAAATTATTCACAATAGTAATAATTTAAAAAATCCAAAAGCCGAAATTTCTTGATTTTCGATTATAAAGCAAGTAGACAAAGTGATATTTGCATTTCATATAATCGTGCATTTGATGGGATAGGTTTATCAAACATGCACTTAAAGGATAGAGTAGGTATTGATTCCAAGTCAACAAGTGTTGAATTTCAACTATCTAACCAACTAAGCTGCCTGAAACATATATTAATAAAGTGCACAATAATTATATTACTATAACAAGAGATAAAAATAAATTAGTAAATGTTACGCTTAATTAGGTTTCATGCTGGATTAAAGCTGGTTGGAAGTATATACTGTTTGCTTAATAATTATATTGCTAAAGAATTGTAAAATTTGAAACCTATATGACAATTAATTTGTATAAAGTTATATCTAGGGGCGTAAGTGGTTAGGTAGGGACACCATTATCCTTTAGTTTAGTTTGAACTAGAGCTCAAGATTTGTTGATACTATGAAGCCAACCCCAATTCTAAACCTAATTTTAAATATTAACAATTTACAATTATTCACAATATTAATAGGTAAAAAATCCCAGCAGCCCCAATTTAAGGCAACATGGAGCATTACAATGGAGAAATTGTTTCCCGAGAGTATAAATTTCAACAAGACATTCTTGAACTCTCGCGCTTTCACCAAAAACAACACCAGAAACTTATTGACAGGAGGTATCGCATGCCATGCATCTGGTCTCTAAAAGATTGGAAGATTGATTGGGATCTGCTCCGAGCTGCTTCGTCCGACTGGTGTGGCTGAGTCGAGGTCTGTGGCATTTTCGCGAGACAGACGATCAGTTACGGAGTAACTATCTGAATTCTGGGATTATCAGCAGACTGGGTATCGGACATTGTCGTTGATGATAGATTCATAGACTTGACTCATATAGCCAGATTGAGTCGGACCAGCCCCAGACTGTTTGATCTATCCACTTCCTTAGATATATTCATGTTGCTCATTTTGTCTGCGCACTACTTCTGCGGCTACATCGGAGTGTGTCCAGCTACGCTGTTAGAGATCATCAGGCAGCTGAGAGGTGATCGAGGATTTGACATCCAGCATATTCAATCTGGACAGGGAGCGATGGACATCATTCCACTGTTGCTAGCGGAGACATACCACGGCATTGATAGATTAGCCGAAGGATCTGAGTACATGGGTTCAGGCAGCCCCAAATTACTATCATTGTGGCTGTATGAGATATTGTGCTTGATCTCGCCACTTCCAGATGGGCAGACGACATTACCTTGGGCGACTGGACAGCGCAGGATATTGAGGGATGCCGCTACTGAGAGTTGGCATAGGAGGTTAGCCTTGGCCCGATATGAGACCGCAAACCTGTACTATTGGATTCCGGCATGGGGATTGCAGACTATGAGAGATATTTAGGACGATTCAGTGATTGTCCGACTTCCGGGACTACATGTATCATCCTTTTGCATTCCATCTCTAGTGAGCAGACAGTACGGATACCCGCAGCAGACCATTCGGACTTTGAGAGAGCAGTTGACGACTAATGCCATGCTAATGATTATGACTGAGCCTCAGACTACACAGTTCTTTGGCAGAGCATTTCTAGAAGGCTTTCTTCCGATACGACTACTACGTCGTCAGACTAGAGGTATCACATTTCTGACCACCGAGTATCTGATATGGTACAAGGAGCAGCAAGTCCTGTACAGCTGATGATAGAGGCTCGACGTCGAGAGTATTTTGGGGCATACTATTCTTCCAGCCGGACATTAAGAGACATAGAGGCCAAGAGCAACCCTGATGAAATCACTGGCGACATTACAGCAGATTATGAGAGATGGGAGCTTCAGAGAGCTGCTTTGAGAAATGATCCCGAAGAAATAGCTCGCAGAGAGGCCTTGAGGCAGGAAAGAGCAGTACTGAGAGCTACCAGACTGATTGATCCACCGGCTCACACGATACCTGAGCCAGGATGAGCTCAGACCGACTTTTTTGACATACCTAGACCAAAGAACTCCTGGGGACCGAGGCAGAGGAAGAGTAGAGATTCGAGTTCGGGAGCGGGAACGAGTTCCTAGACACTTTAAGAAGATCTGTTAATATATTGTTAAATATGAGATAGAAGCTTTAAATTTATTTTAAGAAGATCTGTGTTGCTTTTAAGTTTGTAATTCAAATTTAGGGAATGGTATAATACGTTAATTACTTCTAAACTGTTAATATATTATGAAATCAAATAATTATTAACATCCCAATTTTGTTTCATCCGTCGATTAAATTGAGTGTACGTATAATATATGGATTACAATGCAGGAGTGATGTCTATCAACGATGATCGTAGTTGGATGTACAATCGGAAGTTGCCTAATCAAAGCAATATCAATCCTGAGTTTATAAGAGGGTTGAAGGGGTTTATTGAATTTTCTAAATCAAATCCCAGTCACATGAATGGTGGTAAGATTAGGTGTCCATGCGCCAAGTGTTGTAATACCAAGTATCACAGCTTGATCGATACTCAGAAACATCTTTTGCGTAACGGGTTTGATGTTGGGTACAAACGGTGGACTCGTCATGGTGAGCAAATGATATTGCGCACAAATGTTGCGAATAATCCCCCCAGGAATATTCATGTACCTCCCTAACCCGAACCTATTATTCAGGACAATGAAGAACCACTTTTGAATATGGAAGATATGGTTAGGGATGTAGCCGATCCTGAATTCGATTGGTCAGAGAACCAACAGCAAGAACCAACCCCTGCAGCTAAGAAATTTATTGATACTATGGACTCTGCAAAAGAGAAGGTCTATCCAGGTTGCGAGATCAGTGTGTTGGAGGCTGTGGCTGAGCTCCTTAACATAAAGGCTGATTGCAATATTAGCCAGTCTGCTTATAATCGTATCATGAAAGCAATTAAGCGGATGTTGCCGAAAGAGAATAAGATGGTTACAAAATTTTATGAGACAAAGAAGTTGGTTGGGCAGATTGGGCTATGTTATGAAAAGATTGATGCGTGTAAGAATGACTGCATGCTATTCTACAAGGAAGATTCACAGAAGACAGAGTGTTCAATTTGCGGACAAAGTAGATATAAGCCAAATCGGAGGGGTAGTTCAATACACAAGAAAAACAAACCACATAAGCAGTTGCGTTACATGCCGTTGATTCCAAGACTGCAACGCCTCTACGCGTCTAAATCTACTGCAGAAGCAATGCGTTGGCATAAGGAAAGTTTGCTTAAAGAGGGTGTGTTGATTCATCCTAGTGATGGGGAGGCATGGAAACACTTTGATAAGACTTATCCTGACTTTGCGTCTGAAGCAAGAAATATACGGTTATGCATCTGCTCTGATGGTTTCAATCCGTTTGGTCCTGGGGCAAAATCTTACTCTTGTTGGCCGGTTATAGCCACTGTCTACAATCTTCCCCCTGGTTGTGTATGAGTGATCCCTACATGTTCTTGTCGTTATTCATCCCCGGACCAAACAGCCCTGGGAGGAACATTGACATCTATCTCTGACCTTTGATGGATGAATTGAAATAACTTTGGGAGGATGGGGTCGAAATGTGGGATGCTTTTAAGCGAGAGAATTTCAGCATGAAGGCTGCGTTGATGTGGACAGTTAATGACTTCCCTGCATATGGGATGTTATAGGGTTGGAGCACCCACGGGAAGTTGGCCTGTCCGTATTGTATGAGTGACACAAAGTCTTTCACGCTCAAGCACTCTGGAAAATCATGTTGGTTCGATTGCCATAGACAATTTCTTCCGGAGGACCACCCATTCAGGACCCAGAAGAATGCATTTAAAAAGAACAAGATTGAACATGATGAGGCCCCGATTCGTTTAAGTGGTGACACGGTCTATGGGGAGGTATCTAGATTGCCCGATCCTCGGTGGGGGAAAAAGTTTTCGAAGACCAAAATACAAGGGTTTGGGACTTCCCATAACTGGACCAAGAGGAGTATATTTTGGGAGCTGCCATACTGGAAAACAAATCTCATTCGACATAACCTTGACGTGATGCACATTGAGAAGAATGTATTCAATAATGTTTTTAACACGTTGATGGATTTCAAGGCAACAACTAAAGACACAGAAAAAGGTCGAATTGACCTTAAGGAAATCTGTAAGCGGCCGACATACGTCAATGTTAAACCAGTTAGACTGGTGGCTCAATACGTGCTTACAAAGGAAAACAAACTCCTCCTCCTGAAATGGCTCAAGGATTTAAAGCTTCTAGATGGTTACGCATCTAACATTGGTAACTGTGTCAATGTAGAGGAGGGGAAAGTGCAGGGTTTGAAGAGTCATGATTGCCACATTTTGCTGGATAGACTACTTCCGATTGCTCTCAAGGGTCTCTCGCCTGACAATATCTGGGTGGCGTTAACAGAGTTAAGTGAGTTTTTCCGAGCATTAACATCGACCACACTGCGTGTTGATCACATGAAAAATCTTGAGGAGAGCATCGTAGTGACTTTGTGCAAACTTGAGAAGATATTTCCTTCTTCATTCTTTGATTCTATGGAGCATTTACCGGTCCACTTGGCATACGTAGCTAGAGTCGGTGGTCCAGTTCAATACAGATGGATGTATCCATTTGAGAGGTAATATAATTTATTCTATTTCTAAATAATTTGAGCATTAACAATATACCTTCTTTAACATTATTTATGTTTTAATCGACGAATGACTTTTAGGTATCTAGGCCAATTGAAAAGGAAGATGAGCAATAGGGCCATGGTCGAGGCCTCAATTTCAGAGGCTGTTATTAAAGATGAGATTGTTGCCTTTGTCGGAACATATTTTCCTCCTGATGTTGATACGAGATTGACTAGGGTTGGCCGCAATTATGATGGTGGTTGTCCGTCTAATGGAAACATCTCTGTATTTTCATCCCCTGGTCGGTTCCTCGGCAAATGGGTTGGTACGCATACGTTAACCGCTAAAGAGTTTGCCGCGGTCTCACTCTATGTTCTTCTTAACTGTGACGAGGTTGAGGAATATATCAAGTAAGTCATTGATGTTATGTTTACGCCTCGTCGATTAAATTATGCATGTTTAATTACCTGCATATGAAATGCCTTGTTTAACCCTATTGCAGAATGTTTAAAGATTTAGCTCAGGATATATCTCCAGAACTCATCGCAACTAGGACAGACAGAGAATTTCCAAACTGGCTAAGGAAATATTTCCTTTCATTCAAATTTATTCTATACACTTTTTTAAACATTCAATCTTAAAATTGTATTAAATTGATTACATATTGTCTTATAGATAGCTGAACATCCGGGTGATGCCAAAGCTGCGAGGTTAAGACATTTAGCAGGAACTCCGTACTTGAACGTTAATTTATACAACAGTTATTTCGTGAATGGCTATGTGTTTCATACCAAAGCTTATGGGGGCTCTAAATTAATGTGGAATAGCGGTGTGAAGCTTAAAGGAAACCTTGATTATTATGGCGTCCTGAAAGAAGTAGTCGAGGTGGAGTATTTGGGTGGAAACAATGTTGTCTTGTTCAATTGTGATTGGTGAGATGCTGTGCGAGGTGTTAAGAATCACGCCATATTTGACCTCGTCGATGTAAAGGACTCGTCCAGACATAATGGCGACGACGTCTTCATCTTATCATCTCAAGCACAACAGGTATACATGACTCCCTACCCTCGTCGGCGACCCGACAGATGGTGGGGCATGCGGAAGACCAAGGCTAGGAGCATGATTGACAACCTACCCTTGTCGACAACTATAGAGTCATCATTAGAAACACCCTATCAAGAGGATGAAATGCCAGTGCCACCTAACGTTTCATCAGCTAATCATCCATTAGATGATGTCACTCATATTCCTCAAAATGTTGATGAACCAGAGGAGGATTTCTTACCAGTGAATTTGCTACCTCCTCCGCCTCATTCAGGTCATCTCGCGCACATTGAAATTGATGAATCAGAGGAAGAGAACGTTGAACCAGAGTTTGATTCATCAGAGTCCGAAGACAAAGATGAAGAACTTGAGTTTTGTAGTAATTCAGAGTCCAGTGATGATGATGGGGACGAAGATTAATAATAGTTTAAAGTTTTATATGTATTGTGAATGCTTTAGATTATTAGAACTTCAAAGTTTTATATGTATTGTGAATGCTTTATATTATTAATAGTTTAAAGTTATATATGTATTGTGAATGCTTTAGATTATTAGAACTTTAAAGTTTTATATGTATTGTGAATGATTTATATTATTAATAGTTTAAAGTTTTATATGTATTGTGAATGCTTTAGATTATTAGAACTTTAAAATTTTATATGTATTGTGAATGCTTTAGATTATTAAAATTTGTCAACGATTGTTTTAGTTTATTTGGTGAGTGTGCTCTGTCAAAAAAATAACACGATGTATTGGATTAAAATTGAATTGAATTGAAATAATGTGAGCGAGAAACATACCTCTTCCTCGTGACCTATGAGTCGACAACTTAATTTATACTCTGTGGGTAATCGATTTCCATGAATCGGAGACTAGTCTCCGATTACAGCATAATCAGACATTGGTTTCCGATTCATGGAAAACGATTACCCGGAGAGTATCAATTAAGCTGTAGACTCAAAGGTCACGAGGACGAGGAAGATTTCTCGCACACATTATTTCAATTCAATTCAATTTAATTTTTAATCCAATCCATCGTGTTAATTTTTTTTCTTGAATATTTAATCTCAAGGAGCTATATGTACTGTGAATATATTGTTTCCTATTGTTAAAGTTGTATATTTTAATATTTTTAGTGTATTTAGATATGAGTTCTAGTAGAGCCGGCAGGAAGACACGCCTTGTGTACACATCTATTACTGGGACGCAACCGTCCTGATCTAATACAGGTGCTACCGGTACTGATGATGTCGACCCTACACTTAGTAGTACCAGCTCCACCTCTGGGGCCAATACTCCTACTCCTGTCGATTCTGAGGGGAGGACGTTTCTCCAGATATCGTAACATTATGTACAGTAAGTAACTCTTCATTAATTTGATATAAGTTGGTTCCTTTTTGTTTTATATATAATTCATTATTTAAGTTAAAATGTTATTGTATAAATATACTTGGCAGGTTTGTAGGTGCATACCCTACCCCAGGGACAAAGATTGGGCAGTATTGGCGGTCTCGGGTCATGCTAGAGTTTTGGCCCAACTGGAAATCATTGCCACGGGAGGAGAAGGAGAATGCTTGGGAGGAGTTTAAGGTAATGTGCTAATGGTTTTTATTTAAAACTTAAATGTTAGTTTGTTATTAAAATGTTATAATTAATAATGATTATACTCTTTTAGTTTTGTAATGTTATCATTATATGCTGTAGTTGAAATTTACATGGCGGCCGGATATCGACGAGGCGTCGGTTAAATATGTTTTCAAGAAACAGTGTTCGAAGTTATTTCGGGATCATATTGGTAACATATTTATCTATCCTTAATTAGTTTAATTAACAATAATTATACTCTTGTAATTTTATAATGTTATCATTATATGTTTACGAGATATTCATATTTTTTATAGGTATGCCGAAGTCTAAATTTTATATTAAGCGACTCGCGGCGGGATTACAGCCCTTGACACCTCCTTGGATGACCGAGGAGGTGTTTCTTCACTTTTGCGAACATTGGTCGTCGGATGGGGCGATAGCTATCGCCCAACAGGCTCGGGCAAATAGAGCAGGCTCCACAGGGTCGGCGACAAAGCATACGATGGGGACGATACCAGTCGGCGAGCATCACTATGGTATGGTATGTATGTTAGTTTAATGTAGTGTATGCATGCTTTGAAATCAGTTTATGTACGTATGTTAGCTGGGAGCCATTTTGATGCTATGAAATCCATGGTTTTAGTTTAATTGACTTTGAAACCAAACAGGACGGTTGTATGCACGTTGTTGGTGAGTGTTAGTGTAAATGATAAGAAATACATGGGGTGTTAGTTTAAATGTAGTGTATGCATGCTTTTAAATCAGTTTATGTACGTATTTTAGCTGGGAGCCATGTTGATGCTATGAAATCCATGGTTTTAGTTTAATTGACTTTGAAACCAAACATGACGGTTGTATGCACGTTGTTGGTGGGTGTTAGTGTAAATGATAAGAAATACATGGGGTGTTAGTTTAAATGTAGTGTATGCATGCTTTTAAATAGGTTTATGTACGTATGTTAGCTGGGAGCCATGTTGATGCTATGAAATTCATGGTTTTAGTGTAAATGTAGTGTATGATTTTTTTTTCTAAGATTACCCCTAAATCCTAATGAATTAAGTAAATATTATACTCACAACTTTAGTGATTAAAGAGAACATTTTTTTATCACAAGCATAATATGGGAAGCTAAATGTTGCATTTATACCATTTCAAAATAATAATCTCGCTTCTTTTATTTATAGGAAAAGGAACATAGCCCGGATGTCAGTTTTTTGGATGTTTTCATTAGCACCCATGTTCGACCTCCTACATCGCCCGATCAACCTCCGCAATGGGTTGACAATCGCTCTGCATTGGCCTTTGTAAGTAAACTATCATTAAATGACTTGATTTTGAATATGTAAATTTATTTATGTACATTGTGTATATGATTATATTTGTTTGTTTTATTTTGACAGAGTACATATCAAGCCGCCGTTGTTCCCGAAGGTACTCCTCCCGGCCAGCCCGTTCCTTTCGTGCCTGAAGTTTGGCGCTCGGTCACCTCGAATGGACATCCAAAGAGAGGAGACCGAGTGTTAGGGATGGGGGATCACGGGCTGCAATGCCCATCGACGTCGACCGGCCGTCGGCCAAATGTTTTCACGCCCGATACTCGGTATGCTTCGAGGATCGAAACTCTGGAGGCTCAGGTGGCTGAGGAGAGATACGTGGCTGCAGAGGCTAGGGCACAGCTTTTGGAGGCTTTGGAGGCTCAGACGCAGCGTCAGGCGGAGAGTGATCGGCGTCAGGCGGAGAGTGATCAGCGTCATGCGGAGAATGAACGGAAATTTGTGATGTTGATGGCCCAGATGCAGAATCTGCAGCAGGGTAATAATTTCCAGCCTCCCCAATTCCCCCCGAGTTGATTTCGTACTATTTTATACTTTTTTGTAGTAACATTTGTGATATTTGTTTGTAATAACATTTTGGGTAATGGGATGTCCCCGCCCCGCCTCCCCACCGATTTGGTACCCACGGGAGCCCCAGCCCCCCGATTTGGTATTGTGATATTTGGTTTTTAGTCTGGTACGTTGATATTTTGTTTTTAGTTTTATAGTTTTAGTTTTATCAATTGAATTGTTATATCAGGTACAAAAAAATTGGTTAATTGATATATTTTTTTTTATTTTATTGCATTATCAGCGACGGAAATTTTCGTCTAATTTCCGTCGCTGCATTAATTAATTTTAATTAATTTTTTATTCCAGCGACGGAAATTTCCGCCGCTATATCAATTTATTTTAATTTAATTTAATTAAATATTTATTTTCACCGGCGGAATATTCCGTCGCTGGAATAAAAAATTAATTAATACAGCGGTGGAAATTTCCATCGCTGAATTAATATAATTTAATTAAATTTTTAATCCAGCGACGGAATATTCCGCCGGTGAAAATAAAAATTAATTAAATTAAATTGTCTCATCGACGGAAATTTCCGCCGCTGAATTAATTCATTTTAATTAAATTTTTATTTCACCGGCGGAATATTCCGTCCCTGAAATAAAAATTTAATTAAATTAAATTAATTCAGCGGCAGAAATTTTCGTCGCTAGCTAATATCAAAAGATCACCGACGGAATATTAATTCCGTCGGTAAAATCAAAAGTATACCGACGGAATTTGGTCCGTCGGACCACTGCGGCGGGATGATAGCGGCGGACCATCGACGAAATTTTTTCGTCAGTGATGAACTTTAGCGGCGGAAATTTCCGCCGCTAAAACATGTTTTTCTGGTAGTGTGAGTTAGGTCTGTCACTCCCACATGGCCCATGAACCATCAACTCTTTCACATTATTTTATACAAAGGATCTTCATTTTCATCAGGAATTTCAACTGATATAATATAATCAATCTCTTCAGCAGCACGACTCTTGAAGTTACTTGCCAGAAATAACAATATATGGGCATGAGGCAATCCTCTCTTTTGAAACTCGATGGTGTAAATCACTACAAATATGTGCGACATGTCAGAACATTTTTTTAACCAAGGAACTAAACTAAATCATACGAAGATGAGACACATATTGAATCTTATATGCATATGTATACACACACGTATATATATACATATGTATAAACATATATACATATACATATATATAGGCATATATGTTTAGAAATGTATATATATACATGCATATGTGCGTACATGTATGTATGTACATGCACATATATACGCATACATATGTATGTATACGTCACACCAAAATAAAATTACCTGACATGATATCCCCAAAAATCTTATTCCTTCGAATATCTTGTATCATGCCGTCAACCTTTGCCTTAAACACTCTACACAAAAATATCTGGACGGTCTTCTGTTTTTAATCCCCCATCCGCAAGGAATCTAGTAATCTCAGGCCACTTTGGGTTGCACGTAAATGTCAGAAATAAATCTGGATTAACCCATTTACAAATAGCCATTGCGTCTTGATAATTTTGAATCATATACCTAGCGCCACCAGTGAAAGAAGATGGCAATATAACCCTTTTCCCTTGTCAAGACGCGTCAGTGTCACCTTTAAGTATGGCCTCCTGTAACCCCTTATACATATCAGTTCGTAACTATTTCTGATTTAGCCTAATATATGTCAACCGACCAGACTCAATCATTGTGTACGCATCGACAACAAACTGCTGAAATAATCTTCCCGAATTCAAGATTGTCTTCGCTTCAGTTCTTCTTCCATGCAGTCTATACGAAAAGTACTCTCTCATGCTTACTTTCTTACGTCCCCCAGACTTTTCCTTACAATTCGCGAACGAAATGTCCTCTCTATAACCGTCTTCACCATATGGAAACAACAAAGGATATTGTAACCCTAAGTACGAAGGATGTCATTGATTTATTCTTTTCAGCACCCCAGCTTGAGTCTCTATCAAAATATCTCTGTCACCCGATGAGCTATCGAAATCACCAACAATCAACGCTGCTACTTCAGAAACGCATGGAAGGTTATACACCCTTGCATCTCTATATCTCTTTCCAATCAATTTCAATCTTACATCAGTAACACCCTCTAAAAGTAATTTATCCTTTGCCATACGAAAGGATTGGACCAACACATTATGTTCATCTAGCATTGACTTCAACTCATTTACAATCACATCATGTAAATCATATGTCCCCGATTCCGACCTATATAAAACAACAGAAGATATGTACAGGCACATATATTAGTAAAGATACGGGATGAAATATTAAGATTAGGGCACAGTAGTAGAAACTAATGTGGAGAAGGTTGAGTGTGAGAGTATCGGGAAGGGAGAATAAGGGTTTCTTTTCTTGCTAACAACAATAATTTTATATACACGTCGCCAAAAAAATAAGTATATTGTAATACGTACTTACCTCACAGATTCCTTACGATTTTGGATTTCATTATCCGTGTCGTAGATGTAAAGTTGCGCAAACTTAGGCGTTTCACCTTCAGACGGTAACAAACTTCCGATCAGATGGTAATTTTGTCCATGCAATTTAAAAACAGGAGGGCAACCACCTCGGTTAATACTTCTGTCTATCTTTCCCCCATCGATGTGAAACAAAACATATTGTTGTACGATCGAATATTCTTCAGATATGATTTACTATACTCAAATTCCCCGAACAACAACTTCCCTAACTCAGGTGGTGGATTTCTCAGTGTTGGCAAAACAATCTTCCCATGATTGCAACATGTCCAGTATTTCGGGTTACGCGCATTGTAGGAACGACAAAACCTTTCTTCGTACCAAAAAAAGGCTCCGCAAAAACCACAAATGTAAGTTGAGTCACCAATATCCCAATAACCTATAACAAAAATCAATAGCAATTAAACTCACAAAATTGAGAAGACACAGGGAACGAAAACAAATAACTTACAACAACTACTCCCTTTTATGTGTACCCTGTGACTAACTTTCGCTCCAACTTGGACTCATAGTAAGTGTCGTCGTCCTAAAATGGCCAACAGTATCTACTATTTCTATTACTCAGTGTCTCTTATTAGCTAGGTTTACACTGAAAAAAAACCACCTTCCCATTCCATACCCCCTTTATCCCTTCAACCGAACTCTTCATACAAACAACGCTTGTATCACTTCCAACAACTACTAATCTTTGTAAAAATAAAAGGACTGACACTTACTACTTGCGGGGAAGAATAATAAAATATCTTTAAACCAAAATTTGAAATTTCGAGTGAAAATTTAGAACAATATCGTCGGTAAGTTTCGGAGTTGTACGCCCGTACTAGAAACAAATGTCGACCTCTTCTCGCGACGAAGTGTTGAAACATCATTAGCATTAGGCAAAATAGGTGTTGGATTTTCGAAAGTAATTTCCAAATTCCCTACACTCTGGGACGTCCTCTCACTAACTGTACTTCATACAACGACTATATTAGATGATGTGAATGTATAATACTATAAGTCAAATAAATTACATAAATTTAACCGTCTACGTCGCATGTAATATCCAACTAAATAAAAAATCGTACCGTGTGTTATATCGAGCAAAGCAGATCTGCCAGAGGATAACATTCCAAGCGGAGCGGATGGTGTATTCAATTTTCCGATAAAAGTCACCCAAAATGTTAGATAAATAATACAATGCCATTGAATGAAGAAAAAAAAAAGAAAAATTACATTAGTAATAACGTCAAGATGAAAAGAAATACGGATTAACACATTCCTAATTTCCATGTTGAACCTAATACATGCGCATGAGGCTAATAAATATGAACTTAAATACTGTTTAGAAAATGAAATAAATTAAGGGTGGAAGGAAACAATCCATCCGTAGTTGTCTTGGACAGAATGAAGGGGAAACCCTGAAATATTTGAGATACTTCTAAAAATTTTACACAAGAAATTATACCTGCTTATAAATCGTTTACTACCAGTCTCTTATTTATAGTCAACAAATCGAAAAAGAAATTTACATTCACGAAAATAACACAAAATAATGAAATACGTCATTCTAGTCTAACTTGTAAAAGAATTCTAAAAAACAAATGGGCAGGAGAATTTATATGGCATCAATTTCTTTTTCTACACAAACATGTACACATATATAGTTAGAGAGAGAGAAAAAAAAAACAAACCCATGTGACCAAGCCCACTTTCACTTACCACTATTCAACCCACTTCCACAGCCCATATTCAGCCCAGTTTACTCTCCCCTACTATAGAAGTCAAGTAAACCCTAACTTCACCCTACAATCAATGCCGCTCCTCTCTTTCCATTTTCACCGGCCTACAACTTCCAATCAGCTTCAAGGATATCAGCTACCCCTAATAATGAACCCATACCGACCTTAACCGACAACTACATCTCTCATAAAAATGAAGTCACCTTCATCATAACCCTTCCCGTTGACATTTACAAATCCATACCCACATAGTTCCCACACGTATATCGGACATGTATCTACGCAGAATCAACCGATGGGAAACACAATTTCATGAACAATCTCGCTGTTAGTAGGGGAACTCAATCTCATCCATATTCATTGATGTACGCAGGAAGACACATCAGATCTGGTATTATACTTTCTTCCTTCCCAATTTTACTCCTTATTTACTGATGATGAAGAGAATTTCTGATTGCTTTTTTTATACCCTGCACATGCCTTGGTTGAACGTACTTGAAGAATAAATATTCCTTTGACTTCATTTATATATTCTGTATAGACTCATGAAAATCCAACATAGTTATGACCCTTTTATTTTCTATCGAACACATATATACATGTACTACTTCAGATCTGATTTTTTTTCCTATAGATCTGTAACTTTCAGTCATCAACCCTCAACATTCTTGACTATCCACATGATTAGATCTACATATAAATCTTTCATTCTACTTTTCTTTTTAAAGGAACTCCATTCGTATAAGGAACTTTACCTCAAGAAACCGATATATTATCTTCCTTACACAATAGTCTGTGAAGTTGAAAACAACTTAGGTAAAAAGAAGAAGGTATGACATTTTATTTGATTGCTAGGACACATGTAATATTTCAGATCCAACACAAAAGATGGAGAATATAAACATTATATTGTCAAATGTTTTAAAAAATGCGTTGCTATCTACACATTTAGATCTAACAAAATATGTCAAATATTATTGTATGTCTTGTCTTCACTTGAGTTCTAATTTAATTCTCCTTAAATTATATTTCTATGCGACCCTCATCCTTCGTACATGAGCCATGTCCGTCGTGGAACATGAGGAGAAACCAACCACATCCAATCAAACCGCTGATCCTTCCATATCAACCTCATCACTCATCGAGATGGATGATGATGATTTTGCCATGTTTGTGAAAAGATTTCAAAAATTTAGAAAATTCTCAAAACCTTTCACAAAAACATTTTCAAAAGGCAAACCTCCAGCAACGTTTTCAAAGGCTGCAGATACAAAGAAAAAGAGTGATCTAGTTTGCTACAACTGTAGAAAACCTGGTCACTTTGCATCTGAGTGTCCATAGCCTAAATATGAATACATGAAAAAGAAAATCTCTCCTGCGAAATTTTCTCGTCGCAAGGGAATGGTTGCTGAGGAGGAAGAGAATTCCAAGGAATTAGCAACTTGGATTGTAACAGACTCTGATGATGGAAGTGATGAAAAACCGAAGAGGTTAATCTCTGCTTAGTTGCAGATGCTTCCGATGAGTCAGATACTGAGTCAATCGAGTCGCTAGATATGGAGGATGAAGAGGTTTCTACAAAAATTCCAAATTTCAAATTGGATGGTGATGTCAAACTTACTCCTAGCATTAAGATAGGAAATTGTTCGTATTCACGTCCTATTTTTCCTCCTACAAATGCTCCACCTTCAAAAGTATTTCCAAAGAAGAAAATTTTGAAAAAGGTGGTGAAAGAAGTTTCTCCCGTGGAACATGAAAGGATGTTAGAGGAAGCAGAAATGATGATCCAAAAATTCTCTAATGTTAAGAAAGCTTTAGGATTAGCTCATGATGAAATTTCTCAGTACAAGACGGAGAAAACTGTGATGTGGTCTGAAATTTCAAATCTTAAGGACCAAATCAAGAGTATGTCTCCTCTTGCTGATCAAAACCGCATCCTTGAAACTAAGGTTGCTGCACTTCAACTTAAGAATGATGATCTGGTCACCCAAATCAACGATCTTCAGAAGATTATTGATGGGTGGCTCAAGTCAAAAGCCACCATAGATCAAATTATAGATTCCCAAATGACCAGTGGAATTAAAGAAGGTCTGGGATTTGGATCTGGTGAAGAGGAGAAGTGTGCATCCTGTTGTGAAAAGGATGAGGAAATTTTAAAACTAACTAAAGAAATTCCTAAGGGGACGTGTGCTGATTCTAAGGGTAAAGGACAACTTAATTTCAATTATGTCTACCCAAAGAAACAGTTTGGGAAAAACTCTCAGATGAAAGGAAAGGATTCTGAGAGTGAAGATGCAGAGGAAATGTCTTATGGAGTTGGCCGCACCTCTAATCCAACCGCTTCTGGTGGAATAGGTGGTGCTGGCAACTGCAAGGCTGATCGCCCTTCTTCTTCGACCGCACCTCCTGCCTTCAAAAGCAAGAAGAGCGCTCCTAGAAAACCCGCGGTCAAACCAAAGACAGTTACCTTTGTCAAGGCTGAAACCGCTGTTCCCAAACCGCATACAACTCCTAAGAAAAGTAAGGAGTTAGTAAAACCTCATGTTTCTAACAGCTTTCATAAATGCTCTGTGTGTGATGGTTTATGTCACAAGGCTGCAGAATGCCTTTTGTGATTCACACCCAATGCCAGGAAGAGTAAACCTCCTTCTGTCAAACAAGTGTGGTTCGTTAAAGGTTGCTAACCTCAGGACCCAAGGAATAAAGGGGGACCTCGTTCTTAACGTTTACATTTCAGGTCCTCTTCTTAATGGCTGGTCACTCCAAGGATAATGAATGGTATCTTGACAGTGGCTGCTCAAGACATATGGCTGGAGATAGATCATTACTTGAAGATGTCATTAAAGCAAGTGGTCCGTCTGTAACCTTTGGTGACAACAACAAAGGCAAGACCATTGGGTATGGTGTAATAAGGAGAGGAAACCTAACTATTGAGAAGGTTTCTCTTGTTGAAGGACTCAAGCACAACCTCCTTTCAATTTCTCAATTCTGCGACAAAGGAATGCTTTGCAACTTCACGTCATCAAATTGCTTTATCAAATATGGCATTTTCGGAGTCACCCTACTCACAGGGATTCGTAAGAGTAATATTTACATTATTGATCTAGATTCTGCATGTAGTATTACTAATCTCTGTTTTGTAGCTAAAAATGTGAGCGAGAATAGTTGGCTACGGCACAAGAGGTTGAGCCACTTGAACTTCAAGTATCTAGCAAAGATTGGAAGGGAAAACCTCGTTCGTGGTTTATCCAAAGTGGCTGACCACCATCCAGAGAAATGCAGTGCATGCCAACTTGGTAAGCAATTCGCATCGTCTTTCACTAGCAAGACCGCTCCATCAACTTCAAGATGCTTACAACTGCTTCACATAGATTTGTTTGGACCCGTTACCACTGTCAGCATTGGAGGAAGTGGATATACTTTAGTGGTGGTGGATGATTATTCAAGATATACTTGGGTTGAGATGATGATTTCTAAGGACGATTGCTATGACATCTTAACCTCCCTCTTTAGACGGCTCCAAACTCAAAAAGAAGACGACATCGTTAGTGTTCGATCAGATAATAGAACATAATTTAAGAACAACGGTGTTGGTTAGTATTGTGATGACCATGAGATTGATTACAATTTTTCCGCTGCTGGTGTTCCACAACAAAATGGGGTTGTGGAAAGGAAGAACAGGAAGTTGATTGAGGCTGGAAAGATAATGATATCTGAAGCTAAGCTGCCTCAGTATTTTTGGGCTGAAGCAATCAACACAGCATGCTTCACTCAGAACCGCTCCCTCATCAATAAAACCTATAATAAGACTCCATATGAGATTTGAAGAGGAAGAACCCCCCAACATTGCTTTCTTCAAGATCTTTGGCTGCAAATGCTTTATCCTCTACAACGAAAGAGAAAATAGAGGTAAATTCGGAGCCAAGGTCGATGAAGATATTTTTATTGGGTATGCTAAACATTCAAAAGCTTTTCGTATTTTTAATAAAACTAGTTTAAAGATAGTTGAGTCTGTCCATGTTACATTCGATGAGCATTCTCTCCTTGAGCCACATTTGGCTCCAAATGTTGCTAATGATTTTGTTGAGCATAATGAAACAGGTGAACCCTCTAGAACCGCACCTGAACCTCAACCGCAAAATCCAGCACCCTCAACTGAAATTCCTTCAAACCGCACATTTGAAACCGCACCTGAAGTTCCCACTCCAGATGCAACTCCAAGGGAAGAAGATGTTGAGAATTCCCCCATCCAGCTTATTGAACCTATTCATCAACTTACCTTCCATGACTTCGCTGAAGGATCTAACGATGTCCCAATTGAAGATCTTCAGCAAACCTTAGTCCAACCAGACTTACCCCCGGAGGTTCATGCAGCAGTCACCCTCTCTCTAATGTGATTGGTGATCTGTTTTCCGGTGTTCAAACAAGGAGATCAAACTATGATGAGCATACTTCTTTGTTATCTCAAGTTGAACACCTAAGAAGATTGATGAAGCACTCCAAGATTCCAGTTGGGTTGTTGCTATGCAAGAGGAACTCAACCAGTTTGAAACATGCAAGGTCTGGACTTTGGTGCCTAGACCTCAGGATCAAGGAGTGATAGGAACTAAGTGGGTGTTTAGGAATAAGATGGACGAGAATGGAAGCATCACAAGGAATAAAGCAAGGTTGGTTGCACAAGGATATAGGCAAGAAGAAGGAATCGATTATGATGAAACCTTTGCTCCAGTTGCAAGATTGGAAGCTATCAGAATCTTCTTAGCCTACGCCTCTTTCAAGCGTTTCAAGTTATATCAAATGGACGTGAAGAGTGCTTTCCTCAATGGTGAACTGCAAGAGACTGTGTATGTTGCCCAACCACCTGGATTTGAAGACTCCAAATTTCCCAATCATGTCTACAAACTCCAGAAGGCTTTGTATAGACTTAAGCAAGCTCCAAGGGCATGGTATGAGACTCTTTCTAAATTTTTACTAGAAAAAGGATTTAAACGCGGTAAAATCGATACAACTCTTTTTATTGCCAAATATAATGAGCATACTTTACTTGTTCAAATATATGTCGATGATATTATTTTTGGTTCTACTAATGAGTTACTTTGTAAGCGTTTTGAAAAGCTAATGAAAAGCAAGTTTGAGATGAGCATGATGGGAGAGTTAACATTCTTCCTCAGGCTTCAAATCAAGCAATGCGAAGAAGGTATTTCCTCAGCCAAGCCAAATACACCAAGGAGTTGATAAAGAAGTTTGGATTAGAAAATGCTAAAACATATGATACTCCAATTGCCACCGACAATAAGCTAGATAAAGATCTAAAAGGTAAAAGGTTGATCAAACCCTATATCGAGGTATGATTGGCTCATTATTTATTTAACTGCAAGTAGGCCTGATATCATGTTTAGTGTCTGTGTATGTGCACGCTATCAAGCAGATCCTAGAGAAGCACATTTAATTGCAGTTAAGCGTATAATCCGCTATTTATCTGGAACCACTAACCTTGGACTTTGATATTCCAAAGATTCGAACTTCGATCTCGTAGGTTATTCAGATGCAGATTATGCAGCTTGTACTGATAGGAAAAGCACTAGTGGGACTTGTCATTTCCTCGAGAATAGACTAGTTGCTTGGGCCAGCAAGAAGCAAGCATCAGTTTCAGTGTCAACCATAGAGGCTGAGTATATTGCTGCTGGAAGTTGTTGCTGTCAAATCATTTGGTTGAAGCAACAGTTGGTGGACTATGGAATTGAAGAAGGAAATTTCCCTATCATGTGTGACAACATTTCAACAATTTCAGTCTCCAACAACTCTGTCATGCATTTCAACACCAAGCATATAGATATCAAGTATCATTTCCTCAAAGACCATGTGGAAAAGAGGAATATCTATTTAGAGTATGTGGGGACAGACAACCAGATTGCTGACATCCTCACCAAAGCTCTGGACTTCAAGAGGTTCACATTCCTCAGAGGAGAAATGGGTATGCTTGAACTTAAATGATTCCATACTTTTTATTTGCTAAGTGTGTTGAGTATAGGATGATATTCATGTTGAGGATTCAAATACCCTGTTGAAACCGCGTATACCAAAACCGCTAGCTGTCAAACCACCTGCAGCCAACCGCCATCTCCAAACCGCTTGCTGCAGCTTGACCGCTTCTACTTAAACCGCGTTTCAACTTAGAGTAACTTCTGTTTATTTCTTATCTTTATTTATTTATATATAAAAAAACTGTTCAAATTTCTTTTATTTATTTTTTAGTCCTTATTTTGACATAAGGGTATTTTTGCAAATGTTTTCCCACGTTATTTCAAAATTTAAATGCATTTAAAGCAAAGGGGACATGAGCATTAAAAATCCTCATGTCAGCCGTCATAGAGTGAAGTGCAGGAGGTGAAAGGGTGCAACAGTTAGTATGTTATCTTATGTGAACAGTATAAATCGAAGCCTGTGTCCGCCCCTGCCTGCTATAAATTCACATAGGCAGAGTGAAATATGATAAAACTCGGGTTCATAACAACGATATTAATTCTCGTAATCCTTATTTTCCACAATGTTTCGCCCTCACCAAAAGTCAATGCAGCTTGACAACCTTGTAAGCCAAGCGGTAGAGTCAAGGGCTGAAAGCCACCACCTGTTGACGTCCAAGACTACCAATTTTGCGTCCAAGGCAAGATATACACAACATACAAATTCTCACCGCCCTTATTCAACACTACCAAAGCACTTCTCACTCTATACAGTTTCAAACTGGGTGGGGCCCTTTATGGCCCATCAAAATACGACGGTCATCATCACTCTGTACATCATATGATTCCTTATAGACCCTTTACCATTCCTAAATTCAGATCATTTGAATACAGCAGCAGAAGAAAGTTGTAAGGCCACATCTTCTGCATAATCACTAGTACAGATTGACTCTTAGGAAACGCAACTTAGATAGCGCTTTTATAAAGCGCTATCTAAGGTATGCACTTATACAACGCATCCATATCTTCAAATATAATAATCAACGCAAAAAAATAAAAAAAATAATTAACTTAGATAGCGCATATTTGATAAACGCTATCTTGGTAAATGCTAATATACCGCTTTATAGAAACGCTATGCAAGTTAACGCTTCCTAAGAGGTTTTTTTTTTGTTTTATTGTTTTTAGGCATATAGATCGTTGTTTCTTCTTCTTCTTCAGCGCCATTAAATTGACGAGAACCAAAACCGACGAGGAGCACAAGACGACGACAGATCATACCACCGACCGCCACCAGCCATCGCCACAACCACCGCTTTTCCTTGCTTAACAGGCTCTCGCTCTAACTCAAATTTCTAATCTCTTACAATTTTAGGGTTTAGAATTGGAAACCCTTTTCAGTGGGAGAGCCTGTTAAGCAAGGAAAAGCGGTGGTGGTGGCGATGGCTGTTGGCGGTTGGTGGAGTGATCTGTCGTCGTCTTGTGCTCCTCGTCGGTTTTGGTTCTCGTCGGTTTAATGGCGCTGAAGAAGAAGAAGAAACAACGATTTATATGCCTAAAAAAAAAACCTCTTAGGAAGCGTTAACTTGCATAGCGTTTCTATAAAGCGCTATATTAGCATTTACCAAGATAGGGTTTATCAAATATGCGCTATCTAAGTTAATTTTTTTTTATTTATTTTTTTTGCGTTGATTATTATATTTGAAGATATGGATGCGCTGTATAAGTGCATACCTTAGATAGCACTTTATAAAAGCGCTATCTAAGTTGCGTTTTCTAAGAGTCAATCTGTACTAGTGAATCTGAGCGCAAGAAGAGAGGTTGGAAGGGTTACTCCATAATTGGATGCTTTACTTCCCCCATTTCAAGGAACACTAAATTTGGAGGCCAAACAACGCCCTCCTACACTTGGATAACCCTTCAGATTTTTACAACCATCGATTTCCGAACGCCGAAGAGAGGTGAGGCTTTGCATCTCATTGGCGCACATGTACTTTAGATTTGAGCAGCCTTCGATGTGAGGAGTTATGAGAGTGAGGGGCAGACATATTTCCGGAATCGACTCTATGTCCGAACAAAAACTTATTTCTAATTGAGTGAGATGAGCCAAACTTTTTGGTAACAATTTAAGTTTTGACCAACTGTATATAAAAACCGATTCAAGCAAAGACAAAGACATGCCCTCCTCCATATTCTCACATTTCAAAACACTAAGATTTCTGAGTGTGGTGGGTAGCTTCTTCCCAGTGGGAAACCATTTCAAACTTGGACAACAATAGATATAAATGTAGCACGATCTCATTACTTGAATGGTGTGGTTAGAGTGGCTTAAGGGGAAGCATTGGGTCTTCATTTTTCACTACGCTGGGCTATAGAAATGGGATATGAGAATGTGGAATTTGAAATGGATTACAAGGTGGTGTATGATGCAATTTACAAAAGTAACCAAGGACAGTCCGAACTAGACGTTATCATCGAGTCTTGCAATGCCATACTAAGGTTTCATCCTTCCTTTGTAATTAAGTTAGTTTGTCGTGAATCCAATTCGTTGGCGGATGTGGTTTCTATGGCGGCATTTACTAATGCAAGCCCCTCCTATTGGGTTGAGCTATCGTCTCATGTGGATAGCCAACTCTTATCTATTTGCAACTGTTAATAATATGATTACGTTCATTTAAAAAAAATAGTTGTTTTTTTCTTAATTTCAATATCTAAGCAAAGTCATGTTTAAGATTATAAATTATTTATATATAGGAAAAATATACTCAGCAGTTGATATGGAACTACTAATAGGAAAGATTTTATTTTTATATGAAATAATTTAGATATTTATATTCACCTATATTATTAATATTCTTACCAAGTATTTTTTTCAATTAATGAGTCGAGAAAAATATTTTTTCTTGAAAATATGGTGAAGCAAATATAATTTAAAAAAATATATTTTGCAATAAAAATATAAAATTTAAGTGATGAATCTATTAATTAATATTTTTATATCAACAAAAATAAATGTTAACATCCTTACATATTTATTAGACTTTATCACGTTCGAGGTGAGTTCACTAAAAAAACATTTCTTATAATTATAATAAATTAAAAATATCAAACAATTTGTTGGTAAACTCATAACATTTATAATTACGGTAGAATATGGAAAAAAGATGTATAAACATTAAAAATTCTATAAATTATTATTGTTAGCAATTTATCGATAAATTAATAATTATTAATTTAAAGAGTTTTTCAACCGATTCGACGAATTTGAGATTTTCGTATAAACTAAATCTATTGTATATACACAATAATAAGTTGAAAGACATTTGAGTTGATGTTAATTTTGAATTCATTGTATACAATAAGAATATGTACATTCAATGTATTCTTGAAACAAATCTTGTATATAAAAGACATAAAGATTTTAAAATATTCAATCATATCTTATACAATTCGAAAACACAACACCGGAACTATTTGAGCAATAAGAAAAATTAGAGATAAATCCAACTTGATTTGAACTTTAAAAGAAAATAAACTATTATAGAGTTATATTTTCACTAAATTATAATTTTTTTTTCATTTTCTAAGAATTGTTAATTTATAATTTTTGTGGGACCTAAAGTATAAAGGGGTCTCTCGAAAAATTATTATTTTATCTATTTTTGTATTTTTATTCAATTGGCCAAATTTGGGGCGAGCCAAATTTATTATTTTAGAGAGTTTATTAATTTATCGAGTATTATTTTAAAGAGTTTCTACTGTAAATATAAAATTACCAATTAAGTTGAAAATAAAATATTGAAGAAAATTTTTTACTCTAAAATATTAATTTATTATTAAGACAAATATGTCAAACGAAAATTATAATGATTGTAATTAATTAGATTAATTTTAATCTGTAATTGTAGTGGAAAAGTGAATCTTGTTTGTAGTGCATGTAGTATATTCCTAAAATATTTCATTAAATTCTCAAAAACATCAGATGGTAATTACGTCAAAAAAAAAAAAAATACACTTATTGATTGCCAGTTAGAAGTGTTATAGTCAAATCAGACAAATCTTTCTATCATTTGATCAAGTTTGGTAGAATATTTAATAATTACTAAATGAAATAAAATACACTTATTGGACAACATGTTATGTTGAATGATACATAAAATTTTAAGTCATAATTCCCATGGCGTTATATAAGAGAATTGTTATATAAACCCTTAAAATTGTTGACTAAATCCGTAAAGCTAAATCCACTCCAAGCAAATTAAATAAACCCCCTCCCCTTTTTTCCTTTATACCCTTGTCTTTATCCCCACCCACCCATCCACCCACCCAATTAACTCTTCATTTACTCTCTCTCTCATCCTCACCCAAAATCAGCCTTAGAGAGAAAAAGAGAGAAACAAAGAAATTTTAGAGAGAGAAAGAGAGACCGGATTGAGAGAGAAGAAAGAGAGAGAGAGAGAAAAATAGAAGAAGAAGAAGAACCAACTGCCATTTTCAACACCATTCAAGATGTCAAACCTAGAAAAATTCGATAATTATTCTCTCATTCGTTTCAAAATTACTTTAATTTTGCTTCAATTTGAGAGATTTTGATTTTGAATGGATTCGAAAATCTGGGTTTTAGAGGTTCGGCCACTACTGGCCGATTTTTTAGATCTATTCGGCCAGACCCAACCGAATATGCTCAAAAATTCGGCCACACCCGGCCGAACCTACTTTAAAATTCGACCACACCCGGCCGAACCTTGCTAAAAATTTCGGTCACACCTGGCCGAACCTTGCTCAAAATTTCGGTCACACATGGCCGAACCTTGTTCAATGTGATGTTAGTGTTTGATTTTGATATGATATGATATAAAATTGCTATGAGTTTGATTTTTTGATGTTTTATTTGCAGTCAAGCAAATTTTCACAAGAAAACGTCCAACTGCTTCCCTTAGGAAGCAACAAGAAGTGGCACGTCAAGGGCAATCTTCACAGAACCTTGATGCTGAGCCAGTTGAGGATGCAAATGTTGATCCTCGTCAGTCGGTCTACAATGAGGCTCGTCAGTCGGTCTACAATGAGTAATCTCATTATATGGAAACCTCACCTCAGATAGACCTTATTCCGGCTCAAAATTATAGTGACCCGGAAGATGAACGAGAATATGAGCCGAAAGATGAGCCGGAAGATGAGGATGATGAGGATGATGAGGATGACTCCGAGGGAGGTGGGGATGAAACCTCTTATCCCGGTGGCCCGAGGTATAAAACTTTACTCATTTTCTATGAAACCCATGTTGCTAAATTCATTTGGGAGGGTAAAGATGACCGTACCCTAAAATGTATTAATCATATAGGAAAGTTGAAAAAGTGGCAATTGGATTTGAATAATATGTCTGAGCCGGTTCAAAATACTATCCTTAATTCCGGTCTCTTGTGCTTAGTTTATGGAGCGTATGACAACGTAGATAAAACGTTGGTTAACGCTTTTGTTGAGCGATGGCATCCGGAAATTAATAGTTTCCATATGCCATTTGGTGAGATGACCATCACTTTAGAGGATGTATCTTGTCTTACGATGCTTCCGGTAGTAGGTGTACCCTTGTTTGAGAGTCCCGCTTATTCTGCTTAGCCACCTCTTAATAAAGTCTGTGAAGTTTTGGGAGTGACAAAAAAAAGTTGCTAGAGATGGAATTCCTGCCAAAGGGGCATTGGTAAATTTAGAATGTCTGAGAACGAAGTTCTCCCCTCATTTGTTCTCCTCAGACCCCCGAAAAGCTGTCTATGCTGCTAAGACATATTTCTTATATTTATTGGGGTGCACAATTTTCTTTGATAAGACCGGGATATGTGTCAGCTCGAGCTATCTAGATTTTTTAAGAGATGATGGGGCAATTGGGAATTATGCTTGGGGAGCCGGAGCATTAGCTTATCTATACCGGCAACTAGGAAAAGAATCTAGGTTTAACTGCAATCAGATTTTCAGGCACTTAACCTTGTTGCAGGCATGGGTTTATGAGAGGTTCCCTGCGTTTAGGAACGGTTTCAACAACTCCTATCTACCCAATTTGCCGCTCACATTGAAGTGGCTACCACCTCGGGCTCAACCAGCGACAGTTGCCTCCGTGCAAGTAAAGAGGCAACATATTGACATTATTCAGGACACGAAAGTAAGTATTATTTTTGTAGTAATAATTCTCACATGTATTTTTGTTTTCTTAAATGAAACTATATTAATATTTTTTATGTTTTTATTGTAGGTGACTTGGATGCCGTATGAAGGTATCCGCGCTCAATATCCTTTTCCTAGAGTCGCTCTATATCAAGGTGCCATAGTTGCCGGTAATGTTGTGGAACCACATCTTCCTGATCGGGTCTTGCGACAGTTTGGGTGCATGCAAACAATACCAAACCCTCCACTTGAACTAGGGATGCCGAGAGGAGATAAGAAGTCTTTAGTGGGGTAGATCATGTTTGCCCAGTCATTCTATTCCTGGAAGTCGAATTGTGTCGATAAACGCAAGTTCCGGGAATGTAGAGTGCCTCAAGAGGCTGCAGATGATTATCTGCAATGGTACTCTACATATTCACACCCGATTGTGCACCCCATTACCGAGCGGGCTCACGCTGTCTGGAGGACAACTGAAGTTGCTGCCCCTAATCCGTGGGATATGATTATAAATGTCCGAAACATCATGATTCCTATTGCTGAAAGATTGACAGATAGAGATCACTCAGTTAGTACACAGGAGGCTATGGACGTCATCTTTAGAGCACTGGAAGCAACTCAAATCCCAGCACGACCATCAACTTCTCAGGGTCCTAGAAGACGACAATAGATTTGTATTTTTGGTTTTGTATGAACAATTATTTTTGGTTTTGTATTTGGTGTTTGAAAATGGGGTAATGATTGTATGGGGTAATGATTGATTTATGGTTTGTATATATATGGGGTGATTGGTTGGTGTATGTATGAGGTGAGTGTGTATATGTGTTAATGGTTTTATGTGTATGGGGTGATTGGTTGGTGTATGGATTTGTATATGTGTGTATGTGGCCAAGTGAACACTCTCCCATGCGTTTAAGAAGTGGATGGGTGATGGTTGCAGTATAGATGAGTCGGGGACGTGCCCTGGTGAGTGCAGAGTACAGCAGGTTTGTTGCTGTCTAATGTTGGCAAGGTATGTCGCACGACCTAGCCTGTCAGCCTGGCAAAGTATGTCGCACGACTAAGTCAGCCTAATGACAGGCTTTTCTTAACCAAGCTTCAAATTCATTTTCCAGACAACACCTTTTCCAGGGTAAGAGTCACAGCAGCCCCAATTGGAGTAAACAGTAACATCAGCATACAAGATTAAGACTTTATGTACCCCTATTAAGTGTAATTTTTTTTTTGGAAAACGTTCATGAAAAAACATTATTATGTACCAAAAGCATAGCCTAATTGAAATTACCCGAATTTCGCGCGCGGCGAAAGCGGTTGTCTTTCGCGGGGTGTTGGTGTATGAGACCACGCTTCTTGGGAAGGAAAAGGAGGAGTCGCCACGCGATTTTTGTATTTTGAGCCCAAAACGTTGAGAAACGGCTTTAGTGAAAAAGGTGTCGTTTTTATTGGTAGCAAAAACTTAGGAAAAGGCTTTGAAAACGGGGGTCATTTTTATTGGTAGCAAAAACGAGTAAAAAGCTTTGAGTACCAGAGATTGTTAGGTTCGGAGGTCACGTTACGTTTCGGGAAGAGTATTACGAGATCACCCGAAACGCCTCGTATGACGAGTCTTTCTACCTTTTTCGAAAATCGTGTGTGTGTGTGTTTTGAAATGGGGGCTTGAATGACAAGCTTAATCCTGGTTTGAATGTCAAACGTTGATTAGGTGACTTGTTTGAAAAGGTGAGCGTTTGAATGACAAACGTCGGTTTTGAGTTTGAAATGAGCGTTTGCGTGGCAAACGTCGATTTTGAGTTTGAAATGAGCGTTTGCGTGGCAAACGTCGATTTTGAGCTTTTTGAAAGAGAGTTCGAAGGACGAACTCCGGTTTTGAACCGGGCGAGTCATTGTTAACGATTTTTACGGGAAAAGCGTATTAAATAATTTTAAGTGTCAAATGGCGGCTTTTAGTTTGAAGATGAGCGTTTAAATGCCAAACGTTATTTCGCGCGTTTTGAAAGAGAGTTCGAAGGACGAACTCTGATTTTGAACTGGGCATTACATTGTTAACGATTTTTTCGGGAAAAAACGTATTAAATGACATGCAATCAACGAATCGGGTTGCGACTCGGACTTTGAAAAGTAAATACTATCACGATCCAAACGGATCGGACTTGTAAATGACAGTATTTAAAGCAGTATCAACGGAATCAAACGATCCGGAATCGTAAATGACGATCAACGAGCCAAAACGGCTCGGAATTGTAAATGACGATCAACGAGCCAAAACGGCTCGGAATTGTAAATGACGATCAACGAGCCAAAACAGCTCGGAATTGTAAATGACAGGAAAGTAAATGACAATCAACGGATCGATCGATCCGAAATGGTAAATGACATAAAAAGTAAACGGAACGGGGTCAGAACGCCGTTTTAACCCGTGATTACTTCTCTTACGGGAAGAGAAGAGGATCGAGGGGCTAAAACGTATCGGACCCCGTTAGACGGAGGCGTCTAAATTTCAATAACGTTGTTCGAAACGGTTGTAGCGACTGGCGCGTAAACCGAGACGAAATGAGAGATTAGAGAGAGGAAGTTGTACCTATGGCTAGGGTCGACTCCTTTGGCTCGGGGGGATGTACATGGGATACGAAAAGTAGTTTGGAACGGTGTTTCGGAGTGGTGAGGGACGTATTTGATCAAAATACGGAAGTTTCACGCGAATCGAGACGAACGGGGGATCGGGAGGGGGTGAAACTGGTTTGGGCCGTGGGTGAAGTGATTTTTTGGAGTAAAATTGTTATTCGTTTGGGTTTGACAGCAACTTCTATTTATAGGTGAATTTTCAGTAGGAGTCCGGCCGGACTTAGACTGAAATCCAGGGGGTTTTGTGAAACTTTGGAAATTGGAGGGACTTGCTGGCAATATCTGAAAAATTGCAGAGGAAGTCCGGCCGGACTGAGACTGTATACCAGGGGTATTTTAGTCTTTTCACTTTGAATTTGATTGAAGGGTGACTAGAGGGAGGTGGCATGCGTGCCAAGTGTCCCTGTGAGTCACCAAATGTGTGGGAGTTCGTTCCCGGGTCCCGGTTTTGTCCGTTTTTTAAATAACAGTCCGGAAAATGTCCGAAAATCCCCCGGAAAGTGCCGAAAAGTGCATTTTTCAGGGAAAGACGTACTTTAACGTGCAATGACGTGTGTCAAGTACGCTTCGACGTTGGGATGCTCGGGGCAGTCCCGGGACGTCTCATTGGCATGACAACGGGGAGTTAACGAGTTCCGGTTAACCTGGAGCGGGCCAGTTAACGGATTTCGGTTAACTTTCTAGCAGTTTTGACGATCCGGATTTGGGTACTTACAGTTAGCCCCTCAGCGACGTCTCTTCCGAAGGAAGTGGGGTCGTTGAAAAAAGATAAGGATCCAAATCGGGATGCCTTACTTTGAAAGACCTGGGCGCTCAGCTGGCTGGACCATTAGCGAAAGGATTTCTACGTATCCCGAGCGGGAATCAAGCCGATCGTAGTTCGTAGGTGTAAGGACCGCGCGTGGGGACCTTGACCTGAGCGAGACTGTTGGGAGGCATCTAAACCTGAATGAGACCACTGCAAGGTACCGGAACATGAATGGAGACTATTGTGAGGCGTCGAACACAGGATTTACAGAAACCTTCGAGGCGTGTGGCGCCTGGCAAACTTGAAACATACGAGGCGTGTGGCGCCTCAGCCGGAGTTGATGCGACGAGGCGTGTGGCGCCTCAAACCGGAGTTCTTGAGATCATACTAGGGCGTGTGTCGCCTCAAGCCGGAGATTCTTGTGCGACGAGGCGTGTGGCGCCTCAAACCGGAGTTGACGAGGATACGCTTATCCTGGGACAAAGGCGTTCGTACCTTAGGTGCTGGGCTTACGATGACGGCCAGGTTTATCCTGCTGGGGATAGGGCGGCAATGATGGGAACGGTTGTGTTAAACTGGCGTTATTAACAACACGGACGGATTGACGTTCTAACCACGGGGTTAGGAAAGGGATGTGGTCTCGGGAGAGACTGACACATCGCTGGGGAAGAGTGTCCCGGGTTCTGACGGGTTCAGTTAGGAACTGAAGGGGATGATTGACGTTTCTTCCTTAGACGGATGGTCTTAGGATCCTGCTGGGGATAGGTGTTCGGGTTTACGGCTGGCCGAAGAGGGATTGTTGTGCGGGCTTACCTTGATGGCCGCTGAGGTGGGACGATCGGGCTTACGACTGGCGGCCGGGGAAGTGAACGATGGTGAAAACCAATAAAACTTTAATGTCGGGAGATGGAAATGTGACTTGAATGTCCGGAGACAGGGTTGAGCGTTTGAATGTCAAACGTCAATCGAGGATTGAATTTAACGTCTGGAGACGGAAATGTAACTGGGATGTCCGGAGACATGCTTGAGCGTTTGAATGTCAAACGTCAGCGAGATTGAACAACGTGCGGAGACGAAAATGTAGCAGGATGTTCGGAGACATGCTTGAGCGTTTGAATGTCAAACGTCAGCGAGGATTGAATTTAACGTGCGGAGACGAGCGTTAGTGAAAACTAGCGAGAATTTAACGTGGGAGATGAGCGTTAGTGAAAACTAGCGGGGATTTAACGTGCGGAGACGGGCGTTAGTGAGGACTAGCGAGAATTTAACGTGCGGAGACGGCGTTAGTGAAAACTAGCTGGGAATTTAACGTGCGGAGATGGGCGTTAGTGAGGACTAGCGAGAATTTAACGTGCGGAGACGGCGTTAGTGAAAACTAGCAGGAATTTAACGTGCGAAGACGAGCGTTAGTAAAAACTAACTGGGAATTTAACGTCTGGAGACGAGCGTTAGTGAAAACTAACTGAGAATTTAACGTCTGGAGATGAGCGTTAGTGAAAACTAACTGGGAATTTATCCTCGGGGGATAGAGTGTTAGTGAAAACTAACTGAGGGGAAATTTTACACTTTTGGGGGCCAAAAGGGGTAAAATTGAAACTGTCAAAAGTTGAGGGGCTGAATCGGAAGGAATCTTTTTAAATTGCAGCAAGAGTCCGGCCGGACTTGGACTGAGTTTGACCAGGTTCAAATCAGCTCCAAGTCAGACGCAAACTAAACCTTTTCCCCCATTACTTCCGACGAGAGAGAGAGAAAGGAGGAGAGAATTTTCACCCCAAATCGTGAGATTTGCTCAGATTTGTGAAGGAAAATTGCTATGGAAGGTGATTGGGAACCAATGGCTCGCCACGGAAGGACCGATGACGAAAGAACACGGTTGGTTCGGACCATTCGAACCAACATTCATCCATTGAATCCGGCGGAGTTCTACCCGGCTAGGGATAAACACAACTCCAAAGGAGGGATCGAGAGACAAGTAAGCTTCCTTCAAATTCCATTAATTTTAAGAATGTGCATTCTTTAAATGTTAGAAATTTGACTAGGAATGAGTTAGGGATTTTGGTGCCCGGATTGGGGCTTTTGACTTTGCTATGAACCTTTGTCGAAATTGACTAGGATGTAGTTCAATTGACACTATGGGTAGATGACATAAAAATTTTGGTTGCAAAATTCCATGTCTAGATGCATTTTCCAAAATCAAAGTAGCTTTAATTCGGGACGGAGTAAAATTTTCGAAATGTTCGAAAGGATTTTGAAAGTTCCGATTTCGACGGAGTTTTCGAAAGGTTTTGAAAGTTCCGGATTCGACGGAGTTTTCGAAATGTTTTGAAAGTTCCGGATTCGACGGAGTTTTCGAAGTGTTTTTGAAAGTTCCGGATTCGACGGAGTTTTCGAAGTGTTTTTGAAAGTTCCGGATTCGACGGAGTTTTCGAAGTGTTTTGAAAGTTCCGGTTTCGACGGAGTTTTCGAAATGTTTTGAAAGTTCAGTTCCGGATTCGACGGAGTTTTCGAAATGTTTTGAAAGTTCCAGATTCGACGGAGTTTTCGAAATGTTTTGAAAGTTCCGGATTCGACGGAGTTTTCGAAATGTTTTGAAAGTTCCGAATTCGACGGAGTTTTCGAAAGGATGGAAATATTTTAGGAAATGAATGAGAACCGTATCTGCATTGCATCCTTTTGACATGCGTTCGTGCATTCCGTTGACGTTGCTTCTTTGCTTAACGTATTTTTGCCTTGTTCACCTGCAGGGGCGAGGGACGGTTGACGTTCACAACCAGAAGAGTCGGGGAGCCTTCGAGGCAGTGCGAGCGCTGTGGGAGGTAATCCCGGATGAGGCTCGGGAGGGAGAGAGGAGTCCATGGCAGCTGGTGATTGACTCCGGATTGGCTGGATTTATCGGTGCGGTAGCTGCGATAGCTGATACGCAGAGGGCCAGGTCCATGTACGTGGCTCTGAGCGAGTACTGGTGGGATATGACCCACACTTTCCATTTCAGATGGGGGGAGGCGACGGTGACTCCCACTGACTTTGCCGCTATCACTGGGTTGCCATTCTGGGGCAATACGCTGGTGTGGGTGGATGGTTATACCCGGGGCAGTTGTCGGAGCTGCTGGGTTTTGATATTACCGATGCCAGGGGCTTAGGCATTCGGTACAGGCCGATGGAGGTGCATCTGCAGATGGGTATTGCAGATTATTTGGCTGGGTCTTTGAGGATGACCGCGGAGCGCCTGGCTCGAGGGTTCATTTGGTTCGCTTTGTCAGCGACTTTGTTCCCGACTTCTGATACATCCTGTCACTTCCCTCTGCTCGGGTCGCTGACAGATTTGGATGCCGTGAGGGGCTTTGCATGGGGGGAAACTGGACTGGCCGAGCTCTATCATTCCCTGGACAGATTCTCACGGGGAGAGGAGAATTCCTTGAGCTGTTTCTCGCATGCTTTGGATGTAAGTTCACGTCTTTTTCTCTTCCTTGTCTCGTTTATGTACTCGTATGTATCTGCTCTGTAGCTGACATAACTTTCCATTTGCTTGGCAGGTCTGGTGCTATGAGGTGTTCAGTCCGCAGGAGTGGGACATTAGGGAGGCGTATCGACCCCTGTTCCCCGCCATCTTTGGTTTGGCGAAGAAGGCGAAGAAGGCGGTCTCGTCGAGAGTGGGCACTCGGCGACGTACGAGGAGGTGTCTCGGCCACTGAGCAGGAGTTCTCTGAGAGGATCCAGCTGACCTGGTGGAGTCGATTCCCCGCTGTTGCGGTTCAGGTTGCTAGCGAGGTTACGCGGCGGCGGAAGCTCTGGTGGGACTTCGTTGTGATGCTATGTATGCGGGGAGAGAGGGTGACCGTCGGCGTGGCCGGGGGTCACTTCCGATGGTGCGGGGTGGATCCTCCTATGCACATGCAACATCCTCTGGTGATGCCGATGGAGGAATTGGAGAGGTATAGACTGGGTGTGTTCTACAGGAGTACGTCATAGCGGGGCCGACTATGAGACTTTCTTGAGGATGAGGTGAGGAGCCCAGGTGCAGCACGGGGAGGGCGATGGCCTGGATATCCCGAGATCTCCCGCTCCCACGCGCTAGGCTGGCGTATGAGGGGCTGGATGGTTCGCGCAGGCGGCTGGTGATCCCGCTCCCGGATGAGCCGAGACCACGGTATAGGGTTGACCCCAATACTTCGGTGAGCATTTTTTCTGCATTTGATAGTAGCATTCTGCAAATGTTGCATCTGTACTTTCTGCTCATCTTCTGATGACTTTCCTGGTTCGCAGGTGTCTGGCCGTACGTACAACGAGGCTCTGAGACTGGTGGACGGGTGGGCCGCCTACGCTAGGAGGCTCGTGGAGTTCCTGAAGTGCAGTTCCCGGAGGAGCGTGGACGTTCGTGAGTCGAGGCCGTCTAGGCCGAGAGGTTCGTCTGCTCCCACGGCTAGTGGAGCGGACTTTGCACAGATTCGGCCAGTTCGCGGGCGGAACGGCTGGGTTTGGAGCTCATCCTCCTTCGCACTCGGGGCACGAGAGGGGAGAGTCCTCGAGTTCGCAGACGCCGAGGAGGCCTTTCGCGTATTCCCGCCTGGAGGAATTCGGCGACTTCTTGTTTGCGACGGATCCAGCAGCTGCGGAGCAGTGCGTCGAGTGCTCGGATGACGAGCAGGACTCGGAGTAGTCCTCCTTTACTGCTTTCTTTTTTTTATGTATCGTCTGGAACGATTTGATTTAAACTGTACTTGAAAAAAGGCGCCCGTGGGGCGGAACCTGTATTTCGCGCATCTATTTAATGATTACCTTCTGTTACTTTCGGCAAATAAGGAAGTAGGTTGATCAAAAAAATAAATGAAATGAGACATGCACTAAAAATTGAACGGGTCAAAATTTAAGCCTATATGCACTGATAATTAATTAATTGCATTGTTGCACGAGCCCGGGGCGGAAGGGATATTGAAATTGGTTAAATGAAACCAGGGGCAGCACGCAGATTCATAAGGCATGAACAGGGCGTTGTTTGGAATTGCTTCCAATTTAGGAGCGGTGGCTGCGAGTTGACCAGTCTCTGCGAGTCCGGCGGAGCGAGAGTGAATTTAGAGTCTTTTAAATTGCGGTTTCGGCTTTGCAATTGGTTAAGAAGCTGCGCTTTCATCTACGATCGGTTAAGTGAATTCTCTCAAATTTACGAGGTTTCCTTCATTTTCCATGGCTCCCTTTCCCAAGCTATCGTCTCGGATGCAAGAGCGATATTTGGACAATTTTCGATCGTGGGTACGGAACCACACGAGGCGAGCAAGGGGTTTTCGAAGGCACATTACGGGATGAAATCTGTTTGGGCTTTGAAGGAGCTCATGCCAGATTGGGATCTTTTGAGAGCCGCGTCTCGGTTCTGGGACGTACGGAGGAATGTGTACAACTTTTCGTATAACGAGATCACTCCTACGTTTGAAGATTTTCGGGCCATGCGGGAGGACTGAGATGGAACAGCTAGTTCTTCCGTATCTGGTGGCATGGCCCTTGTTGAGAAGCTAGTGTCTTTGCTTGGTATCTCGGTGGAGAAGCATACGGGATGCGATATTGAACACTGATTATGTTGACATTTTGGGACTGGCCCAGAAAGATTTGTCGGGCGAGGGGAGCGTCTTTGCGTGGGACGCGTTTGCTCTGTGCGCGATCGCTACTTTGTTCACGTTCACGTCCCTGGGTGTGTGCCATCACAGTGTACTGGACCTGGTGAGGCAGTGCCGGAGCGGGGGAGACATTGTGTCGTTGGTTTTGGGCGAGACGTTCCTGTGCATAGGTTGGATGGCGACCGATAGCCGATACATGTGGGGAGGGAGTCCCGCTATACTTACCATGTGGTTGAGGGAGAGACTGCAGATGATGCCTGAGGTGCCAATGTCTTGTGACGCTTGGTCCTTCTCTCGACGTCCTGGTGATAGGGGGCAATCAGCCGGCTGGAGCTCGGGATGGCCGGACTCTGCACGCATCACTTGGGATGGTGGGTTCCCCATTGGAGATTCTGAGACTTGTCGGACCGCTCGGGAGGGTCTATTGGTTGTCGAGTGTCGGGGTTTGTCTCGGACGTCTTTCTACATTCCATCGTTGGTTCTGCGACGATGCGAGTGGAGCGAGGTGCCATTGACGGGCTTGGTTCATGCTTGCTACCTTTGAGGTGGGATCTCTGGCGATGGAAGATCCTTCGACGCTATTGCTGCTCACACGGTGGTGGAAATACACGTCCTTTCCTGCCAGGGTGCTCTTTCACCGGAGAGGGGGCATTGTTACGTCGACGCGGTATACGGCGAGTACGAAGAGTGTATAGGGGAGACACGAGATGGCTATCTTGTGGAGATGGAGTGAGCTGTTGGGTCGTGACTACCTTGGCGGCTCGACCTTGAGGAGGGCTGAAGCGGGAGCTAACCACAGGAATCGTGACTGGGAACGACATGGCTGACTATGAGGCCAATGCTGATCGGGAGGCCAATCAAAGCACGGTCATGATGGCTCGAAGCGAGGCAGCTCGAGATAGAGCAAAGGAAAGGGCTGCATTGAATGCTACAGGCTTGACGGAGGCGTCGGGAAGGGTCCCTGAGCCAGGTAGAAGGACTACCGGAATATTCCCTGTGAAGGTGAAGAACACTCGCCGGGGGAAAGGGAAGGGGAAGAAGGATGAAGGACCAAGTTCGGGAACTAGGTTAACCTTCTTTGTCCGAGTATCCACCCATTGTCATTGCAGACACATTAACTGATTAATGTTTTATTGTAGTTTTGCTAACGTGTAGCGAGTCAAGAGTTGACCGTGCTTGAACTCATCAAAGATTGTTTTAACCGTAGTGAATTTGTAGGTTAAATGAAAAGAGTTTTTCAAAACACAAGCAATTGATGCTTATTGTATTTTTTTTTTTGTTGTTTTAGACCGAACAAATGATGGCTGCCTACGTTCCCCCTTTACAATTGGACTAAGGGGCTCAGGTCACCATAGTTCGACACTTTAGGTGAATTTGAGAAAACGACGACAAAAGAAGTGCAACCCTGTTTTTTACCTGGATCATTAGCGGGAATGTATCCAGTTGGGTATTACTCTTTTAGCACTTTAATTTTACTGAGGGGACGGTGTATGGGGAAGGAGAGTTGACTCGTGCTCTTCCTCAAACGAAGTATTTGCGGAGCTTGCTTCTGTTCACGGGGTTAACAAAAGGGTTCCCGTCCAAGTCTGCTAACTTCATGGCTCCTCCGAAGAAGATTCTTTGTACCACGAACGGTCTTATCCAAGGAGGCTCCCACTTTCCGAGGGGATTGGTCTGCGTAGGAGGCTTTTCCTTTAGCACCAAGTCGCCTTCTCTGATGTCTCGGATCTTGAATTTCTTGTCGAATGCTCGGGCCATTCTGCTTTGGTAGGCTCGAGTGTGTTCCATGGCTTTCAATCTGAGCTCGTCGAGTAGAGCAAGTTCGTCGTGACGGCTTTGTAGCCATTCGACTTCATTGATCCCGTTTTCCAAGAGGACTCGGAGGGATGGAATTTCCAATACCACGGGTAACATCGCTTCCATTCCGTAGGTAAGCGCGAACGGAGTCTCCCCTGTGGCGGTTCTGACTGATGTTCGGTATCCCCAGAGGGCTAGATGTAGCTTTTCGGGCCGATCGACCTCTGGTGGTCATCTTTCGATTATCATGGCGAGAGTCTTGTTGGTGCCTCTCTTGCACCATTGGTTTGTGGTACGTAAGGAGAAGACATGTGACGCGTGACTACGGGTCGGTCGCCAGTTGGTCACAATCTCCTTCGAAGTGAGTTCCGTTGTTGGAAATGATCTCGTTGGGCACTCCGTATTGGCACATGATGTTCTCTCGGATGAACTCGGCCACCTTCTTAGAATTCAGTACCTTGTACGATCTGGCTTCTACCCATTTGGTGAAGTAGTCGACTGCGACTAAAATGAACTCGTGACCATTGCTCCCTGGTGGAGTGATCTTGCCGATGACGTCGATTCCCCGTGTGGCGAAAGGCCATGGTGTAGTCATGCAATAGAGTTCATGAGGAGGGATGTGATTGAGGTTGGAGAACCGTTGACATTTGTGTAAGTGCTCCAATTTGAATTGTTAGTATTTCCGTTAGAAAATTAACGAAAGCCTTCACATCCTTAACTTTTCTAACAAAACCTAACTTTTCTAACAAAGCAAGGGTAAGTTGGGGATTGCTATTTAAGGATGGACAAGTGAAGGAATCTCACAAATGTTGAATTTTCGGAACTGGAAGCTGCTGGAACTGCAGCCAGCTTGCTTGTTGAACAAAATATTCCTCTTGTCCAAAGCCTAGAGCAGCATTTAATGAACAGTGCACGCCTACGGAAGGAACCGCGCGGATGAGAATGCTCAATCCAGTTGCCTATAAATTGAACCCTTCTCTCTTAGTTTACACAACACAATTCACTCACAGAAGCTATTCTCTGGTGAAAAACAGAGAGAAAACAGTGGGAATCCTTAGATTGCCACCATTTTCTCTTGAGTCTTTCCCAATCCCAAACACTCTCAAATCACTCTTAAACACACAAGCTCAAGCTTAAATCACCACTAAAGAGGAGGATCAAAGAGAAAACATAGAGGACTTAAGTGTTATCTACTTGTTTTCTCTTTGACCAACTCTATCAACAAACACTAAACACTCTTAAGCCTTGAATCCATTCAAACACAAATCCAAACACTAAATCTTGATACTCCTCAAGTCAAACCCCAAACCAAGAAAGATAGGGTTAAACCATCATTGGTAAACCCTCCTTCTTTAAACCATAAAACTCTCTTTTAATTTCTTGTTCATCTTGTTCAATTTACATCTTTAATTTACTAGTCTTAAGCTTTAATATTTACTTCATTTTGTTGTTAGTTTGACCTAAGATGGTCATCTTTGGAGTTAAGTCCCCATGATGATCATCTTAGGGTTTAACTTTAAATTTCTAGTTAATTTCTCTCTTTAATTTCATCTTTACAAAATCCCCCTTCCCATTTGCAAAGGACATGTTTTAAGCCTCATAAATCCCCCAAGGATGACTTGACATGATAACCACTTGACACAAAGTAGTGGAATCAAGTCTAGGGATGAAAATGGGGTGAACATAGATGCAAATCCCCCAAAAATCACATTTTCCTTCTTGAGAATGTTGCTGTCCAGTAGCATTTCTCTAAGACCTCTGTCCATTGTCTAATTTTTTGGACATACATAAACTTGGAATTTGGTGTTGACTACAAAACACTTTTTGTATCCAACATCCATAGGATTCCATACATATTTTTACTTTATTTTTTACGTGAGTCTAACTCCCTTTTTCAAATTATTTTCCAAAAGTCAGTTTAGCAGTCTCTGGAAATCCAGATTTCACATCTGTGATTTCCAGAGGGTTTTGGTCCATCAAATCATCTCCAATCATAAAAATATTTTGCATTCACCTTATTTAAAATGTTTTGAACAACTTTCATTCTCTGACTTTCCCCAGATTCTGAATTTTTAAAACTCTTAAATCCATTTTAAAATCAAGTGTCCACTGTCTTTTTCATTCTGGCAGAATTGACTTTCAACTTCAAGGAGTCTTTTGAGTACCAAAACTCAACCCTAAAATCATACCAAAAATCATGGGACTTGTTTAATGTCTTACAAAGAGTTCTCAATTTTTATTTTTCTCAGTTTATATATATTTTAACCAAAACTCACACACACACACACACACAAATGGTTTTAAATTAGGAAGACTCGTTTTACGAGGCATTCCGGGTGAACCCTAACGTTCTTCCCGGAGTGTAACGTGACCTCCGAACCCAAATCTCTAATCTCGGGCATTTTTCAAAGTTTTGGCCCTTAAAATAAAAATGGCGTGGCGACTCCCGTTTTCGTTGATTTTCAAAAGAAAAATCGCGGTGGGGCACATTCATCACAGTGGCGACTCCGCTGGGGATATAAAAATAGGCTTTATCTTTTTTAAAATAAATAAAAAAAAAATTGTATTTGGTATATAGGTGGAAACCATTAAGTTTCCTGTACCGCTCCCTAACCCGAGTCTTGGGATAAATTATGGTCTAACAAAGCCACGTACCGGTATCATTGTTTTTTTTTTAAATCTCCCCCATCACCAAAGGTTTGAGGCACCTAAAACGCCATCTTCAAGGTCCGAGGCACCTAAAACGCCATCATCAAGGTCCGAGGCACCTAAAACGCCATCATCAAGGTCCGAGGCACCTAAAACGCCATCATCCAGGTTCGAGGCACCTAAAACGCCATCATCAAGGTCTGAGGCACCTAAAACGCCATCATCAAGGTCCGAGACACCTAAAACGCCATCTTCAAGGTCTGAGGCACCTAAATCGCCATCATTACCAGGTTGACGCCTCAAAATAGTTACTCCAACATCGAAAGACCTGAACTACGACTGGCTTGATTCCTCTTAAGGATACGTAGGTAGCCTATCATTAGGTTCAGCCATCAGACCAAAATGGTCATTCCTTTCCCCAGCAGTGCGGATATACAACTCTAGCCATCAGACCAAAACGGTCATGTCATATCCCCAGCAGAGTTTCTTTCAGCAATCGACTGCAGAACTCGCTCACCAGGTTGACATCCTAAAACAGTCACTCCAGGGTCAAAGACCCGAACTACGACTGGCTTGATTCCTCTTAAGGATACGTAGGTAGCCTATCATTAGGTTCAGCCATCCGACCACTTTGGTCACCCCTTTGTCAAATATGGAGCCTTACTCTTATCGACGACCCCGCTTCCTTCGAAAGCGCCGTCGCCGAGGGGCTACTGTAAGTGCTCCAATTTGAGTTGTTAGTATTTCCGTTAGAAAACTAACGAAAGCCTTCACATTCTGAACCCAAACCTTAACTTTTCTAACAAGACCTAACTTTTCTAACAAAGCAAGGGTAAGTTGGGGATTGCTATTTGGAGTTAAACAAGGAAAAGAATCTTACAAAAGGTAAAATTCCGAAACCAGTAAGCTGTAAAACACAACTGGTTGAGTGTTTGAACAAAATATTCCTCTTGTCCAAAGCCTGGAGCAGCATTTAATGAACAGTGCACGCTGTCATTCTGATCCGCGCGGATCCAATTGAAGTTCCCAGTAGGCCTATAAATAGAGCCCCTCAGTCTCAGAAAAACCATGAACAACAATTCACTCACACAGCACCTTGGCGAAAATATTGTAGAAAACAGTGGGAATTTCTTTGAATTGCCACCTTTTTCTTAATCATTTTCCCAAATCTCACTCACCAAATACTCACTAAATTCAAGTCTCAAACACAAACACAAGGAAGATAGGATACCATCATTGGTAAACCCTCCTTCTCCTTACCTTAAACCTCCCTCATCCATGCATGCATCTCATACTTCAAAGATGTAACTTGTTCTTGCCCTAGATCCAAGAGGATCACCATGGAAGTTCATCTCCATGGATGATCTTCTATAAGGATCAAAATTCCTCCCAAATTGTTTTTACTTTCTTGAAAGCATTTTCTTAACCTAAAATCAATTTTCATACATAAAATCTTGATTTCAAGTTAAATCTCCCCCATCCCAAGCAAATGAAGTGCTTTAAGTCCTAATGTACCCTAAGGATGGCTTGATATAGTAGATCACCACTAAACATGTTTAGTGATCACTAATCAAAGCCTAAGGAAATGGGGACAAAGCATGGATGCAAACCCCCCTTTAAATCACATTTTCCTTCTTGAGAATGTTGCTGTCCAGTAGCCTTTCTCTAAGACCTCTGTCCATTGTCTAATTTTTTGGACACAGAAAAACTTGGAATTTGGTGTTGACTACAAAATACTTTTTGTAGCCAACATCCATAGTATTCCATACATATTTTTACTTTATTTTTTACGTGAGTCTAACTCCATTTTTCAAATTATTTTCTAAAAGTCAGTTTAGCAGTCTCTGGAAATCCAGATTTCACATCTGTGATTTCCAGAAGGTTTTGGTCCCTCAAATCATCTCCAATCATAAAAATATTTTGCAGTAACCTTATTTAAGATGTTTTTAACAACTTTCATTCTCTGACTTTCCTCAGATTTTGAATTTTTAAAACTCTTAAATCCATTTTAAAATCAAGTGTCCACTGTCTTTTTCATTCTGGCAGAATTGACTTTCAACTTCAAGGAGTCTTTTGAGTACCAAAACTCAACCCTAAAATCATACCAAAAATCATGGGACTTGTTTAATGTCTTAAAAAGAGTTCTCAATTTTTAGTTTTCTTAGTTTGCACTTATTTTAACTAAAAAGAAACATATACACACACATAAATGGTTTCAAATTAGGAAGACTCGTTTTACGAGGCATTCCGGGTGAACCCTAACGTTCTTCCCGGAGTGTAACGTGACCTCCGAACCCAAATCTCTAATCTCGGGCATTTTTCAAAGTTTTGGCCCTTAAAATAAAAATGGCGTGGCGACTCCCGTTTTTCAATGATACATTCATCACAGTGACGACTCCGCTGGGGATATAAAAATAGGCTTTATCTTTTCTTAAAAAAAAAAATATAAAAAAAATGGTATTTGATATATAGGTGGAAACCATTAAGTTTTCTGTACCGCTCCCTAACCCGGGGCTTGGGATAAATTATGGTCTAACAAAGCCACGTACCGGTATCATTGTTTTTTTTTAAAAAAAAGAAAAGCTTTTGTGGGTCAAGCTTCCGTCCCGGCATTTGAAACCATTTGTACTGTGTGTGTGTGTGTTGGTTTTGCACATTTCGTGTTGTTTTGACCGTCTCGGAAAAGTCAAAATTTTGACTATTGGACCCGTTTCCTTGAATTGTTTGAATTATGTGCTTATGTGTTTATTTGCTTTCAAAAAAAAAATTTCAAAAAAAAAATTCAAAAAAAAAAATTTCAAAAAAAAAATTTCAAAAAAAAAAAATTCAAAAAAAAAATTCAAAAAAAATTTTTCAAAAAAAATTTTTCAAAAAAAAAAAAATCCAAAAAAAAAAATCAAAAAAAAATCATTTTCAAAATTGTTGCATGCATCATTTTCTTTAAGACACATGTGAAAATTCCTATTTTACTCAGAAAAAGAAGAGACTGCTTGCACACTACGCGCACTTGGCCTTACACTACACACTACGTTCTTAACCCGGGAAAATCCCAGTAGCAGCCCGTTTGGCCTTATTACGCCTCTCGGAGCGAGCACGGGACTACCCAAACATCCATTGGAGCCTCGTGTCGATCATGCACTTGTCCGTGACACACTTTGTCCGAGACCCGATTGGTTTTTAGTCTGGTCCGTGACGTGCACTGTCTGTGTATACACCTTTCCTGTCAAGCCTTAGTCGACATGCCAAGTCAATATCTTTCGGGGACCATAATCAGTCGAAGTCATGCCGATTTTCCGCCGTAAACTTTGACCAGATATTGACTGGCGCCTTGACTTTGACTGGCACAACTTATGCACCGACTCCCGGCATGACACTGATTCATCAAGGATTAATGATTATTCCATGTCTAATTACGGCCTAACTAACGACGGGTCAAGATCAATTATGGACATTTATCAGTCCGAGCCATGCCGACTTTTCGTCGAGCCCTCCGGACATGATCTTGACCTTTGACGTCAGCTTTGTCCGTAATTTACATCGAATGTTCGTTAAGACTAGATTACCCGCCAGACTTTAGGATCGTTTTTCTTTTCGGTCGGTGGGACCTGCTTGCCCTACGGAACCCTTGTTCGAGGTTACAGGTTGAGGGTCGCGGGCATAGTGATGGGGCCCATTTGATCCGGGGAATCGAGTAGTTTGCAAAAAGAAGAGCAATCATTTCCAACCGATTAGGTTAATAAAATACGTTTTAAGTAAACAAGAACAAATAAGCGCATGTTGCATGAGCCCTAAGCCCAAACACCTACCCTCCTTCACTCCCGAATATACGAACCCTCGTGTCTTTCCCCGTGACTCCTCACAAAGCTTGGTTTCGGGCACCGGGTCACCGTTTGATCAGTTGGGAAGAGTCAAGCGCATCGTCAGCTTCACCATTTGTTCCGACTCCGAGTTTCAAAATGTCTGCATCAGCTGGTAACGATGGGGACAACGCCACTCCGCCTCCCGGGACTCCCCAAACAGAACAGCAGTGGAATCAGTTAGCCGAACAGATGAAATTGCGATAGGAAGCACAGATTAATAGCCTTATGGAGGCTATTAGGAGCCATGGTTTGGCCGCCAGTCTCAATCCTGATGGCACCTTCACCGTGGAAGAAGAGGAAGACCCCAATCCCACTCTTGGTCGCCCCGACTACTCCAGGATGCCACCACCAACCTCCTACGGTACTACTACCAGAGCCCACGCTTCTCGACCTTTGGGTCAGCCATATCCCCAACTACAGACTACTGGATATATGCAGCCTGACGGAACGAGCCAGTGGGAACAAAATCAGTACGGAATGTCTTCTCACGGTTGGGGGTACCCCGGAATGCCACAGCAAATTGGGATCCCGCCTCAGTTTGGAACCGATCAATCCGGACCTCCACAGCAACAGTTTGGAATGCCACCACAGATTGGTTCGGGACAACAGTCAGGAGCCCCTCCTCAGAATGATGCTAGCTCAGCTGCTCCTCACACAGCTTTCACAAACCCATTCCTCACTCAGGGTTCAATGGGCCAACAGGCCCCTGTCCCAATCTCATCGGAATCACCAGGACCGCAGTACCCTCCCGGTTATACACCCTCGCCTCAGCCAGGCATGCAGTTCAACAACCAGGGACAGCAACCCGCATTTAAGCCTCACTCTGGAAACCCGAGCTATCCGGCTACCTCAGGTCTGCCTCCACCTTCTCTACCAATGGGAAGCCAACAGCAAGCCGCTGGGTTTTATCCCTTTGCCCAAGCTCCTACCTACACCCCCAGGGTAATTTGGACCAAGGACAGGTTTTCACCTATGTCCCGGGATATGGTATCCCTTCCACCAGTGTGCCGCCAGTGGTAACTCCTCTCTCCAGCTCAGTCACTGGTTTGAACGCTATGGCTCCACCACAGGACCCTCACCTGGCCTGGTTCATGGAACAACACAAAGAGATGAAAGAACAAATTGCTGAATTGACTGCTATGAAAACTGCCATTCGGCCTACAGATCCGGACTCCATAGTACCCCTGCCCCACAAGTTTGTGATGCCTAATCTAGACCTGTTTGATGGGACTGCATGCCCGAAAACTCACCTGGATACATACACTTTGGCAATGAAAGCTAAGGGATGCACAAACCAGCAGTTGGCCGACTACTTCAGTCTCTCTTTGAAGTCAGGGGCTTTGAAATGGTTCTTCCGCTTAAAACCCGAGGCCAGGGCTACATGGGACCAGATCACTAGTGCTTTCACAGAGAAGTACAAAGCTAACTTGGAATGGGAAACAAATAGAGTTGATCTGCAGACAACAGTGCAGGGTCCCGACGAGAACATCGGGGATTTTTACAAGCGTTGGAATTTGAAACTTAGCGAAATGGCAATTCCTCCCTCTAAAGAGGAACAGTTGGACATCTTCCAGTCATGCCTGAAACCTCATTTGAGAACTTCCCTCAGTCACTTCCCCTACGCGGACTTGCGTGCAATGGTTAATTCCGGGGCTAAATTTGAGAGGGCTCACAATCAACAGCATGTTGTTGCACCTACCTACAGATACCGGGCTTCTTCCACCTCCAACACGACTCCTACCCAGCCCTATTCGGGACAGGACTGTAACAATGCCACTCCCTTTGTTCCCAAGAAACCTGATGCGTCAAGATCCCGGCTCCAAGACTTGAGAAACTTTGGGATGCCTTTGAGTGATATCTTCAGAGGTTTGGTAAAAGAAGGTTTGCTCCGACCTTTAGATAATTATCAGCCAAGAAACCCCAATGCTCCTTTGGATATCTCCAAGCATTGTGCCTTTCATCAGTACCATGGGCACCTGACAGATGATTGCGTCCCCTTGAAAAAGGCCACCCAAAGTTTGATTGAGCAAGGGAAGTTAGAGGTGCCTGAAGGGCCCAATACTTTCAGTAACCCGTTCCCTAGAAATAACAACATGAGTGTCAACATGGTCGAGTTTGGTGATTCAAGACTTGTGGGCATAATGGAATTTGACTCGCCCTTTTGTGAGGTCGATGAACCAGTCATCGCAGGCAATGAAAATGGCTGGATTGAGCAAGAGATTGCCAAAGAAATCCTGATGGAAAGATCTGCAATAGCTCCCATCTCCAGCGTCGAAGAGTAGATGCATGGTCCAACAGCAAAGAACGGCTAGACTAGGGGCTACCTATCTCTAAAATAGTTTTTTAGTCAACCTTCGTAGGTTCTAGTACTTCTCTTTCACCTAAGTCCTTCCTGGACATTTGTCGTTGTAGTCCATTTTGGACATAGTAGTTAAATGTCTAACTTTTATATAAGTTTTTTTTTCTTTTCTTGCTAGACTCGAGACATCACTTGCACACCCACGTTACACTTAATTGAAATGGTTTTATCCTAGACGATCACTTGTGCTGCTCAACCACTAATTCTTTGAAATAATTAATATTTAAATTAATTGGAGTGAGAAAATCAATTGATATCCTTCTCAAATGGGGGCTTACCAACTCCCCATCTTGCATCTCATATGCTCACATCTCTTTCCTCATCCTCATCATCTCGCTGCTCGATGAATTTGCACGGATCTTTTCTCATTTAAAGTTTAAGCAAGTAATGAAGACTTAATCTCGTTTAGGTCATCCGGTAGGGATTGCGGTTGAAGCCTTTCACCCATAGGAAAGCCATTACCTCACCCCCGCTAAACAATACCCTTTTATTTCAAGATCGGCGTGTTTTGAAACCCCGTTTAGCCATCATTTTTGCTCCATGCTAAGAGAAGTCCAAGCAAGCCCAAGAAGTTAGCTTCGAGAGTTGGCGATGCGCAAAATATCCCAAGCCATGAAGTAAGGACAAAAATAATCCTCAACTCCTCAGGAGGCCTTCCAAGTTATATAAAAAAAAAGGGGAGGGGACAAGAGTGCAAAAAGAGTAATGCCCAGCTAGGCTGAAAACCATGAAAAAAATGACAGTCTAGGCAAAAAACAGGGCTGCACGTAAAAAAAAAAAAGGATTCTTACAATTCAAAAAAAAAAAAAAAATCCTCAATTTCTCAAGAGGCCCTAAAAAAAAAGTCCTCCTCGACTTCTCAAAAGGCTCTCCAATATTCTGATTTGCTTGGACTTTCTCTCACCAATACCTTCTAACCAATTCCATCCATCCTCTCGATTTTAGAGGATATTCCCTACACCATTACCGTTGCCCTCGGCCAAAGCCAAAATTTAGAGGCAATGAAGATGCAATCACAGATTTCCTCACCTTAGAAATCCCAAACACATCCTCAAAAGCCAACCTCTCATTTTTAGAGGTTCAGTCAGTAAAAGGCCCAGCCGACCTCTCATCTTAAGAGGTCACGATTTTCCAAATCACCCGATGGCCGATCGAAGCCTTGAAACCCAGCTACAGTCACTGCCGGATAGTAATTTCATTCCAATATCTTCGAGGTTTAAATCAGATTAATGCTTCATTGCTTGCTTAAATCAGAGCCAAATCCATCTCGGCTCAAAAGATCATCAATCAAAGATTGTGCAAATTCAATCCATTCATTCGGCATTTTATGTGAGCATAGTTCATTTCTACTCCACAAACACTTGCCGTGGATGTCCCACTGGGGCTCCGCATCCGTGTCTTCCATTGACACTGTTCTTAAACTCTCCAATTCTCCGAAAATCCTCAAAGGTCCTCGAAATCGTGAATTTTCACATTCATTCCCTCTTCATTCGGGATAAGCCCGAACTACGGCGACCTGAGCTCTTCATAATGGAGGGAACGCAGGCAACCATAATTGGTCCGGTCGAAATCACAAACAAATTTCAAAAAAAAAATCCGGTCCCATCAAGGACCGTTCCTATACACTTTCCATCCTTCCAAGCTTGATTCTCGATATCAGTTGGTTTTCTCCTTGTGATTAATCAAAATATTTGTTCATATCAGATTTAGTGTTTGAATAACCCGAACATCGATAAAGGGTTTTAAGCAGCCTTGTGATCATCATGAATAAGACAAGTTTTCAAGTGTCTCGACAAGTCTTCTCTCTCTCCATCATAGGGAAATAGAGCCAAACACTGTCTTTCTGTCAGCAGGGGCTTCCATACACTTTTCCACACCTTGTGATGCTTATACTCTCTCAAAAGAGTCAAACCCAAAAGCGAGAGCGTCATACACAAATTCGGGAGACATTCCCACCTTTCAAAAGATATGCCCCTGCACGTAAACATTTCCGAGTCTTGTCCAGTGACTGATTGACTAAGGTCTGAAAAGATGGGTGCCTCCTCGGCCACATAATGACTCTGTCTGCAATAAGACGGCTCTGAATTTCTTCACGCTGGGACTTTGCTAAGCGGTTCTCCCAGGTTCTCCTGTATCAGCCCTTCAAGCTGGGGCTTCTATAGTCATCTTTGGGTCCACATTGGGTTCTTCACTACGAGATATATTCGATCTTTATCAGATTATTTTCAGGATCGCTTTGCATTACCAATCAGATTGGGATTCTGCTAATTATGCCGGAATCACAACAAGGTTATAATATTAGGGCTTCGCCAAGTCACTTCTTCAAGATCTGGGCTTTGCCTACTCAATTCTTCAAACCGAGGCTTTGCCAAAGGAGGAATCTTTCCTCATTTTAATAGGATCCGGGGGCTTTGTCAAGCTGGTCCTTTGGACCTGAATTTTATCAAGAAAGGTCTAGTCACATCAACAACTAGATTTTCAGCTTCAGAACTTGGTACATAGCAGCTTCCCGTAGCATCGGAATTTAAGATCTGGGTTTCTCCCGGCATTAACAATTTCATCAAATCATTCTCCGAACAAGGTTTCGGCCAAGTCACAGCTCACCCAAATGAAAGAGGTTTCACTCACATCGACGTACTCTAGAGCCTGTCGGCATCTACTTCAAATAACCAAGATTGAGAGAGAAAATTTCAACCAAGACCCGGGATCCGAATCCAATCTCATCAAAATTGAGATCCATGTGATACTGAACCTCATTAACAACCGCTGTTTAAATCGCGATCGAGGGCTCTCACCCCCCCACTTGCTCAAAATATTTTCCAAACAGTCTCCAGACACATACATCCCAATACATCCCCTCTCATCATCATGCATCCCCACAAAAATCTCCCCAGGGCTCATGTAGCATGCGCAAAACTTGAATCAATAGGAACAATTCTAAGTGATCGAAGATCATAAATCATAATTTCCCTGCCAAAAGCTTAGGCTAAGTGCATCTCTAAAAGCAAGTAAATGCATCATCTCGCGAACATATGCAGTGATACTCTCATAATCATTTTGGTCCTATGCATGCATCTGTCATCATGAATGTCATATATGCATCTTCCTCTCTACTAACAAATGCAGCAAATTGCCAACAAAGAACGCCCCGCGAACGGCAACTCAACAAATCTTCATCACCATCGGTCGTAGCCTCAGTCCTTCCGGCAGCTACAGGTAAGCACAGCTCAGGTATGAAAGCATATCTTAGTCAACTACTTTTCTAAAGAATATTATCATCAAACCTCGGGTGACTCCCAAAAAACAGTCAAATCTTCGGGTGACTCCCAAAAACAGTCAATCCTCGGGTAACTCCCAAATACAGTCAATCCTCGGGTGACTCCAAAAAAAAACAGTCAAATCTTCGGGTGACTCCCAAAAATAGTCAATCCTCGGGTGACTCCCAAAAACAGTCAAACTTCGGGTGACTCCCTAAAACAGTCAAACTTCGGGTGACTCCCAGATAACAGTCAAATCCTCGGGTGACTCCCAAATATAGTTGAATCCTCGGGTGACTCCCAGATAACAGTCAAATCCTCGGGTGACTCCCAAATACAGTCAAACCTCGGGTGACTCCCAAACACAGTCAAACCTCGGGTGACTCCCAAATACAGTCAAAACCTCGGGTGACTCCCAAATACAGTCAAAACTCGGGTGACTCCCAAATACAGTCAATCTTCGGGGTGACTCCCCTTGGAATAGTCACTTTTGGGTACGAAGCCCGTGGCCTCTCTTTAGTGTCACCATCTTGTTGAACTACGTTTAGGCTTGATTCCCATTCGGGATACGTAGGTAGCCTACCATAGGTCCAGCCACTCGACCAAAACGGTCATCCCCTTCTCCGGCAGCAAACGTAAGACCGATCCCTTCAAGTGAAGTCCACCAAGGACCATCAATCCCAAATCTTTAAGGTTCGAGGCACCTAAAACGCCATCATCTTTAAGGTTCGAGGCACCTAAAACGCCATCTTTAAGGTTCGAGGCACCTAAAACACCATCATCTTTAAGGTTCGAGGCACCTAAAATGCCATCATCAAGGTTCGAGGCACCTAAAACGCCATCATTAGGGTTTGAGGCACCTAAAATGCCATCATCAAGGTTCAAGGTACCTAAAACGTCATCATCAAGGTTCGAGGCACCTAAAACGCCATCATCAAGGTTCGAGGCACCTAAAACGCTATCATCAAGGTTCGAGGCACCTAAACGCCATCATCAAGGTTCGAGGCACCTAAAACGCCATCATCAAGGTCCGAGGCACCTAAAATACCATCATCAAGATCTGAGGCACCTAAAACGCCATCATTACCAGGCTGACGCCTCAAAATAGTCATTCCAGGGTCAACATCGAAAGACCCGAACTACGACCGGCTTGATTCCTCTTAAGGATACGTAGGTAGCCTATCATTAGGTTCAGCCATCAGACCAAAATGGTCATTCCTTTCCCCAGCAGTGCGGATATACAACTCTAGCCATCAGACCAAAACGGTCACGTCCTATCCCCAGCAGAGTTTCTTTCAGCAACCGACTGCAGAACTCGCTCACCAGGTTGACGCCTCAAAATAGTCACTCCAGGGTCAACCTCGAAAAGACCCGAACTACGACCGGCTTGATTCCCCATTCGGGATACGTAGGTAGCCTATCACCAGGTCCAGCCACTCGACCACTTTGGTCACCCCTTGTCCCATCTTGTCAAATATGGAGCCTTACTCTTATCGACGACCCCGCTTCCTTCGAAAGCGCCGTCGCCGAGGGGCTACTATAAGTGCTCCAATTTGAATTGTTAGTATTTCCGTTAGAAAATTAACGAAAGCCTTCACATCCTTAACTTTTCTAACAAAACCTAACTTTTCTAACAAAGCAAGGGTAAGTTGGGGATTGCTATTTGAGGATGGACAAGTGAAGGAATCTCACAAATGTTGAATTTCCGGAACTGGAAGCTGCTGGAACTGCAGCCAGCTTGCTTGTTGAACAAAATATTCCTCTTGTCCAAAGCCTAGAGCAGCATTTAATGAACAGTGCACGCCTACGGAAGGATCCGCACGGATGAGAATGCTCAATCCAGTTGCCTATAAATTGAACCCTTCTCTCTCAGTTTACACAACACAATTCACTCACAGAAGCTATTCTCTGGTGAAAAACAGAGAGAAAACAGTGGGAATCCTTAGATTGCCACCATTTTCTCTTGAGTCTTTCCCAATCCCACCCCAAACACTCTCAAATCACTCTTAAACACACAAGCTCAAGCTTAAATCACCACTAAAGAGGAGGATCAAAGAGAAAACATAGAGGACTTAAGTGTTATCTACTTGTTTTCTCTTTGACCAACTCTATCAACAAACACTAAACACTCTTAAGCCTTGAATCCATTCAAACACAAATCCAAACACTAAATCTTGATACTCCTCAAGTCAAACCCCAAACCAAGGAAGATAGGGTTAAACCATCATTGGTAAACCCTCCTTCTTTAAACCCTAAAACTCTCTTTTAATTTCTTGTTCATCTTGTTCAATTTACATCTTTAATTTACTAGTCTTAAGCTTTAATCTTTACTTCATTTTGTTGTTAGTTTGACCTAAGATGGTCATCTTTGGGGTTAAGTCCCCATGATGATCATCTTAGGGTTTAACTTTAAATTTCTAGTTAATTTCTCTCTTTAATTTCTTCTTTACAAAATCCCCCTTCCCATTTGCAAAGGACATGTTTTAAGCCTCATAAATCCCCCAAAGATGACTTGATATGATAACCACTTGACACAAAGTAGTGGAATCAAGTCTAGGGATTAAAATGGGGTGAACATAGATGCAAATCCCCCAAAAATCACATTTTCCTTCTTGAGAATGTTGCTGTCCAGTAGCATTTCTCTAAGACCTCTGTCCATTGTCTAATTTTTTGGACATACAGAAACTTGGAATTTTGTGTTGACTACAAAACACTTTTTGTAGCCAACATCTATAGAATTCTAGACGTATTTTTACTTTATTTTTTACGTGAGTCTAACTCCATTTTTCAAATTATTTTCCAAAGGTCAGTTTAGCAGTCTCTGGAAATCCAGATTTCACATCTGTGATTTCCAGAGGGTTTTGGTCCATCAAATCATCTCCAATCATAAAAATATTTTTCAGTCACCTTATTTAAAATGTTTTGAACAACTTTCATTCTCTGACTTTCCCCAGATTCTGATTTTTAAAACTCTTAAATCCATTTTAAAATCAAGTGTCCACTGTCTTTTTCATTCTGACAGAATTGACTTTCAACTTCAAGGAGTCTTTTGAGTACCAAAAATCAACCCCAAAATCATTCCAAAAATCATGGGACTTGTTTAATATCTTACAAAGAGTTTTCAATTTTTAGTTTTCTCAGTTTACATTTATTTTAACCAAAACACACACACACACACAAATGGTTTTAAATTAGGAAGACTCGTTTTACGAGGCATTCCGGGTGAACCCTAACGTTCTTCCCGGAGTGTAACGTGACCTCCGAACCCAAATCTCTAATCTCGGGCATTTTTCAAAGTTTTGGCCCTTAAAATAAAAATGGCGTGGCGACTCCCGTTTTCGTTGATTTTCAAAAGAAAAATCGCGGTGGGGCACATTCATCACAATTTGTCGCAGCTTCGGACGAACTGGATGCAGTCTGTTTTCATTGATATCCAATAGTATCCCATACGGAGAATGATCTGTGTCAATGCTCGGGCGTTCATGTGCGGACCGCAGGTTCCGTTGTGAACTTCGTTCATCAGCTCGCTGGCTTTTTCTTTGTTTACACACCGAAGGAGTGGCCCTTGGTGGCGCTTCTTGTATAACATACCCCCCAGAATGACGAAATGGGATGCCAGGCGTTTTAATGCCATCATGTTTTTGGCTTTGATCCCTTCTTTGTATTTTCCATCTTCATTTGTGAAGGAAGCTTCTCCGTTTTGGAGGTACTGGTAAATTTGATTGTACCAGGGTTCGTTGATCGTTTCCTTTTTTATTTCGATCTCACAGCAATAGGCGGGTGTTTCCCATCTGCCTATTCTGAGGGGTTTTACTACTTTTCCATCGGGAATTTCAACAAGAGAGGCAAGGGTTGCCAGGGCTTCTGCGAAGCGGTTCCTGTCTCTTGGCAAATAATGAAAAGAGATGTCCTTGAACTGAGCAATGAGCTCCTCCATGTACGTGTGGTACTTCTGGAGGCCAAAATCTACCGTCTTCCATTTGTTGGACACTTGATTGATGATCAATGCTGAGTCTCCGTATACATCCAGTTCTGAGATGTTGCGCTCGAGGGCGGCTTCCAGACCTGCTGCACAGGCTTCGTATTCTGCTGCATTGTTGGTTACTTCAAAATTTAACTTGATAGCTATGGGAGTATGCTCGTCCTTGGGATCGACAAGGAGCATTCCAATACCATTCCCCTTCTTATTGGCTGCCCTATCAAAGAAGAGTTGCCAGCGATTTGCGCTGTCGAGTGAAAAGATTCCGTCGTCCGGAAACTGCGGATCAGGACCCTTAGGTTCACTGCTCGGGAAGTACGCGGTGATGCGCCATGACTACGCCCTTTGTTGATTTTCGACCATGTACTTGATGTCGAACTCGGCCGGGAAGAATGACCACTTGGCTAGTCGCATTGCGGGTATGGCTTGTCAAAGAGATATCGGACGGGGTCCATTTTGGAGACCAGAGCACCGAATGTGATTTGCATGTAGTGTTTCAGTTTCCCGACTACCCATACCAAGGCGGTACAAGTTTTCTCTAATGCTGAGTAGCTGAGTTCACTTCCTTGAAGCTTTCGGCTTATGAAGTAGATTGCATGCTCAACTTTGGAATCTTTCTGTTCTTGCGCCAACATTGCTCCAATTGACGTGTCTGTTACTGCCAGATAGAGTAGTGGCTTGTCTTCATGTGGCGGGCACAGAATTGGGGGATTCACCAAGTAGGTCTTGATTTTCTCGAAATCTGTTTGGCACTCGGAGTCCCATTTGATGTCGGCATTCTTCTTTATCAGTTTGAACATGGGCTCGCAGAGAGATGTCAACTGGTTGATGAAGCGACTGATGTACTGAAGTCTTCCCATGAAGCTCTTCACTTCTGTCAGAGTCTGAGGCGGCTTCATGTCGATGATGGCCTTGATTTTCCTGGGATTGACTTCGATACCTCTTTCTGTGACCATGTACCCCAGTACCTTGCCGCGCTTGACGCCGAAGGTGCACTTCGCAGGGTTCAATCTCATGGAATGCTTCCTGAGTCTGTTGAAGAACTTTCTCAGATCTGTCATATGCTGTATGTCTGATCCTTTGGAGTGGATGATCATGTCATCGACATATACTTCGATTTCCTTGTGAATCATGTCATGGAAGAGGGCTGTGGCAGCCCGCTAGTAAGTAGCCCCAGTGTTCTTTAGACCGAACGGCATGACCGTGTAGCAGTATGTCCCCCACGGAGTGGTAAAGGCAATTTTGGCTTGATCCTCCTCGGACATCTTGATCTAGTTGTATCCAGCGAACCCGTCCATGAAGGACTGTACTTCGAAATTTGCCGTGGTGTTGACCAGCATGTCGATGTTAGGCAGTGGGAAATCATCTTTAGGGCTGGCCTTGTTGAGATCCCGGAAATCCACACAGCATCTGACCTTTCCATTGGCCTTGGTGACCGTCACGATGTTGGAGAGCCAAGTCGGGTACTCAATCACTCTGATGAAACTAACCTGGAGCATTTTCTCAATTTCTTCTTTAACTTGCAAGGACCACTCTGGCTTGATCTTGCGCAGCTTCTGTTTGACAAGCTTGGATTCGGGATCCAGGGGAATTCTGTGCTCCACGATCGAGGGATCGAGTCCTGGCAAGTCTTGGTATGACCAGGCGAACATGTTAACATACTCCCGGAGGAGGCTTATCAGGACTTCTTTTTCTGCATCGGCGAAGAAACTGCCCACTTGTGTCTCTTTAGGCTCTTGCACTGACCCCAGGTTAACTTTGGTCATAACCTCTTCGGCAGCTTGGGCCCGGTTGTCCTCTTGGTCAACTACACGCTCGAGAACTTCTTTAATGTATTGTTCGTTTAATGTGTCTGCTTCTTTATCAATTGAGTTATTAACGTCTTTTAAGTTGTTTGTTAACTTATCAGTTGTTAAAGTGGCAATGAGAGGATACTCCGAAAGGTCAGACTTTTCATTGAACAAGAACGGAAATACATGGTTGACTACATTATCATAGTCTTCCGATGTAAGGCCGTTGGACGACTCAGAGGACTGGACTCTGACAAGGACCCGACTCGAGAGGGTTTGAGACCGGGTTTAGGGAGATGTGGGTGCGGGCCCGGCTTGTCTTCCAATTACACTGGCTTGCCCTTGGTCCGGTGAAAGTTACCCAATTCTTCGGTGGCATTGCTAGATGCTTGATGAGGGTGCGGGGATCGAGAGGCTTGGCCTTTGTCCCGATCATGGCGATCATCTTGTTTCGGAGCCCGGGTCAATCGGGTTTGGCACCTCCATGACTTCTTCAAAAAGACTGTAGAGCGGTCCACCGATAACGTCTTCTATGAATTACGGTTCCTTACGCTTTGGAGTCACTGTCTCGAATGTGGCCTCGGCGGCGATCCGAACAATGTTTCCCGTGAAGAGTACCTTGAGTTGCTCTTCCAAGTCTCGGGATTCCCTTGAATGTGTACTCGTCTTTGGGTGTGGTGGCGGTTGGTCCAGGTAGAGCCGTGATGTCGAGGAACGCTCCTTATCGGATTAGCTTTGAGTCCTACGAAACGCTGAGGTCCCGTGCTAGGCTGTTCCATCCTTTTGTAGTCTCTGCTTGACTATCCACGCTTCTTTCTCATCTTCTTCGGTTCACTGTCGGTCCCCTCGGTTCTGCTGTCGGTTCCATTGTCGGTCCCCTCGATTCTAGCTGTTGGTTCCCTTGGTGAAGTAATGAGCGAGGTCGAAACTGTAAGGTCGAGAGGTTGGGTGTGCCGTCGGAGGTTCCCCTTTTGCGAGGCTTTGCCTTGGTGCGGGCGAGCCTTTTATTTTCCTTGATGTCACTGGTGTTGGCACGTAGCCAAGCCCCTGGACCGTGGTGTGGTCCTTGACTTCGATGACTTGGTGTTGGCCTTGTGACCTTTGCCGAACCCCATCTGGGATGAAGTTCATGAGTTTCATCATCTTCATGGCGGGAGGAATCGAGGTCGTGAGACAGTGGAAGGTCCACGTTGCATATTTGGATCTTGGAGGTCTCGAGTGAATCCAATTAATGCCATGTCGTCACTATGCTTGATTTCTAACACCGGAATGTCGTTGGCCGGTCCCCTCGGTAGTGATCGTCGCCGTAGGCGTGGTTAGCTCGTTGCCTTGCATGAACTTGAGGCACCGATGAAGGGTGGATGCCACGCCATTTATGCGATGCAGCCGGGGTCGCCCCGGGATGGGCTGTGAAAGTGATTGGAATGTCCAACACTTGGAATTCGGTGGGGATCACCCGCTTGCGAACCGAGATATTAAGAGTAGCAACCCCGAGAACAGTACGGGAAGTAGAGTCATAGGCCTTGACAGTGTGGACTAAAGGCTTCAGATCTGTAGGCTTGATGTCAAGCAGGTCCATCATCTTGGCGGGCAAGACACTCATTCCGGAGCCTCCGTCTACCAACACGTGGGGAAGGCGACGCTCGTCCAGCTGGACTGTGATGTAGAGTGGCTCATTGTGATCAGTCCCAAATTTTGGAAGGTCCAAATACTGTGAAGGTGATAATGTTGCCATAGTGGATGTTGCCGATCATCCGAATGACTTCGTGCGGGGTTGCGCCCACGAGGACCATGGTACGGGCCAGGCTTTCCTCTAGCTTCGAGCTTGTGAGGATAAGAGGATGTGAGCAGGGACCAAAGGGAAATGTTCGCATGGGTCTCGCTTGAGCCGAGTGAGGATCGGGTCCTCTTTCACGAAACTTGTGTCTTCGGGCGGCATCGGGTTGCGGTCGCTCATGTGCTTTTTAGTGGCCTTGGGTGGTAATGCATGGATTTGACCCGATCGGGTTAGAACGCCGACATCGGGTTTGGTTCCTTACGAATAGGCCGCTACGAGTTGGGCCATAGTTAGAGGAGGATTCCTCGTAGCATAGGGCCATATGTATTCCCTCAACTCATTGATCGTAGACGTATTCCGGGAGCTTCGGCGGCCTTGACGGATTCTCGTCCCGGGATACCGGCTTGGGCGCCTCCGCGGGGAGGTAGTTTACCGATTGCCGCAGCTTGTTCGAACGTCGGTGCGCAATGTGGTTGCTCGAATCGAACCGTGCGCGCCGACCCTTCGGGAGTTTGGAGAGTTCTGGCTCAAGCGAACAGTCTCCTTGATCTCTTCACGGTATATCGCGTTCCTTTCCTTCTTGCTGAGCATACTCAGGGCATTCTGGAGTTGGGTCTGGCGATACTCATGGTTTGCTAATTTTTCGCCACTCTTGGCCCAAATTAACTTTCTTGCAGCGGAGCCTGCGTCGAGAGTTAGTGCCTGCGTTTCTTCCCATGTGAGAATAGCCAGTGCTTCTTTGAACTGCGTGCGGCAGTCTAGGTAAACTTCCATCGGGGAGAGTTTTCCCTTCTATTTTATCTGAGTGGCGGGTATGTCGGAAGGTGAGTACACGGCTTCCCGAACATCTGCCCATGTGACTGGTTGCTGTCCCAGTTGATCGTTTCTGTAAACGAATGTTGCAGTCTGTGGAATTTCTCTGAGTAGTTGCTCGAGACGAATTTCCATCTTCCTCTTGTTTCTTTTAAATAGACCCTCCTCCCTGAGTTGGCCTTTCAATTTGAGTGCGGAAATGATCCGTTTCCATCCTCCCAGGACCCTTGGGAGTCCAGTTTTGTTGACTTCATGCTCGGCTTGGAAGAGAATGGTTTCATCGTCTTCGTCGTCGCTTTCACAGAGAACTTGCTTTCCTCGGGGAGATAAGCGCTGGTATTCGTTCTGCTGTTCCTTTCCATCTCCTAGGTCATTGGGACCGTTGACCACCCTCGTTTGGCAGATGGGGTTGGATGAGAACAGACGGTAGTCGAGGAAGTTTCCGTGAGCAAAACCTCTGAGGTCGAACTGATCTAGAGTGGCCTCTAGCTTTCTGTCTGAAGCTGCTTGTGACACTTTAAGGGCTTGATCCCTGTCGGTCCTTTGAGTTTGGTTTTCGTCCCAGAGACGGTTTTCTTGAGCGGCTAGTTCCATGAGGGCTTTCCTTGCGAGAGCTAGACATTCTGCGTAGGTGCGCGTCGTCTGACTAGTGTCCAGAACTGTGATCACGTCCAAATCTCCGAATGGCGGAAACACTTGGATGATGTTGACGAAGGAAGTCAGACTGGGACATTCCATGCGGCCTTCCTTGATCTTGGTTACCAAGAAATTTGCCCATATCTGCTTGATTGAACACACAGGAGTGTTGAACTCTGCAATGTTGACAGTCTCGTGATCTCGCTCCATCGCCAAGTCTATTAGAGCTAGCAGTCTGCTGGCGGGATGTATGAATCCATGACCATGACGACTGGGAGCAGAATCGAACTTGAGCATGTTGATGCTGAGGTGGTCATTTCCCACGTCGGAAGCTGACTTTGTCTTGCGGGGAAGACCTTTACAGATGTTTTCGGGGTGGCTGCCGAAAGCGTTCCCGAGGTTGATCTGATTCGGGACAGGGTGAGGAGCTTGGTCTCCTTCGCTGTTGCCCTTGGCCTTGACGGCGCTTGAGGGTATAAGCTTAACTGATGGCACGGGCCGGTTGCCACTGGGGCTGGTACTCGGAAGTAATGATGAGCTCTGAGCTCGTTTGGCCAGGGCCTCGTTTACCATGAGCAGGCAGTCGTCGAGGGTAACTTTGGCGTTGCAGAATCTGACAATAAGGACCAGATCCTTGGTATCATCAGGATATCTGGAATAGATGATGTTGACGAAGTCGTCGTCAGTCACTTGATCAGAGGGATTCTTTGTCGTGTCAACCAGTTGCTTCCAATTGTCGGATAGCTGCCTGTACTGGACGTTGAGCTTGACAATTTCCATGGTATTGGAGCCCTTGTCATAGGTGACCTGATCGGAACGGGTGCCGTCCTCGAAACTGAGCATGTGAATGCAGAGGTCTGCCCGCGGGTCTGCCGCGTCCTCGACTCCGGAGAGTCCTGATTCGTCGTCTGACGGCTCAACCCAAACGTAGGGACGTATTGCGTCCGGGTGCGTTGCTGGAGCTGCTAGGAAAACATCATGCCCTTCATTGGAGAAGAGGGGTGCAGCGGGTAGTTCCTCATGGAGGACATCCCATACGACTTCCATGCATTCATCACGAGAATGACGGTGCTTGTTGACCTTTATCACGAAGATCTCTTCGCCTGGCGGGGCCAGAGAGTTGGTTTGAAGAATGCTGACGAATCTCCGATTGGAGACAGGGGGTTTACGTGCCCGCATCATGGCGATGCTCAGTGTTTCTTTCCACCCGCCTCCAAATGTTGGAAACAACAGTTGAACTTGATGTATCGATCGCCTGTGGTCCGCCCGCCGAGTACGTTTACATAGTTAGCATCTCCAGCACTACGAGGGATTCGATGAGATTTGCCCCGTAGTCCCTAGGTTGGTTTGAAGGAGGTAGCCCCCGCGCCCGATTGCGGAACGCTTGGCTACTGTCTCGGCTTCATTTCTTATGAGGAAACTGTCCCCTCTGATGACTTCAAGATCTCCCTGCCGGTTAATGAACTTGACGCATTGATGGAGAGTGGAGGCTATGGCTTTCATGTGATGCAGCCAAGGGCGTCCTAACAGAGCCGTGAATTCGGATGGAATGTCCATCACATGGAATTTTGCTGGCACCATTTGGGTTTCAAACCAGAGTTCCAGAGTCACCGTCCCCAGGATGGGACGAGACGTGCTGTCGTAGGCCTTGATAGTCCGGGTTGACGGAATCAGATGGCTTTCGTTGATGCGCAGGGCTTGTATCATGCTGAGAGGGAGAACGTTAACGGCTGACCCGTTGTCCACCAATACTCCGGGGAGCGTTATGGTGTTGAGCTTGAGAGTGATGTACAGAGCTTCATTGTGCCCCGAGGCATCTCTCGGTAGGTCTTCGTCACAGAACGTGATCATACTGCCATACAGTTGGGAATCGTAGATCTGGTCTCTATCCGGAGAAGGAGAGTCATCAAGCCATCCGTTTCCTGTCTTCCTCTTGCGAGGTAAAGCTTTTGCTGGAGCCTCGGGATTGTGTTGAGGCCGTTTGTGGCGGTTGCCGCCCTTGGTTAGCACGTTGACCGAGTGCGAGTGCCAAGCTGACTTTGATCTTCCTTTGCCGGTCCGGGCTCGGAAGCTGGACAAATTGAACCTTGGCTGATCCCGCGGGGGGTTAGGCTTCTGACTGGCAGTAAGATTACCAAGATCTGAGGTATTTTGGTGTCCCAAGGTCTGAACTGCGGTGTCAGCAGGACTTTTCGGCTTTCCCACCCCTGTCTGCTCTAAAGCTGCATGGCCTGGAGGAAGGGAGGACTGGCTGGAGTAGAGTACGTAGTAATCGAACCTCCCGGATGGCTCTCCGAGTGTACCCACACTGGTGTCTCCAGCTTCGTATCTTTCTCTCAGCATTTGTTGAAAGGACTTCTTCTTCTGTTTTCTCGGAGGATTGCTCCGGACCATATCTTGGGACTCGTACTCCAGCAAAGTGAGCGGAGCCACGTACATCGTGAATCGATGTGGACATTTGATGAGGACCCGGCTGGAAGAGGCGGAGGGACTGGCTCTGCGGCAATCTTCTTGGGCACCCACTCAATGGAATTCACACTGATGTTGTTGTTCGAAAAAGGGTTTCCGACTGTATTGGGTCCACGGGGCGCTCCAACTTTCCTTCCTCTATCAAGTTCTGAATTTCGTATCGTAACCCCACGCAGTTGTCGGTGGTATGGCCGTGATACTGATGGAAGGCGCATTACTTGCTCTTGTCAGCGTTGACTACGGGATTCTTGGGTTTGTAATTTGCAACGGGTTTAAGGAGACCTTCCTTGATTAACCCTTTCAGCATCTTGCTCAGTGGCATGTCCAACTTGTCGAAGTGTACGGCAGCCGCTTCGAGTAGAATTGTTGCTTTGTGGGACCGGGTTTCGTTGCCCGACTGTTGTCCCCGATGGATGTAGTTGACAGACGTATCTTTCCTTTGCCGGGGCCGGTGCGGGATTGAATGCAACCGCCGAGCAAGATCTCGTATGGCCGTGGGCAAGAGCCAACTTTTCCTTGAGATCTTTCTCGAACTGTGAGCCGGCATTGACCATGGCCCGGAGCCTTGGGAAGAAATGATGACTGATGAGAGTTCTGATGGACGGTCTTAAGCAGGACTTGAAGATCCGCATCTGCTCATCCTTGGAGAGTGGCTCCATGATCTCGGAGAGTTTCCAACTCCACCTCTTGTAGAATTCTCCGACGCTTTCATCCACTTTCTGCTCAGTGGTAATTAAGTCCTCGCGACTCATTTCCCACTCTAAGTTGGATCGGTACCGTTCCGGGAAGATGTTACCGATCTCGATCCCAGTGTGGCGATCCGCAGCTTGACCCTTAGAAACCATCGTAACGCCGAACTCTTGAGCGTATGCTTTGGAAGTGGTCAGGCCATTTCAGGAGGGTTGCTCCTTTCGCTCTCATGCCGAGAACGTAGGTGTCGACATGCGTTTGAGGACATTCGGTTCCGTCGAATCGGTCCATCTCCGGCATTCGAAACTTGGCAGGGAGAGGCGTGACCATTCCCGGATATGTGGATTTGAGCGTTTCCTGCTTTGAGCTGCTCATGGTGGCTTTCAGGTCTTTCATCTGTTCGACCATCCAGGCTAAGGTTGGGTCCAGTGGTGGACTGTGAGGCTCGGCACCGGGTGCTACCACGTGAGCGGTAGTGATTGGAGGTGGAAGGCTTGATATATGTGAATATATGGGGGCCTTTTCTGAACTGTATCGGGGTTTGTCCCCGGTGTTTTGGGATTCGTGTATAGGCAACGGGATGAACCCGGGAGGGTATTGAAGGATATTAGCATCTGTCTGAGATGGTCCAGCGGTGCGCTGGTGGTATTGAGTGATAGGAGTAGCACTGGCTTGGCCAAATATGACAGGGTTGCCCTGAGAGGTGGCAACGTGGAGCCTGGGTCGGCTGTTTCCTTGGTTCGAAGGAATCCCGTAAGTTGGCGGGGGAGGAACCTGGTTGAAGGTCTGAGGAACTGGTTTCGGGGAATCGTCATCCTCGACCAGGACAAAAGTACCGTCTGACTGGGGGATAGCTGCTATACCTCGCTCATTCAGAAGCTGTACCACGAAATTCTGCTGATCTTTTTTCTGCCTCTTGTGAACCTCACAAGCCCGGATGGCTTCTTCCAAAGTCATGTACATTACCGGTGGCGGGGTCCTTCCCCGTCACGATTTCTCGGTGAGCTAGACATGTCGGAAATTCTCGGGCCGAGGGAACCGAGGGAACCGAAGAACCGTCTCGACGCCGTTACGGTGATTCTGGCGAGGCGCAGACCCGGAAATCTGAACCACTTTCTGCTCGTTGCAGGGAACGAAAGGAAGGGTTTAGGCTTCGGAAAGGGGTATTTGGCTCAAGGTTTCGGGCTTGTGCAATGTGCAGTTACCGATTAATGTTTACTTAAAGCGCATTTTCTCAGAGTTCTAATCGGTTGGAAAAGAGCGAGTCTTCTTTTTCGCAACTAATCCTAGAGCTCTAATCATTGGATCTCGTCACTACGCTTATAAGCCCCTCATTTCCATTTGTAGATCATCTTTCTCGGGATGGACTATCCCGAGCGAGGTCTTATAAGGCAAGCGAGTTCCACCGACAAAGGAAAAAATTGAACTTAAGGCTAGCTGATCACGTAAACTTCCAACGTATGTGACACACGGGCCACAGTCGAAGTCAACGTCCTTAAGTTAAGGCGGGGATCGTGCCAAAATTTCGGCATGACCTCTCCTGACTCGCTTGTGCGAGGGACCTTAGCTTTTGGCGTTGGCCAAGTTGTGGCTGGCACGGTGAATACGGTGAGGGTTTGGTGACACGGCGTCACATTGAACCTTCGGGTATATTTTTCGGCAGAGCTCCGCGTCAAAGTCAAGGCTGAAAAGCTCAAGACTTTGGGTCGGGAACGACCTTCGGTCTCAACCTCTCGAGCTTGACTCGTGGCGGAACCCGGCGTAAAAACATACACTTAGGCTTTATGACACGAACTAAGCCAAAAACCAACCAGGGTCTTGGACAAAGTGTGACACAAAGAGTGCATGGCTTATACGGGCTAGGATGGGCTGTTTGGGACGACCCCGTGCGCCCCCGAAAGGTGTCTGGCAGACCAATCGGGGTGCAACTGATAAGGCCATCCCGGATTACGGGTTGTAGTGTGCAGTGTACCGAGGCAGCAAGTGCTCGTGAAGTGCGGTGTACCGAGGCAGCAAGTGCGAGTAGTGTGCGGTCACTAAAATTCCTTTTCTGAGTAAAACAGAGATTTTTCAGAATGTGTCTTAAAGCATTATGATGCGCAGTTCAAAAGACAGCAATGAAAATCAAACATGAATGGGGATGCACAAACATGGTATGATTTTGAAAAGTTGGCAATGTAATGCCTTTGAAAAAACCGTTCGAGGTTTAAAGTAACACACGCACACGAAAAACGAGGAAGGGTAAACGAAAGTTTGACCCACGGAAGACTTTTTTGAAAACAACGGTAGTTTTGAAAAAAAGTATCCACTTCCCCAGCGGAGTCGCCAACTGAAATTACCCGGATTTCGCGCGCGGCGAAAGTGGTTGTCTTTCGCGGGGTGTTGGTGTATGAGACCTCGCTTCTTGGGAAGGAAAATGAGGAGTCGCCACGCGGTTTTTGTATTTTGAGCCCAAAACGTTGAGAAACGGCTTTAGTGAAAAAGGTGTCGTTTTTATTAGTAGCAAAAACATAGGAAAAGGCTTTGAAAACGGGGGTCATTTTTATTGGTAGCAAAAATGAGTAAAAAGCTTTGAGTACCAGAGATTGTTAGGTTCGGAGGTCACGTTACGTTTCGGGAAGAGTATTACAAGATCACCCGAAATGCCTCGTATGACGAGTCTTTCTACCTTTCTCGAAAATCGTGTGTGTGTGTGTGTTTTGAAATGGGGGCTTGAATGACAAGCTTAATCCTGGTTTGAATGTCAAACGTTGATTAGGTGACTTGTTTGAAAAGGCGAGCGTTTGAATGACAAACATCGGTTTTGAGTTTGAAATGAGCGTTTGCGTGGCAAACGTCGATTTTGAGTTTGAAATGAGCGTTTGCGTGGCAAACGTCGATTTTGAGCTTTTTGAAAGAGAATTTGAAGGACGAACTCCGGTTTTGAACCGGGCGAGTCATTGTTAACGATTTTTACGGGAAAAAGCGTATTAAATGATTTTAAGTGTCAAATGGCGGCTTTTAGTTTGAAGATGAGCGTTTGGATGCCAAACGTCATTTCGCGCGTTTTGAAAGAGAGTTCGAAGGACGAACTCCGGTTTTGAACCGGGCATTACATTGTTAACGATTTTTTCGGGAAAAAACGTATTAAATGACATGCAATCAACGAATCGGGTTGCGACTCGGACTTTGAAAAGTAAATACTATCACGATCCAAACGGGTCGGACTTGTAAATGACAGTATTTAAAGCAGTATCAACGGAATCAAACGATCCGGAATCGTAAATGACGATCAACGAGCCAAAACGGCTCGGAATTGTAAATGACGATCAACGAGCCAAAACGGCTCGGAATTGTAAATGACAGGAAAGTAAATGACAATCAACGGATCGATCGATCCGGAATGGTAAATGACATAAAAAGTAAACGGAACGGGGTCGGAACGCCGTTTTAACCCGTGATTACTTCTCTTACGGGAAGAGAAGAGGATCGAGGGGCTAAAACGTATCGGACCCCGTTAGACGGAGGCGTCTACATTTCAATAACGTTGTTTGAAACGATTGTAGCGACTGGCGCGTAAACCGAGACGAAATGAGAGATTAGAGAGAGGGAGTTGTACCGATGGATAGGGTTGACTCCTTTGGCTCGGGGGGGTGTATACGGGATACGGAAAGTAGTTTGGAACGGTGTTTCGGAGTGGTGAGGGACGTATTTGATCGAAATATGGAAGTTTCACGCGAATCGAGACGAACGGGGGCTCGGGAGGGGGTGAAACTGGTTTAGGCCGTGGGTGAAGTAATTTTTTGGAGTAAAATTGTTATTCGTTTGGCTTTGTGTGATGATGTCCACCCGATTTTTCCTTTCTTTTGTTGAAAATCAAAACGGAGACGGAGTCGCCACGCCATTTTTATTTTAAGGGCCAAAACTTTGAAAAATGCCCGAGATTAGAGATTTGGGTTCGGAGGTCACGTTACACGCCGGGAAGAACGTTAGTGTTCACCCGGAATGCCTCGTAAAACGAGTCTTCCAAGCTTAAAAACCATTTGTGTGTGTGTGTGTGTTCCTTTGGCCAAAATACGTTGAAACTGAGAAAACTAAAAATTGGGAACTCTTTATAAGACATCAAACAAGTCCCATGATTTTTGGTATGATTTTTGGGTTGAGTTTTGGTACTCAAAAGATTTTTTGAAGTTGAAAACCAATTCTGCCAGAATGAAAAATGCAGTGGACACTTGATTTTAAAATGGGTTTAAGGGCTTTAAAACTTCAAAATATGGGAAAAGTCCGAGAATTAAAGTTGTTCAAAACACCTTAAATAAGGTTTCTGTAAAATAACTTTCCCATTTGGAGATGATTTGGTGGACAAAAATCTGGAAATCTCAGATATGAAATCTGGATTTCCAGAGACTGATGAACTGACTTTTAAAAGATAATTTTAAAAAGGGAGTTTTACTCACGTAAAAAAATAAAGTAAAAATATGTCTGGAAAGCTCTGGATGTTTGCTACAAAAAGTATTTTGTAGTCAACACCAAATTCCAAGTTTCTGTATGTACAAAAAATTAGACCATGGACAGAGGTCTTAGAGAAAGGCTACTGGACAGCAACTTTCTCTTGAAGAAAAACATGATTTTAAAGGGGGTTTGGCATCCATGCTTGTCCCCATCTCCTTAGGCTTTGATTAGTAGTCACTAGACATTTTAGTGGTGATCTACTATATCAAGCCATCCTTAGGGTACATTAGGACTTAAGCATTTCATTTGCTTGGGAAGGGGAATTTTATCCTTTGAAATCAAGATTTTTGTTGTGAAAATGGTTTTTAGGGTTTTGAAAATGTGTTTGTAAGAAGTAAAAACAACTTTGAAAGAAATGTTGATCCTTGTAGAGGATCATCCATGTAGATGAACTTCCATGGTGATCCTCTTGGATCTAGGGCAAGAAATGAGCAAGTTACATCTTCAAAGTATGAGATGCATGCATGGATGAGAGATTTAGGGTAGGGAGAAGGAGGTTATACCTATCTTCCCTTGATTTTTTGAGTTTGAGGCTTGAATTTGAGAGTGTTTGATGCTTGAATTTGAGAGTGATTAGTGAGTGTGATTTGGGAAAATAATCCAAAGAAAAAGGTGGCAATTCAAGAGAATTCCCACTGTTTTCTCTCGTATTCTCGCCAAGGTGCTGTGAGTGAAGTGTTGTTCTTTTTCTTTCTGAGACTGAAGGGCTTAATTTATAGGCCTCTGAAAATGGCACTTTGATCCGCGCGGACAAGAGTAGCAGCGTGCCTTTGTTCATTAAATCTTTGTTGTGCTTTGGACACAAGGAATATTATGCAAAAATTCCAAATAGCTTTGTGTTTTTCAGCTTGCCTAATTCGGATTTTTCCAATTTCTTTTCTTTTTTAAGATTCTTTTCTTGGTTTAACCTTAAATGGCAATCCCTAATCTACCCTTAATTTGTTAGAAAGGTTAGGAATTGTTAGAAATGTTAGGAATGTTAAGACTTTCGTTAATTTTCTAACGAAAATACTAACAACTCAAATTGGAGCACTTACACTTTGACAGCAACTTCTATTTATAGGTGAATTTTCAGTAGGAGTCCGGCCGGACTTAGACTGAAATCCAGGGGGTTTTATGAAACTTTGAAAATTGGAGGGGCTTGCTGGCAATATCTGAAAATCTGCAGAGGAAGTCCGGCCGGACTGAGACTGTATACCAGGGGTATTTTAGTCTTTTCACTTTGAATTTGATTGAAGGGTGACTAGAGGGAGGTGGCATGCGTGCCAAGTGTCCCTGTGAGTCACCAAATGTGTGGGAGTTCGTTCCCGGGTCCCGGTTTTGTCCGTTTTTTAAATAACAGTCCGGAAAATGTCCGAAATGCCCCCGGAAAGTGCCGGAAAGTGCGTTTTTCAGGGAAAGCCGTACCTTTACGTGCGATGATGTGTGTCAAGTATGCTTCGACGTTGGGATGCTCGGGGAAGTATCGGGACGTCTCGTTGGCATGGCAACGGGGAGTTAACGAGTTCCGATTAACCTGGAGCGGGCCAGTTAACGGATTTCGGTTAACTTTCTAACGGATTTTGACGATCCGGATTTGGGTACTTACACTAATATTTTTAAATTTTTTTTTTGCACATGTGACAAAAATTCGGCCAGTACTGACCGAACCATTCAAGAAGTTCGGTCAGTACTGACCAAAAACACCATATCTGTTCGGCCACTACTGGCCGAAAGTGCTAATAAGAGTGTAATTTTTTTTGTAAACGTTCACGAATAAACATTGTTACGTATGCTCAACATTGGCTTAAATTTTTAAATTTTTTTGACATAAAGGTTCGGCCAGTACTGATCGAACTTTTTTAAGTGTTTCGGCCAGTACTGACCAAAATATTTGATAAAATTCAGTCACTATCGGCCGAACCATTCAAAAATTTCTTTTTTTTTTCTATTTTTTTTCTGTTTATTAAGACGGAATGTAACAATGTGTTTCCCGTCATTAAAAAAGTTAATTTAATTTAAAGGTAGTTAAATTTTATAAATTTAAGGTTACTTTATTACATGAGTTAGTTAAAGTTAGTTAAATTTTTAATATAACTTTAAATGAAATTTAATAATAAATGAAAATTATTTAAAGATATGTAACGCCACAAAACATAATATTTAACATAAATAAAATTATTTAATATCAATTACATAAGTTGATGTTTCGGGTACTTGTATTAATCGATCTTGATAAGAATCTAGCCATCTGGTTGCACATTCATGACGTTCTTCATACTATTTGTACGGTACTTGTGGCAATGGACATCCTTCCTTCAACTTGGCATGAATGTAATGATTGCCGTTGACATAGCATATACAAATCAATTTTGGGTTGTGTGGCATTGATTTTTGTAGAGGATGGAAGGTCAAAGATAAGGTGTTACTCAAAGTCACCAACGCAACGTTGAATGCATTTGCAACAGCGTAACCCATTTCTGTAGCGTTAAACCAATTTGCTTATCTGCATGGTCCATCATACCAGTGGATAGCAGAAAGGACTTTATCCACCCTATCCTCGGCCATGAATAACTTAGCATACAACTCTTGATTTCCAACAACCTCCTGATATAACACTTCCCGAACCCACCGCCACTCATTTGAATCACGGCCAAGTAACTCTACACCGGAAGCCACAATTCCCATCACCCCGCACATCAACTGTTTTCTCAATATAACCATGCATGAAAACCGGTAGTTGATTAAGATTTTGGATTGCATGTTAACTTTTTCGACGAACGGGCTATAAGATAAATTCAAAAAAGGTAAAAATAAGTTGAAATGACTAATTCTATGATATAATGTTTAACTGAATAATATAAATAGTTTTGAGGTTACCTGTAACTTGGCTTTTGCAGATAACATCGGAGAACCTTGATTTGCATTGGTGTTGAATAAAACTTGGTCGGGTATGGCCTCCACGTACTCAAATGCGCTAGGATCACGATTCGTGGATTTGAGGAACTTAGCATTCTTTGCTTTAGGATGACCCTTATTATTGGTTTTAACTGCAGGTTCATTGGCCATTGTTGTTGCAGGATGACAAATCTCGGTCAATCTCCGAACAATCAAATTCTTTCCGGTGCGTGGAGCTGTCTCAAATCTTAAATTAAGAGTATTGCTAATCTCATTGTACCGATTTCGAATCTCTTCTTCAATATCATCATCGTAACTTATTATCGGTAGGGTATCTCACTACCAGAAACAAGCCTTTTACCGACGGAAATTTCCGTCGGTAATTCTCCATATCCGTCGGTAAATGGACATTACCGACGGAATTCGTCCGTCGGGTTCCGTCGGAAATAATTGGTTGGTAATACCGACGGACAAATTCCGTCGGTATTTCCGGCGGATTGTCCGCCGAAAAATCCAAAATTCCGCCGGAAACCGTCCGTCGAAAATGAGGTACGCCGGCCGGTTCACCGGAGCCATTGCCGGAGGTTACCGACGGAAATATCCGTCGGTAAATATTAAAAAAATAAATAAATAAAACCCATTACCGACGGTTATAGCCGTCGGAAACCATAAATTTTACCGGCGGATATGTCCGTCGGAAATCTAAACCCTAAACCGACGGATATGTCCGTCGGTAATGAGTTTTATTGTTTTTAATTTTTATTATTTACCGACGGATATTTCCGTCGGTAATTAGATTTATTTTTTTAAAAAATTTATTTACCGACAGAAATTTCCGTCGGTAATCTGTCCAGATTTTAAAAAAAAATTATGTTTTATTATTAAACCACCTGTAAAAGGCTGTAAACCTGTTCAAACAACCTGTTTTAAACAAATACAATTACAAACTACAAACAAACACAACAACCTGTTTCGCTTGTACATCAAATAAAATACATATGTTTGTCCAAATCAAGCGACAGGGGAAAGGGAAAGGGGAAACGGCCGGGAAAAGGGGTAAAGGGAAAGGGGAAACGGGAAACGGGGAAAAGGGGAAAAGGGGAAAGGGGAAGGGGAAACGGCCGGGGAAAGGGAAAGGGGGAAAGGCCGGGAAAAAGGGGAAAGGGAAAGAGAAACTACATATGTTTGTTTGTTTGATTACATGTCAATTAAAATTCATGTTTAACAACCACGAGAGCTGCCGCTGCCGCTACCGCTACCACCACCATGCATGTATAAACCTATCAAGATATTAATTAATAAACAATATATCAATATATATACAAATAAAAAGACAATAATAAAATGTAAACATTATATATATGACATTTATAATTAAATAATACTTACTGGCCACTGGGAGAGATAGATATTTCCATTTTTCCTTCCTCATTAATAATTGCGTCCAAATTAACCCGCCCGGATGGTTCACTAACAGGAACACTAGAGCTATCAATACCTGGACTGCTCAAATCATCATCACTACGTCCAGAACCAGAAGTAGAGCCCCTCCCTCCCGTCCTTGGTGAAACAAAACGATGGACAAAACCCGCAACCTTCCCTCTCTTTGAACGATTGTGTAAGTACCCCAATCTGGATCACCCTCTTCCGAGCACATTGGAAATACCACAGACTCACAAACGCAGTCTCGAAGACCTTTGACACTCAAAACCCCCAGCCAAACCAAGGAAGGAACCTTTCTGGGATAAAAAGGGACAAAAGGACCTTTTGGAAATTATTCAGAAATCAGAAAAGCAAATAAGGTCCGTACGAACCTCTTTGTTTCAATGATTACTGAATCCCCTTAAAGTCCACATTATTCCCTCAAATCCCGGAGTGCATCATTACTGAAATGCATGGTTGATCCGTACGAACCTTATCGCATGCCTGGTTGGTCCGTACGGACCTCTTTGCAACCAGACATCATCATTTCAGAATCCTCTTAAAGTCCACATTATTCCCTCAAATCGAGGAAAACCAAAAATTTGGATTACCTGCAAGGTCCGTACGGACCTTATTGCACAGATCCTGGCACTATAAATAGAGGGCTCCCCCTCCCTTATTTTACACATCTCCCTCTTCTCTCCTCTCCCCCCAGCCTTCAGGCACCCCTCTAAGACCCTTCGGGGCAATCCCGGCCCCTTTCGGATCCTTCCGAGGCCTTCCGAGCTCCCTTGTGGTGCTCCGAAGCATCTCCGAGCGCTCCCGCGATGCTCCCGCACTGCCCTGAGGCACTCTCGAGGTACTCTGAGGCCCCTCGTGGTACTCCGAGGCCTTGCCTGGTCTTTCCCAAGGCGTCCCGGCTCTTTCCGAGTCAAACCGACAACTTGAACGCACGCCGAAACTCTGTCCGAGTGACTTTTGCCATCCCAACGCACGCCGAAACTCTGCCCGAGTGATCCCTGCGATCCCAATGCATGCCGAACCTCTGCCCGAACGCAACCTACAAATCCCGACGCACGCCGAAACTCTGTCCGCAGACAACCGGCTCCTCCCGAAGCAATCCCGATCCGTACCGGAACACTATTCCATCCTCAAACACTATTCCCAAAGAAGAGACACGAACCAACATTGGTAAGGCTTCCTTCCTACACTATTTCAATACATTTCAATAAGCAGTGTACAATGTAGACATCCGATACATCATGCATTTTTAAAAGCACATACACACACACACACAACAGTTAAAGAGTATTAGGGGTATCCGAAAGACTCTTTTTTACGAGGCAACTCGGGTGAGCTCTAAGATTCTAATATTCTCATCCCGAGGAGTCATCTGACATCCGAACTCAAAATCTCAGCACACAAAAACAGTTTATTTTTAAACTGATGCCCTTTTTCAATGTTTTGGGCTTAATAAAAACGGCGTGGCGACTCTACAAAGCGAAAACACGGCGAGACACCTCCCAACTAACGCAAAAGCGGAATAAGCCAGATGCCGGGGCGCGAACGCGCTGCCTCTCGGATCTGGGCGACTTCCCGAAGCGACGCAAAAATGCGAGATGCCGGGGCTCCGCGCGCGAGCCGGATCCGGGTAATTTCAGTTGGCGACTCCGCTGGGGACATTTTGTTTTAAAAAAACTTTTAAACAAAGCAAAAGATTTTTAAAACGATGATGAGGGTCAAACTTTCATTTTACCCCTTTCTTTAACTGTTATGTGTGTGTGCACGTGCTTTACTTTTTTATTTACAAAAAAAATAAAAATACAAAAAAATGCATCAATATACATCTGTGCATACATTTAAAATTCTTCGAAAAACTTCTGTTTTACTCAGAAAAAGAATTTTAGAGACCGCACACTACTCGCATTGCTGCCTCGGTTACACCGCACACTACTCACACTGTTGCCTCGGTTACACCGCACGCTACGCGCAATGCTGCGTCGGATACACTGCACACTACAACCCTTAACCCGGAGTGGTCTCAGTTGCAGTTCGTTTGGCCTTCCTACGCCTCTCGGACGTGCACGGGATCATTCCAAACATCCCATCCTAGCCAAGCGTCAACCCTGCACGTTTGAGTCTTGAGTCACACTCTGTCCAGACTCTGTTGGTTTTTACCTGATCCGTGTCATACAAGCCTGGATACATATCCCATGTCGGCCATTTTCTGAGTCGAAGCTCGGAACTCAAGATCCCTTGCACAAGCAAAGCAATGAAAGGTCATGCTAAAATCTTGACCCGATCTTGATTTTCCGAAGCTACACCCAGACGATGATTCGTCCCGGATATACATCCATGCTCACATGACACCATGTCATCAAGCCTTTAATACGTCAGCCATGACGATATAACCCAGCCAATGCCTAACGTCACAGATCCCTTGCGCAAGCAAGGTAAAGAGAGGTCATGCCGAACTCTTGACCTGATCTTGACTTAAATGCCGGCTCGGCTCACTATTCACATGGCTAACGCATTAAAACGAACATGACAGGCTCGGTCCTTAGGTTCGATTTTTCTTTTAGGCCGGTGGAAACCGCTTGCCCTATAGGACCCTCTCCCGGGGCTGTCCACCCTGGGATGTCGAAATACAGGTGCAAAACGAGGGGCTTATAGTCGCACAGATGGTCTCCACTGACCCAGGATCTAGCATAGTTGCGAAAAAGAAGAGCAATCTTTTTCAACCTACCTAGGACTCTGAGAAAACACGTTTTAAGTAAATTAAAACAAAAAAAAAAAAATATAAAAGAAGCGGAAACCGCATGCCACATGAGCTTCCCCCCTTTTATCTCGAGAGGCCTTCCCGTGTCTAAACCTTGCCCGTCACCCCCTCCAGCGAACCGAGAGTGGTTGAGAATACCCGGGAGCCGCCTTTTCAGTATCGAGGTCACAAGGTCCGACAGCCCTTCCAGTTCAATGGTCCGCACCGTCTGCTACTCCCCCATGACGGGATCGACAGATAACAGTGAGGGAAACGGAACCCCGCCACTAAGGAACCTTCAGACAATGGAGGAGGTGCTGCGAGCCTTCGAAACTATCAAGAAGCGCCAAGAAGAGCAGCAAGCCTGGATCGTAGACATCCTGCGTCTTCGAGGAACCGTTGCAGTTCCCCAACCTGACGGAACCTTCGTTCTCATAGAAGACGAAGAAATACCGGCTCCCCCGGTTTCTCAAAGCTATCAGCAGGTCCCGCCTCCGCCAAGCTACGAGATCCCAAAGAAAGCCAGCAGCTCTCGCTCAAAGCTCCCCTCAGCGTCGGTCAAGCGGCCCGACATGTCCGCCTCAAGACAGTCGCTTCCCGGCTCGCACATCAAGCTCGCACTAACAAAGACACATACGTGCCGGCTGCGCGTAACCCAATGCATCTCGATATCCCCCAGGATTCAACCCTCTGCCTCTATACGAGACTCGCAGCCATAATCAAAAGTCCCCATGCTTACCTGGGACATGCATCCCGAGCGGATATCCCGACATCTCAAGCTTGCCACCTGTTAGTCTGCCACTTGGGGCTAATGAAGCATTTCCCCAATTCCCAAACACAACCCTTAGCGGACCTGGCAATCACGCCCTAACTTCAGCACTCCAGGGTATGGGTTGGTATACACACAACTACCTCCCCAAGACTCCCGAATGGCGATCCCATCAGCCAATCCACCTCCATCTTCGGTTTCTATCCCCGAAAATGGCAACCCGCCTCAACCTGCCGATCCCCACATGGCTTGGCTGATCGAGCAAATGAAGGACATGCAAGGCAAGCTAGCCAGAAATGGAAAAGTTTGAAGGGACAGAATGCCCAAAAACTCACATCGATACCTATGTCTTGGGTATGAGAGCCAAAGGAGCAACCCCTCAACAGATGGCGGACCACTTTCAGCATTCTCTCAAATCCACAGCGCTAAGGTGGTTCCTCAACGTCAAGGCAGAAAACCGCTCCACGTGGGACCAAATCAGCGAGATCTTCCTAGAGAAGTACCGCGCCAACCTTGAGTGGGAGACAAACCGCCACGATCTGCAAGCCACCGAGCAAAAGGATGATGAACCAGTAGGCGAGTTCTATAAAAGATGGAATTGGAAGCTTAGTGAGATAATGGGTCCACTTTCCAAAGAAGAGCAGATGGACATCTTCCATTCTTTCCTCAAGCCATCCCTGAGGACCTTGATTAGCCATCACTTCTATCCGAATCTCCGTGCCATGGTCAACGCTGGAACTAAGTTTGAGAAGACTCTGAGCCTTCAGAAGACAACAACAACCCCTGCTTCATCCTACCGCTATCGGACAAACCTGGCAACTTCAACTCCTGCCCCGAACAAAGGAAAAGAAGCAGCCGGAACGGTACACTACATCCAGAACGGAGCTCAAGTAAACCGCGATAAAGCAGCCCCAAGGAATAACAATCCCCCTCGCTTCCCACAGTTCTAGCATTTTGACAACCTTGAAATGCCCCTGGGCCAAGTATTTGAAGCTTTGGTGAAACGAAATCTTCTCAAGCCTCTCGAGAATTTCCAACCAAATACTCCCAAGCCAAGCATGGATCTGAGCAAGCACTGCGCCTTCCACAACTACCCCGGCCACACCACCGACAATTGCTTCGTGCTAAAGCAGGTGGTCCAGGGGCTAATCGAGGAGGGAATATTGGAACGCCCTCGTGGCCCCAATACCATCGGAAATCCATTCCCCCGGAACGACAGGGTAAACACGATAGCCTTTGACGAAACTCCAAGTGAGAGCAGACCCCCTGCAATTTCTGAAACCGTCAGCATGCTGTCTCGCTATGACTGGGAACGTGAAACCAGAGTCAAAAGGTCTCGTGACCGGGAATCCAGACAAGAACGCCTAAGGGCAACTGTCTCCCTACGATCTTTGCCCCGACCAAGGCACACCAATGGATGGATCGAACGCTCCCCAGAGGAGACTGAGTCAAATGGCAGGACGGGAAGCGGTCTAGCCTTCACAGACGATGACTTGCCGATATGTGAGAATCGACACAACGAAGCCCTCCTCATCCTCATAAAAATAGAGATGTTCTTCCTCCCGAACGTCTTGATTGATAACGGCTCCGCAGTCAACATCATCGCCTTGAGCACACTGAAACGACTCCGTATCGACCGCTCCCTGATAAGGCCTTCACCCCGGGTAATCCGAGCCTACGACTCCACTGCACGACCAATCGTAGGAGTCATCAATCTGAGGATCCAATTCGATGCACAACTGGAGTCGGTAGAGTTCCAAGTCGTGGAAATCAAACCAACCTTCTCTGCCTTGCTGGGACGACCTTGGATACATCAGATGAAAGCGGTATCATCTACTCTTCACCAATGCGTGAAATTCATCAATGCCAATGGAGTGCTCGAGGTGATCCGCGGAAGCAGTACAATGGCAAGCGCTTGGCCGGCAAGCTACGACCCAGAAGAAGGTCTCGACATAACCGAATACTCATCACCAGATGAGTCTCCAATCCTGTCCCGCTACGAAGTGGATCCCTACATCCACGCTCTAAGCCGCGACGAGCTAGAAATCGAAGAGCTCATGGGGCAAGACGACAACTCTGACATATGCGACTGCGAAGAATGCTTAAGAGAGGATCAAGAGATGGACGCCCAGATGGAGATTGACCGAGGAGTAGACCCTTACTTCGCCGAAAACCCTCTTGCAAACTGGCTCATCACCGATCCACTGGTACAGACAACCTCTCGCCGACACTCTCGGATCTCAAGGGGACGGCCATCACAGATAGTCCAATTCAACATCCCGTGTCAGACCTAGATGAACGCAGTGGCGCAACCTCCTCCAATGCCTAATCAGGGAAGGAGAGATAGCATGCCCTCGAATCGACATTGTAAATGTCGTCCAAGCAAAGATCCCGCATAAAGAGGCGGATTCTATGAAAATGATCAACATCAAGAAGAATCAACTCCGACCGCCGAATGCTTCGCCCTCTTAGAAGTAGCCCTCGACGACTTCTATCATCAAAGACCCCCAAGGACTGGTAACAACACTAATGGAGGGACATCGTCAGGGGAGCAACCAAAAACCTCCGCGATCTGGTTTGAAGTCGAACCACATGCAAGCTATTTTCCGGGATTCGTGCCAACTGAAGATTGGCCACCAGAGCCATCGCCACTCCCTTTAGAGCTACAGCCTGCCAAGAGTAATGAAGCTTGGTCCAACCCCTCGTCGCCTGTAGTCTAGCTTCGAGTCATGTTGTCTGTGAATTCATGTCTTTCGAGTCATCTGATGGCTCTAGGCCTGAAGATCGTGAGTCCACAATCAACAATGTACAGTCTTTACGCTTTCAATAAAAGGCCTGACCTTTCTAAATATCCCTTCATTGCATCTTTAACAAATGATGAGTTAACTAATCAAATCAGTTAATAACAATTCATTTATACAAAGAAGCAAACACATTAATTGAATAAGTGCATCGAGCAAACATTTAAGCATGTTGTCAAACGAGAGAAAAACTGAGCCCAAGCTGCCGAGGAGGTTTTAATCACAACGATTTGCGAAATTGCTGAAGAGCTAAAGAGACGCAAGTCCGAAGCAATTTCCAGCACAACCAGGTCTTCCAATACCTCAAGAACGGGGAAACCGCCTTCATGAACGGGGAAGGCCAACGCAGGGAAGGGGTCAAAGCCAAGAGCATCATGGCCCTAAAATGCCTCGCCTCTCACTTTGTCATCCTTGGGGACATGCTGTACAAGAAACGCTACCAAGGACCACTCCTACGCTGCATCAGCCAGGAAGAAGCAAGCGAGTTCATGAACGAAGTCCACAATGGGGCTTGCGGTCCCCACATGAACGCCAGAGCCCTGATGCAAATCATTCTCAGGATGGGCTACTACTGGATCTCCGTGGAGGCAGACTGCATCCACTTTGTCCGAAGCTGCGACAAGTGTCAACGGTTCTCCAACCTCAATCATCTACCTCCCCACGATCTCTACTGCATGACTACGCCCTGGCCCTTCGCCACTTGGGGAATTGACGTCATCGGGAAAATTGCTCCGCCAGGCAGCAACGGTCACGAGTTCATCTTAGTAGCCATCGACTATTTCACCAAATGGGTCAAAGCCAAGTCTTACAAGGTACTCACCTCCAAGAAAGTCGCGCATTTCCTCAAAGAAAACATCATCTGCCGATACGGCATCCCGAATGAGGTCATATCAGACAACGGCTCACACTTCGAAGGGGAATGCGCTGCATCGCTAGCTGAATTCAAGATCACACGCCACAAGTCTTCTCCCTACCGGCCACAAACAAATGGCGCCGTAGAAGCAGCAAACAAGACTCTCGAACGGATCATCCGAAAAATGACCACCCGAGGACGAGATTGGACCGAGAAGCTGCACCTTGCACTTTGGGGCTACCGAACATCAGTCAGAACAGCCACGGGAGAAACCCCATTCGCCCTGACATACGGGATGGACACTACAACAAAAACAGGTTTTTGTGGCACTTTTTTAAGTGCCACAAATCAGAAAAAAGTGCCATAAAAGCTATTTTCGGCACATTTTCCGGCACTTTTATAAGTGCCATAATAAGTCGCGTCGGTAATACTTTCTGGCACTTAAAAGTGCCACAATTTTCCGGCACTTTTAAAAGTGCCACAATTTCCGGCACTTTTAAAAGTGCCACAATTTCCGGCACTTTCAGAAATGCCACAATTTCCGGCACTTTTTTAAATGCCATAATTTCCGGCACTTCTTTAAATGCCATAATTTTCCGTCACTTCTTTAAATGCCGCAATTTTCCGGCACTTATGAAAGTGCTACAAATTCCGGCACTTATGAAAGTGCCACAATTATCCGGCAGTTTTGTAAGTGCCTCAAATTTCCGGCATTTAAAAATGTGTCTTAATTTTCCGGCACTTTGAAAAGTGCCACAAATTTCCGACACTTTTGCACAGTTTTAATTAACTGACGAATATGATTGCTGCCGATAATTCACTACAAATAGATACAAATCTCAAGCATATTTAATGCCACATTCCTACATAATTTTAACTAACTGCAACAAAATATATAAAAGATAACTTTTTCTCATTGTCATCAAAGAAAATAAGTATAAATTACATCATTCAGAAAGTAATAATTCAAAAATTTAAGCAAGGTATACAGCCTTGACATCATAACACCAAAAGCTAAATATTCAATTGTTCAAACAAAAGCGTGATGAGATAATGGTCTTCTTCCATAGCGAATGTATTACAAGAGACGTGATCCATCACCTGCAAACAAACAATTATAGCATTAATTACTTTAATTTTTAAAGAGACTTTGAAAAAAGTTATAAAGAATACAATACAACCTCGTGTTACATCTATATTTCTCCATGCAACAGATTTTCCAATAGCATCTCCCAACTTGGTGACTCCTTCGTAAGGCCTAATTAATTTTTCGAATGGTTTTATCGCTTCTTTGATAAGTACTTGCCAGAACTCATTTCCTAATTCAGTCCCCCCAACAACTCTAGAGGGATTTTTACTTATCAAAATTCGTCTGGCCACCACTTGTTTTGGACCTTTATAGTCAAGGAGATTCACAAGAACTTCCCCCTGCATATTGTAATTAACATTAGAGCCTAATCAAATCTTACATGTAGTTAATCTTCTATTTCAGCTACTTCAAGTAACATTGCTTTGTAAGTCTTATAGAGAAGGAACCAGGTGTTAATATTTCAGACTTCAAATCCCTATCACTTTAGCCCAAATGTATCACCAGCAATTAATTAATCCACGTGACTAACTTCAATCTAAAACAAATCCAACACGACATGCAAGCTAGGTAACACCGGGCAAAAATAGTGAATGGAATTTAAATGGAGTGAAGATAATGAAAACAAGAAATGCTAGCTAGGCAGCACAGGACCAAAACCGAATGAAGTTACTGAAAATCTGACTGTGTAGGATGCAAGCTACCAAAGGATCAGCTTCAAGACGACGTACAACTTTCCAATTTAAAAAAGGCAAGCATGGAAGTTCCCCATTAACATGAGCATGGAGCTATCACAGTGTGCATATTTGATTGTTACCCAAACTTGTCCATTTAATCTGAGAATCATAAACTACTGAAAACCTTTCACCATAGCGAGAAAGCAAGAGACAAACCTTGACAAAGACATGGGTGGCACGAGCAAGGGCATTCTCAGCAAGATCCACACTACCACTAGCTTCCATACATAAAACATAGCGTATCCAATACTCCGGATAGTTTGCACAAGCAATCGACATCTTTCATACAAACTTAACAACCCGATACATTTGGTCATCACATGAGAATATTTGATTCATGGCATAAACTACACATAAACCAAAAGAATAATAGGAAACAGATAGGGCTTAGAAGAAACACAGAAGAGCTACTCCATTGATGGAAAAGGTAGGCCCCTCAAATATAAAGGAGGGACCCTCCATGCCCGATGCATGATGGTTAAGAAGATAAGGACACACCCGCATACATAACATTGGAACTCTTAACAAATATTTACTATACAACACCTCATGAACCCTGTAATGTCGACTCACAAATGAGGGTTTGAAGTACTTAGCCTTAGAGAACCAAATGGGAGGCCCATGCTTTAGTCCAAGTCAAGTTCAATATCCACTTTTAAAAGATGCTTCATCCAACGGTTTAGCCGTTAAATCATATGATGCGGCAGATATTACTTAACTGTAAGTCAGTGTTTGAACGGACAACTAAAAGAACAAGCTTAGGAGAAATCCAATGGATTAATAAAGAAAACACTCTTAGGTACCTTATTAAAGTCACCTCCTCGCTTCAATAAAATCAAGATAGTTATGCCAATTTTCAAGCTCAAGAACATTTAGTGGCCGCACATGAAAATAGGGCCTCCCGATAGTCTGTTTCAAAATCAATGATCTTAGAATCGAACTCTTTAGCTTTTTTATACAGCTCTTCTCTAATGGCCATATAATTCTCCAACTCCCGTGCTTCGTTAAGCCTCGCACTCACAAAGTTGAAGAGATGGCTCCACCGTATTAGGGTGAATCTCCCCTCGGCTTCTTGACCACCAACTTCCAACTTAGCACCGACTAAAGCCGCAACTTCCTCTCGCAGTCCTCGCCCGCTTAAATGACGACTCGCAACCAATTCCCTGAAGCTGTAAATGACAGTAAATACTTTCGTCAATATTATTTAATCAAGTCATCTTGCTTTAATGGTGCTTAACCGCAAACACCAAATTTTCACACAGAGATTCCTCAGAGATTCCTCAAAGAAGAGTTAAAGAAGGGCTAAAATCGCTTAAATCTTTCCCTGGAATAACCTGATTTTCAGCAGTTCCAATCAACCCACAAGTTCAAAGTTATACAAGTGCATTTAGTTAGTTCACAATTCCACTTTCCCTGCCCTCCAAATCATCGATAAAAAATTATACGTCACAGAAATAAAAAAAAGGGAGCTTGATTTACACACCCTCTCAGATATCAAATATGGATCCTCAAATCCTGGTACATAAATTGTAGGGATTGTCTCAAATCATAAGATCCTAAAAGAACACAAGTCCGAGCATACTCAATGCAATGATTGGACAGATGCAATAATGCACAAAGGAAGTAGAGGTAATACATTAATCTGGGAGATGAAGAAAGCTAAGAGTGTATTAAATGAAAATATGGACAAATAAATCTGCATAGTCCTTTACTCCACTAAAAACCATATTAAGTGCATGTCCCACTTCTAATCTTTCCCCGGTATATAATTCACAATGTAACCGCTTTTGTATGGTCTCCACAAAAGTAATCCAAAGCTTATGTCCAAATAAACAATGCTGATAAAAGAAGTTAAAGAAGATAAACGTCTATATTTAAGGGTACATCAGCTATCAGACAAAGGAAGACGGGAAAGGGGAGAAGGATCAGAAGATAGAATCAGACCCCTTCAAAATCTAAACCCCAACCATAGCAACTTGACCATGATGCAAGGCATTACGGACGAGAAATGAGAACAAGGCTTATGAGTATTCACAGAGATAATATCTCATTGTACCAAAAAAAAAAAAGAGAGAAAATATACATTTTTTCTGTTTCCAACTCTGAGCACTGCAGTATTTTGAACATTATTTGTTCACTTATAGTACTTTTTAGTTCTGCAACAACCAGAACAACTTTTCTTTATCCTTAAAGTACCTCTCTTTTTCCTAAAATTAAAAGAACAGTAGACTCGGAAATATACATATATACACACATTGACATATGTATTCCCATTGAATGTATTTGCACAAAGGATAATATTTGTATTTCATTAAGAAACAAAATGACTTTAAGAAAGGCAAGAGAGAGGGGGGGGAAAGAAACTATGATCATAGTTAAAACATACTGAGATATAATACTAGCACACAACATTTAGAATAACACGAGATAGTTTAGGAAGTAAAAATCTTCTTGGTTTTAAGATCTGAATTCTCTTAGGTTTAAAATTGATGTTGTCTATATATGGTAGTATAATTTATAAAGTAGAAAGATAGATATGATAGAGTTAGTAAGATCACAAATGAACCTTTGGATCAACAACTGAATGAAAAACGGGGGATGTTGTATGAAAGGCACCCTCACAGCCCTCAATCGCAGAATCAAAAGATCTTTCTTCAATTAAGTCAGCTTCAAACAAATGCAGTCTTTCCTTAGCACCGTCAAGTGCAAGTAGGTGTTCCGTCTTCCTTGGATCATCTGTAACAAATAGACCAGTACTCCATAATCCATGAAAATAGGCATAAGGCGAAGGTAACGTAAGATAAACTAGCAATACTCCAAAAATAGGATTTAGATATGTCATCTCTCATGATTGAAACTGAAGGGTTTGACACGGCCTTACTCCAGCTATGTGCCCAAAAACTAAATCACCAATTTCGACCAAAATGACAAGACCACATATCACAATCCTCAAACCAACGAAATATATGCTTTAACAAGAAAATTACCCTACACCAGAAAACTCAAAAAGATCCATGGGTAAGCCCAATTTCAAAAGCAAAAATAAAAAAGTTAATCCACAAGGACCACAACTGAACCCCAAAAATTGAAATAATTATGAAAAAGGGTACATGGTACATAGAAGAAACACAGAATTCAAAAAACAACATAACATTTGCAATTCCATCAAACGCTAACTAAACAATCACACAAAGGAATTTGCATGAAATCATTTGAAACCCGATTATTGCATAGCAAGATAGCAGAGAGAGAAAGAGAGAGAACTGACTGAGACTACAACGGTGGCATCAGTGGCGTATCTAGGATTTTTGGTCAATAAATTTCGAATACAATTGCTAGAAATCAATAGAATTGCTAGAAATCAATAGAAATTCGAAAAGAGGTTTTCGATTTCAAAGCCCTAAATTTAAATTTGTTAGGAATTTAGAATTTTGGGGATTTGAGATTATCAGATGGAAAGACTATGAAGGGATAGAGAAGAGATACCTGAGCTTCAGCGATGCCGGTGAGTTGTGGTGAGTGGTGGCGTTGGCGTCTTCTCCGAGAGCGAGGGCGAGAAGAGAAAGGGGAAACAGAGCGCGGCGTCTGTTTGCGATTTTGCGTGGGTAGATTAGGTCGTGGCGTTGGCGTCTTCTCCGAGAGCGACGGCGAGAAGAGAAAGGCCGGGGAAACAGAGCGCGGCGGTCTGTTTGCTATTTTGCCGTGGGTTGATTAGGTCTTCAAAAAGCGGGAAAAACGTAAATATTAGAAAGAATTGGGGAAAAGTGGGAGGGAAATATAATTTGTGAAAATTTTAACTGGGAAAATATATCCTCTTAAAAATCTGAGTACAAAAAGGAAACTCTTAAAAATCTTAGTACAAAAAGGAAAAGGAAAAATTAAAAATATAAGTAAAATATACTCCCTTCGGGTACTGTCATTTTTAAATGGGTTAAAAAAAATAAAGTTTCGAAACTTAGCGGCACTTTTAAGTAAGTGCCAGAAAATTAGCGGCACCTTTTAAATAAATATTAATTAATTAATAAATAATTAATTTATTTTTTTAAAAACAATATTACATAAACAAGTTAAGAACTTTTAAAGAAAATAAAGTATATAAAAGAAATTAGAAGGACGGATAATAGCATATACATTTTTTTTATTTTTTTTATTTTTTTTTGTATAAAGAAAATTATTTCAGATGTTGATTAATAGGAAATTTTTAATAACTAATAATTAATAGTAATAAATTATAAAAAATACTTATTAATGAAGTTATTAATAATAAGCAATAATTAATTATACTTTTTTTTAATTTTTTAAAATTATATATCTGCCCCAAAACCCATATTCTAAACTATATTAGCGGCACTTTTAAGAAAGTGTCGAAAAATTAGCGGCAATTTTGTAAAAGTGCTGGGAATTTAGCGGCACTTTTTCAAAAGTGCCGGGAATTTAGCGGCACTTTTGCAAAAGTGCCGAAAATTAGCGGCACTTTTGTAAAAGTGCCGGAAATTTAGCGGCACTTTTTCAAAAGTGCCGGAAATTTAGCGGCACTTTTTCAAAAGTGCCGGAAAATTAGCGGCACTTTTGTAAAAGTGCCGGAAATTAGCGGCACTTTTAGAAAAGTGCCGGAAATTTGTGGCACTTATTAAAAAAGTGCCGGAAATTGGTGGCACAAAATTAAGTGCCGGATTAAAAGTGTCGGAAAAAGCCATTTTTCTTGTAGTGGGAAGCAGTCCTTCCCATTGAATTGGAAATTTCCTCACTCCGAGTGCTGCTGGAAAATGACGTCAACGAAGTCGAATGGCTCCGAAGCCGACATGACGAATTGGCTCTGCTAGACGAGCGATGACTAAAGGCCATGGAACACGTCCGAGCTTACCAAAGCAGGATGGCTAGAGCTTTCGACAAGAAAGTCAAGTCCCGAGACATCAGGGAAGGCGATCTGGTACTCAAAGAAAAGCCTCCCACTCGAACCAACCCACTGGGAAAATGGGAACCAACATGGATCGGCCCTTTCGTGGTTCAAAAGATCTTCTCCGGAGGTACCATGAAGCTGACAGACCTAGACGGCAATCCCTTCATGAATCCAGTCAACGGAAGCAAACTTCGCAGATACTTCGCCTAAAGAAGAACAACTGTGCATCTCTTGGCACTCCATGTAGTGTCGAACTACGCAGACCTGAGCCCTCTAGTCCGGGGAAACGTAGGTAACCTTAATTGGTCCGGTCTAAAAACACACAAAAAGTCAAAAGTTTGAATGCCAATCAAGACCTCCATCAAACTACACACTTTCCAGGAGCATGCCCCCACCATCACCTTGACCAAGTCAAACAACGGCGGCAACATCAAAGGACACAAAAGGTCACTCAGCATCAAACGACTGACCCATGTCTGCTTCCAAGCCAGGGGCTTGTCTTCGCCCTCACGCGCTTCAAAAAAAAAAAGAGCTCGAGCAAGGGCTCACAAAAAAAAATAAAAAAAAGAAGCTCAAGCAGAAGCTACAAAAAAGGAGGTCAAGAGCCCGATGCCAACAAGAGGCAAGGAAGCCACGGAAAAGACCATCAAAATGACTTGTCAGGGAATCATCCGACCTCTCAGCCAAACACAAAGCCTGAGCAAAGGGGATTGCCGTCAGGGCCCAGGCCGCTTCGATCCGCAAATGCAACAGTAAAGTCCAAGGATGGACGCCGCCAAGATTCACAAAAGACACAAAAGCAAACAAGATATCTTGCGTCTCGACAAAGCTTTAAAAGTAAATCACAAATCACTAACGATTACAACATTTCTTGATGAGTTCAAGCACGGTCTACTCTCAAGTTCACAACATGCTAAAAGACAGCTTAATACATTTAACAAATAATGTGTTTGCAATGCAATGAATGGATACCTAGGAGGTCATTCCGCGCCATCTGCGCTTGTCCCCTCGCCATTCTTCCCTTTCTTCCCTCGTCCCCGGCGAGTCTTCTTTCGCTCCACGCGAGCCAACTCTGCGTCTCTCACTCCGAGATCGTGGGTCCTCCCAAAGAGAGTCAAACAATCCAAAGAGCTCTCAGGGCTTCATTCGCCCTTGCTTCGGCTCGGATCTCCTCCCTGCGAGTCTGCAAAAGAGGACCTCTCTCCGTCAGTCGGTCAACTCTAGTCTCGTAGTCAAACAAAGTGTCTCCCGTCACATCCTGAGGGTTAGACCAGGCTTCGGCACTCCTAAGGAAATAGCTACTACGGCAACCGGGCCCCAGAATCGCTCCACGCCTGCTCTCCAAAGCCACTTGGGACTGCCCAATACGTTGCTCATACCAGGCCAGGTACTGGGTCGTCAATACGACACTCTCCCGACGTCTAAGGAGCACCACAGGAGGGAAAGCAGAATACTTCCATACCCTCAGAAAATACAAAAGAACACCTGGAGCTGCCATACAAAGAGGAGCTATCTCCGCAGTAGCAAGGTCATCCCAGCCCAACAAAGGCTCCTGCTTCACCCCAAATTGCTGGGAAACAAGCGACGGAATATAAAAGGAGGACCAAGACAAACCTGGAACTCTGGCAACATAGGACCCTTCCTGAAAGGCCCTCCTAGTCTCAATCCCCCAGTGCGGAACCCACCAACGGATCTCGATGCGTACCAAGCCGTGCCATCCATCTCTCCTGTGCGAACTGATCCATATCCAACCCAAGAGGTCGCCGAGCAAATGACCACGGGCTAAACGACGTCTGAGCCTCGAGTATGGCCTGAAGTCTCTCTCGCAGCCCACAAGGTGAGCAAAGCGGGGCTTCCTCTCATGAACCGATCCCCGCCGCGACGGTCAATACCATGAAGAGTCTCCCCAAAGACCAACGGGACAATATCCTCTCCAGGCTCCGCAAAGTGCCCAACCACATCTAGCAAAGCGCCATCGCAAACCCCAAGGGAGCTGACCATGAAAAGCGTCGCTATCACGCACAAGGCAAACGCATCCCACGAGACATCACTCTCATCATCAATCATGAACCGCTCCTAAGCCGCAAAAAATGTCAATATGACCCGAATCAAGGATCATGCCCTGCACTTCTCCCAACGAAGTCCGAAGAAAGCCTGCAAGCTTCACACTCACGGCGGCACCGCCGATCAAAGGAAGTGAGATGGTCTCCACCTCCGGTCCTCCAATCAAAGCCCGAAAATCCTCGAAGGTGGGCACCACCTCATTGTAGGAGAAGCAATACACATGCCTCCTAACATCCCAGAACTTCGCGGCAGCCCGCAACAACTCCCAATCAGGAACCAACTCCTTAAGGGACCAAACCAAGCAAAGTCGAAACCTTACCTCGAAAGCCCGCCTCTGATGCCTCATACGGCGTCGCATCCACATTTTCAGCCGCTCAAGGAAGTCTGCTTGCCGCTCCTGCGAAAGCCTTTGCAAAATTCTTGGAACGTACGAAGAATCCATGGCAAAAATGGAGGTTCCTAGAGAAAATGGGGAAGAAAGCTCAAAATGGCTGCAAATGGGGAGTGGGGAAAGTCCAGACATCCGGAAAGCATTTATCCCTTCCCAAAAGCAAAGGTGATCCGTACGGACCTCTTTGCATCATGGCCCCACTTTCCCAGCAAACAGGCCAACAACCACTGTTCCCAGCAGGACCTTGCTCCAAACTGCCCAAACCCTGGCCAAAGCCATTTCCGGCAAGCATACACTACCCACAGACGCACTCCCAACTCACGTGGCATGCACAAATAATAAAATAGCAACAATTCCTTGGACAACTCCCGGGAATCACAAAAGACGACATTACATCTTAGAATAAAATACTTTGCGATGCAAATGCGAATGTTTTATTACAGGTACATATAATGTCTGTTGCTAAACAAAAAAAATAAAAGAAGATATGGAAAGAGGGAAAGCAAATGAGCCCTAATCCGACTCTTCAGCATCATCATCATCACCAACATCCTCAAGCGAGAAGCGGGCACCCCGGCAAACTCGCCAGCCACATCCTCGTCGTCAGAATACTGAACCCCCTCCTGGGGTAGGTACTCAAAATACTCGGAAGGGTCAAACCCGGCAAAAGGATCGAAGAAGGCTGGCTCTGACAAACTCTCTCCTGGTGCCTCCTGCGAAGGCCAGAACTGGTGAAAGACCAGCGGCCTCTGGACTCCCGAAGACGTCCCGGAATCCATGCTATGCCGCCCCCGAGACGGTCCCTCCTGCTGCGGCTCTGGCTCTACCCTCGGCGGAGGAACATCCACAGAATGCCTCGAAGGCATCGGCTCGTACGCCGGCACACGCCGCGAAGACCGGCAAGACAGCTTCCCAGCCAACTTCTTCGCAAAGGACCTCATCGCCACATAACGGCGGGTCAGCGTGTCGAAGGCTCTCCCCGGGACCTGCACAAGCAAGCAGACAAAGAAACGCTCAGCAATACAGTCATACTCAACAAAAAGAGAAAAATACAGAAAAGATGCCAAAATGGAAAGGACTTCGCCCACTCAACGGCAATGCAAGCACCGGCCGTCATCGTAAGCCCGGACTTCGCCCACTCAACGGCAACGCAAGCACCGGCCGTCATCGTAAGCCCGGACTTCGCCCACTCAACGGCAACGCAAGCACCGGCCGTCATCGTAAGCCCGGACTTCGCCCACTCAACTGCAACGCAAGCATCGGCCGTCATCGTATGCCCGGACTTCGCCCACTCAACGACAACGCAAGCACCGGCCATCATCGTAAGCCCGAACTTTGCCCACTCAACGACAACGCAAGCACCGGCCGTCATCGTAAGCCCAAACTTTGCCCACTCAACGGCAACGCAAGCACTGGCCGTCATCGTAAGCCCGGACTTCGCCCACTCAACGGCAACGCAACCACCGGCCGTCATCGTAAGCCCGGACCTCGCCCATTAAACGGTGAAACAAGCGCGAGAAGGAGCCAGCACCTCCAAGTACAAATCTCAAGGCACAAAATGCCTCCAAAATGCTCAACGGCAACGCAAGCAACAGCCATCAAAGTAAACCCTAACTCCTTCCCCAGCAAGTCAAAAGGGAATTCTTGCAAACCCGTACAAGACCGCATATCCCCAGCACCGGCCGTCATCGTAAGCCCGGATTTCGCCCACTAAACGGCAACTCAACCACCGGCCATCAAAGTAAGCCCGAAGTTACCTTCTCAGCAAAAAAAAGCCCCTACAAGGCCACGATGATCCCCAACGGATGAACACCGGCAGTCATCGTAAGTCCAACCTTTTCCCCAACGGACAAAACGCGAGGCATTCACGCCTCTCACAGTCAAAGCTCAAGGCATCCACGCCTCCGCAAACCGCAGTCAGAAGACGAATCAAGTCCTCACGCATGACACAACCGCAGTCAGAAGACGAATCAAGTCCTCACGCATGACACAACCGCAGTCAGAAGACGAATCAAGTCCTCATACATGACATATCTCCAGCCCGGAAGGCTTTAAACCACTCGGTCCGAAAGACCGTATAAACCTCCCACATCACTATCTCCAGCCCGAAAGGCTTTAAACCACTCGGTCCGGAAGACCGTATAAACCTCCCACATCACTATCTCCAGCCCGGAAGGCTTTAAACCACTCGGTCCGGAAGACCGCATAAATCTCCAACATCACTATCTCCAGCCCGGAAGGCTTTAAACCACTCGGTCCGAAAGACCGTATAAACCTCCCACATCACTATCTCCAGCCCGGAAGGCTTTAAACCACCCGATTTGGAAAATCGTAAAAATTTCCATCTCAGGACACCACCATGTCCTCACAATCGACCTCGGCGGTCACCACATCTCAGGACACCACCATGTCCTCACAATCGACCTCGACGGTCACCACATCTCAGGACACCACCATGTCCTCACAATCGACCTCGGCGGTCACCACATCCTTAGGGCACCACCATGCCCTCGCATCATCTTAGGATGGGACATGCCCTCCTACACCACAAACTATCTTCTCGTAAGATTAACCTATCTTCTCGTAAGATTAACCTATCTTCTCGTAAGATTGCACATCTCAGGACGCCACCACGTCCTCACAGTCGACCTCGGTGGTCACACGACACTTCAGGGCACCATCACGCCCGCATACACTCACAATTTCGTGACCTATGAACTATGACCAGGCTTGATTCCCGCTAGGGATACGTAGGAATCCTATCACAGGGTCCAGCCATCGACCTATGCGGTCACCCAGGACGCCACCACGTCCTTACCACCGACCTATACGATCACCCAGGACGCCACCACGTCCTCACCATCGACCTATGCGGTCACCCAGGACGCCACCACGTCCTCACCATCGACCTATGTGGTCACCCAGGACGCCACCACGTCCTTACCATCGACCTATGCGGTCACCCAGGACGCCACCACGTCCTTACCATCGACCTATGTGGTCACCCAGGATGCCACCACGTCCTTACCATCGACCTATGCGGTCACCCAGGACGCCACCACGTCCTTACCATTGACCTATGCGGCTACCCAGGACGCCACCACGTCCTCACCATCGACCTATGCGGTCACCCAGGATGCCACCACGTCCTTACCACCGACCTATACGGTCACCCAGGACGCCACCACGTCCTCACCATCGACCTATGCAGTCACCCAGGACGCCACCACGTCCTTACCATTGACCTATGCGGTCACCCAGGACGCCACCACGTCCTTACCATCGACCTATGCGGTCACCCAGGACGCCACCACGTCCTTACCACTGACCTATGCGGTCACCCAGGACACCGCCACGTCCTCACACACCGACTGTGAGTACCCCGACCCAAACTCGTGTGTTTGGGTATGCTTTTATTTTTGGGCTCATTTAATTTTGGACTCATTATTTTTATTCATTAGTTTTGGGCCTTATTCAATTCGGCCCATTCTGTCTGAAAACGACCGGTGTCATACGACACCCAAATTTATTTCCAAATCCTTATTAAATAAGGGTTTATCTCATTTGTGAAAGAGGGGGGCCAACACACAAAAAAGAGGGACGGTATTAGCTTCCTGGCTAAGCTACTCTCTCTCTCTCTCTCTCTCTCTAAACGGGCAACAACAGAGCCCCTCTCCCAATCACCTTCTTCTCCAGGAAGCTCCCCAATCGCTCTTCCTCATCAAATCGCCCTCTAATGGCGACCTAGCCTAGCCTAGTCCCTCCATCTCCGGCGACCCAATCTTTCCAACCCTCAACAACCGTCGCCTACCACCATTCCCGGTCTCTCCCCCACCGGCAACACCGAGCTCCTCTACCTAAATCAGAGCCTTCCTCTAAATTGGCCAGAGCCAGTTGACTTCAATCGGTCGGGTTCTTCCTCAAAACGGTCGTTCTCCTCTGTTCCGGATCCAAATCCGTTCACTACCACCGCCCCTCTTCACCGGCGGCCTCTCTCTCTACAGCCCTCTCTCTCACTAAACGGTTTTAGAGAGAGAGAGTCTCTCTCTATATGCAAATTGCCCCACTTCACCGGCGACCACCAAGCTTCCCTCCAATCGTCTTTCCAAACCCATTCAACGGATCTCAGGCCGTGCACCAACGCCGCCCCTAACAGCTTCAAGCTGAGAAGTCCTTGTTTCCCAGTCGACGCCCCGGAGCTGATTGAAGACTACCTATACCGATGGGGTATAGGGAGGTGTGGATCTCCGAGGGTAACGGATCTTAATCCTTTGCTCTCTCTCTCTCTCTCTCTTTTTATTGTGCAGTGCCATTTTCATGTTCAATATTGGAAATCTGTGAATATGTGCTTGGATTTGCTTTGCCGTGATTTATACTCGATGCTCCGGTTTGCATGCTCTGTCTAAGCATCATGCTCTGTATAAGCATAGTTTGAATCATGTTAACTGTGACATTAATGTTTTGATCTGTATGTTTTATCTGTACAATGGATTGAGCATGTTGTTTGTGATAAAAACATGAAGATGAGTGTGAATCATCTATATTCACACTCATCTGAGTGTTTGATCCCTTCCCCGTGGTTTCTGATCCACATGCTTGAATCTTGATCATGCTTGTCTTAGTTAGGAGGTGATGGCCCATCATTCATATTTGGCCATCAACGCCATATGATCCTCCCACAATACTCATTTGTTGCTATCGTTGCTTGAGTTAGGAAGTGAGGGTTCTTTAATTGTGACCCAAGAAATGTGGTCATTCACATTGGGTCACTAAAACCCCATGACCTTCCCATAATACTCTTTATCTCAGTTTCTTCATTGTTCTAGTTAGCTTCTTAGCTTTGGAATGGTATTTGTGGCATGACCACCCCCTTTGTAGAGACAGTCTGAGCATGGCTTCCTGTGTCATACGACATCCACGCTCCTGGGTAATCCTGTGTCATACGACACCCAAGGCCCTGAGCAGTCATGTGTCGTATGACACCCGTGGCCATGGACAGACTGCCTCAACTCATTGCCTTGTAATTCATTTTCATTAATTGTAAGTGGGATGTGGCCTCTCATAGTAAAAAGGTTCACAAGTTGTAATCCCTCATTTTAATCAATAAAACAAAGCATCAAATGCATTTTATTACATATATCGTCTCACACAATTGCACACACTTTTGAATGGTCTTGAATGTTGAACATAGAAAGACTCGTCTACGGACGAGGCGTGTTGGGTGAACTCTCAAGTTCTTCCCAACACGTAACCTGACCCCCGGACCCAAAATTCTCTTTAAAGGTTTTTCAATGTTTTCCTTAAAAACGGCGTGGCGACTCCCAAAGATAAATTCACATTTTATCTTTTAACATTTAATTTTTCGGCGAGCGTTCATTCAGTGGCGACTCCGCTGGGGACTTGAAACCTATTTTCAAAAGTGGGTCAAACTTTCGTGATTGTTCAACATTCACTTCATTCATATATGTGTGCTTTGTTATGTGACATAATATGTGTATAAATGCATTTAATGCTTTGTTTTATTCCCCCCCCCCTTCCTGGCTTCCTGCTTTATTGTATTAGGTGCTTGGGGCTGAGATTTTGCATTGTGCTTGGAGGCTGGGGCTGGTCCCAATTTATTGTTCAGATTATGATGTGACTCCTTATGTCACGTGACACAATTGACCTCATCAGTCTTGTGTCACGCGACATAAGTGGTCAAGTTACAGGATGTGATTCCTTTGTACAGGTTGTGATTGTGGGGCAGTCCCCCATGATCAATTTATTGATCCCTGATTATTATACTCTGTGGGGGTGTGCGTGTGTTATTTTCCAGTTCATCCCCTTTTCCAAAAAAAAAAAAAAAACAAAAAACAAAAAATCTTTTACAAAAAGCAAAAAAATATATTTTTCTAGAAGATACCTTCACACTACTCGCACTCTACCTGCACATAGAGTTAGAACCCAGGAGTGTACGGACGGCATCGCGGACAGTGACGTGTTTCGCTTACGCTTGAGCGCCTAAATTCCTCCTAGTTTGTGAGTCAGCCAACACTTGTCCGTGACACACTTTTTACCGTGACCGCTTGGTTTTTGGCAAAATACTTTTCAAAACATTTTTCAATCTCGATTTTCAAAATTTTCTCACAAAGTCCGAGTCGTGCTTCGTCACCAAAATCTTGGCATACTCTCCCTCTTCATGTCGAAATTACGACATAACTCACCGTGAGTACATGTCAAAATCTTGACACGTCTCGACGTAGGTACATGCCGACTTCTCGATTTGGCTTCGCAAGAGGTCATAATGCATTTTCGACATGTGCTAATGCGAGATCATGTCGAATTTTTGACACATACTAACGAGAGGCCATGCCGAAATTTCGCCATGAAGCGACGAGAGGCTATGCCGGATTTTTGACTCGAAAAGAGGAGAGGTCATGCCGAATTTTTCCCAGGATTTTACCTGCAAATTGCGGTCTCGTACATTCAAACGTACTTTCGACCCACTCTCTTCCCGAATCTAGACGTTGACTTGGACTTGATTTTGAAAATCTCGAGTTTGGTTTGTTTTGACTTGTATGCCCATAGGTCCGTTTTGCCTTTTGATTGGTGGGTTCCACGTGCCCTATATGACCTATGCCGGGATTTTCCGTCCCGGGAGTGCAATACCGGCGGAACCTACTAATCCAGGAATAGTGTAGAATGCGAAAAAGAAGGTTTCCCCCTTTTCCAACCATTCTTAGGACTAATAAAAAAAAAGAAAAAAAATGCTTTTATTCAAACCATTAATAAGATGTTGCATGAGTCCATCTCCTTTCGTACTCCTCCCTCTCCCATACAATCTCAAGGTTCTCTCCTCCGCCACCTTACAAATCACCCCTTCGCCTCTATAGCTACGGCAAGATGGGTGTGCGCTCTCGTTCTCGGCGCTCATTGGTCCATATTCCCGAGGCGGAAGCAGTTCAAGTGCCCGAGTGATCGTTCATCTGATTCGGAATCCAAAATGCTCGGTGCAGAGAAGCTTATGGCCCACCAGCCTGGAAGTTCATATCCCATGGGTCAGCAAAGTGAGAAGGGTGTGTCCATCGAAAAGAGGCGAGCTACCCTTGAAGCCGTTTTTCCTCACGAACAGGAGGCCCGGTTGCTTATTCAGATTACGAAAGCTAAGGAGAGACGACTTGTGAAGGACAGAAAGATTAAGAAGGGTCCTCGCCCCATCGCTGCCAACAGTGCTCTTCCTCCCATCCGAAGTTGATGCAGTCGAGACATTACTAGCACACCTACATTACGCTCAATTGAAATGGTCTTATTCCAAATGATCACTTGTGCTGCCCAACCACTAATGCTTTGAAATGGCTAATGTTTAAATTAATCGGAGTGAGAAAATCGACTGATATCTTTCTCAAATTGGGGCTTACCAACTCCCCATCTTGCATCTCATATGCTCACATCTCTTTCATCATCCTCATCATCTCGTTGCTCAACGAATTTGCATGAATCTTCCTCAATTAAGCTTAAGCAAGCAATGAAGACTTAATCTCGTTTAGGTCATCCGGTAGGGATTGCGGTTGAAGCCTTTCACCCATAGGAAAACCATTACCTTACCCTCACCAAACAATATCCTTTCATTTCAAGATCGGCGTATTTTGAAACCTCGTCTAGCCATCATCTTTGCCAAAAGAAGTCCAAGCAACGCCAAATAAGTTAGCTTCGAGAGTCGGCAATGCATAAAATATTCAAGTCATGAAGGAAGGACAGATATAATCCTCAGCTCCTCAGGAAGCCTTCCAAATTCTCAAAAGAAGGATTTTAAATCCTCACAATCTCGGATATAATCCTCAACTCCCCAGGAGGTCGTTCAAGTTATCAAAATAAGGATTTTAAATCCTCACAATTCAGCAAGAGTCCTCATCTCCTCAAAGAGGCCATCCCAAATCATCAAAAGAAGGACTTTAGATCCTCACCATTCAAAAAAAAATCTCCGACTTCTCAAGAAGCTCTCCAATAAAAAAAATAATAAAAAAAAGGAGCCCGAATTCTCGCAAGTTCGCAAAAGTGCTCGATAGCTTGGACTTCCTCTCACCATCACCTTAAATCAATCCCAAGTAATCCTCTCGATTTTAGAGGATATTCCCATTTCCTTAACCAATCCCAAGCCATCCTCTCAATTTTAGAGGATATTCCCTTACCATTACCCTTGCCTTTGGCCAAAGTCAAAATTTGACCTCTCATTCTTAGAGGCAATCAATTCCCTTACCTTAGAAATCCCAAACACATCCCTGCAAGTCAACCTCTCATCTTTAGAGGTTCAGTCAGTAAAAGGCCTAGCCGACCTCTCATCTTAAGAGGTCACCCACTTTCAAAATTACCCGATGGCCGATCGAAGCCCAGAAACCCAGCTACAGTCCCTACCGGATAGTAATTTCATTCTAATATCCTCGAGATCTAAATCACGTTAATGCTTCGTTGCTTGCCTAAATCAGAGCCAAATCCATCTCGGCTCAAAAGATCATTAATCAAAGATTGTGCAAATTCAATCCTTCCCTTCGACACTTCATGTGAGCATATTTCATTTCTCCTCCGCAAACACTTGCCGTGGATGTCCCACTGAGGCTTTGCATCCGTGTCTTTCATCGACACTCCAAGAGGACATGTTCTTCAACTCTCCCATCCTTAAAATCCTCAAAGGTCCTCAGATCCTCGAATTTCAACATTCGTTCTCTTTTCAATCGTGACTCGCCCGAACTACGGCGACCTGAGCTCCTCATCATGGAGGGGAACGTAGGCAACCATAATTGGTCCGGTCGAAATCACTAACAAATCCCGAAAAATTCGGTCTCATCAAAGACCGTTCCTATACACTTCCCATCTTTTCGAGTTTAATTTTCGATATCAGTTGGTTTTCTCCTCGTGATTAATCAAGATATTTGTCCATATCAGGATTAGTGTTTGAATAACCCGAACATCAATAAAGGGTTTTAAGCAGCCTTGTGATCATCACGAATAAGACAAGTTTTCAAGTGTCTCGACAAGTCTTCTCTTTCTACATCATAGAAAGATAGAGCCAAACACTGTTTCAGTCAGCAGGGGCTTCCATACACTTTTCCACACCTTGCAATGTTTATACTCTTTCAAAAGAGTCAAACCCAAAAGCGAGTGTCATACACAGAATCGGGATCCATTCCCACCTTCGAAAAATGTGCCCCTGCACATATACATTTCCGAGTCTTGTCCAGCGACTGATTGACTGCGGTATGAAACGATGAGTCGCCTCTTCGGCCACAAGATAACTCTGTCTGCGATAGGGATGCATTGAATCTCTCCAAGCTGGGGCTTTGCTATACTGTTCTCTCAAGCTCTCCTTACCAGACTCCCTCCGGGTTTGCCTCGCATCATCAACTGGGGCTTCGCCTAGTCATCCCTTCTTCAAAGTCGGGATCATTCTCTGCACTTTCTCTGCTGCTTGCCGTCTTAGGCACGTGATACACTTTGTCCTTATCAGCAACAAATCAATCCGCTGCAATCAGTACTCCCGGGAGCGTCCCCGACTTGCCTAAGATGCACCATCCATACACCATCACTCACACATTTCCCCACCTTATGGGAGAGGGTTCAACCCATACATCATCATATACATTCATCCCATACACAATCCATTATAGCATAATTGCTCCATACATATCCGCTTGTCAAGCCTTGCAAAAAACCTCACTTCCCTTCCATCCCCGGCTGAGATGGACTTGTGCAACAAAAGATTAATAATGCATAAGCAAAATTCCAATAATGGAATAAAACGCAAACTGCCTAGAGTGTTGTGTTCCCCCCCCCCCCACATGGTACAATAATCAGGTGATCATAATCTGATCATGGGGATTGCTCCTCAAATCACAATCTGGACAAAGAGTTCAAACCTGGCAAGTGGCACTTTCTGCCATCCCCATCTTCATAGGTCTCGTAATCTTCAGACCTATCAGCATCGCTTGAAAAAGCTTCAGCCGCCTCAGTCTCCAGGCAATGCTCGTTGAAAAGAGCTTCAGCTGCTTCAATCTCCAAGTATTAGGGCTCTTTAGCCCCATCTTCAAAAGCCCGTCCTCATGGGCAGCTCATCACAAAAAAAAAAAGAAAAAAAAGGAGCCCGTTCTCACGGGCAAGTCATCATCAAAAGCCCGTTCTTAAGGGCAAACCATCTCAAAAGCCCATTCTCAAGGGCAAATCATTATTCTTTAGCCCGGAATGGCTATAAACTACCCGGTCTGGAAAACCGTACAGTTTCCAACACAGAAAATAGCCCGGAATGGCTATAAACTACCCGGTCCAGAAAACCGTACAGTTTTCAACACAGAAAAATAGCCCGGAATGGCTCTAAACTACCCGGTCCGGAAAACCGTACAGCTTCCCACACAGAAAATAGCCCGGAATGGCTATAAACTACCCGGTCCGGAAAACCGTACAGTTTCCAACACAGAAAATGGCCCGGAATGGCCATAAACTACCCAGTCCGGAAAACCGTACAGTTTCCAACACAGAAAATAGCCCGGAATGGATATAAACTACCCGGTCCGGAAAACCATACAGTTTCCACACACAGAAAATAGCTCGGAATGGCTATAAACTACCCGGTACGGAAAACCGTACAGTTTCCAACACAGAAAAATAGCCTGGAATGGCTATAAACTACCCGGTCCGGAAAGACCGTACAAATTTCCCACTCAGTAAAAATCATCGGGGTGACTCCCCATCAAAACAGTCATAATCGCGGGTGACTCCCAAAGAAAAAAGTCATATTCGCGGGTGACTCCCAAAGAAAAAGTCAAAATCGCGGGTGACTCCCAAAGAAAAAAGTCATAATCGCGGGTGACTCCCAAAGAAAAAGTCATATTCGCGGGTGACTCCCAAAGAAAAAAGTCATAATCGCGGGTGACTCCCAAAGAAAAAAAGTCATAATCGCGGGTGACTCCCAAAGAAAAAAGTCATATTCGCGGGTGACTCCCAAAGAAAAAGTCATAATCGCGGGTGACTCCCAAAGAAAAAAGTCATATTCGCGGGTGACTCCCTAAGAAAAAAGTCATATTCGCGGGTGACTCCCAAAGAAAAAAGTCAAAATCGCGGGTGACTCCCAAAGAAAAAAGTCATATTCGCGGGTGACTCCCAAAGAAAAAAGTCATATTCGCGGGTGACTCCCAAAGAAAAAAGTCATAATCGCGGGTGACTCCCAAAGAAAAAGTCATATTCGCGGGTGACTCCCAAAGAAAAAGGTCATAATCGCGGGTGACTCCCAAAGAAAAGTCATATTCGCGGGTGACTCCCAAAGAAAAAAGTCATATTCGCGGGGTGACTCCCCATCAAAACAGTCAAATTTGCGGGTGACTCCCAAAGAAAAAAATCAAATCATCGGGGTGACTCCCCATCAAAACAGTCAAATTCGCGGGTGACTCCCAAAGAAAAAAGTCAAATCACCGGGGTGACTCCCCATCAAAACAGTCAAATTCGTGGGTGACTCCCAAAGAAAAAAGTCAAATCTTCGGGGTGACTCCCCATTCAACAGTCAACCTTGGGTACGAACGCCCATCTTTGGGGTGACTCCCCTCGGAACAGTCAATCTTGGGTGCAAACGCTCTTGGGTACGAACGCCCATCTTCGGGGTGACTCCCCATTCAACAGTCAATCTTGGGTACAAACGCCCATCTTCGGGGTGACTTCCCATTCAACAGTCAATTTTGGGTACAAACGCCCATCCTCGGGGTGACTCCCCATTCAACAGCCAATCTTGGGTACAAACGCCCATATTCGGGGTGACTCCCCTCGAAACAGTCAATCTCGGGTGCAAACACCCATCTTCGGGGTGACTCCCCTCAGACACAGTCAATCTCGGGTGCAAACACCCATATTCGGGGTGACTCCCCTTGGAACAGTCAATCTCGGGTGCAAACACCTATCTTCGGGGTGACTCCCCATTCAACAGTCAATCTCGGGTGCAAACACCCATCTTCGGGGTGACTTCCCATTCGACAGTCAATCTCGAATGCAAACACCCACCTTCGGGGTGACTCCCCTCAGACACAGTCAAATCTCGGGTGCAAACACCCATCTTCGGGGTGACTCCCCTCATACACAGTCAATCTCGGGTGCAAACACCCATCTTCGGGGTGACTCCCCTCATACACAGTCAATCCCGGGTGCAAACACCCACCTTCGAGGTGACTCCCTTCAGACCCAGTCAATCTCGGGTGCAAACACCCACCTTCGGGGTGACTCCCCTCAGACACAGTCAATCTCGGGTGCAAACACCCATCTTCGGGGTGACTCCCCTTGGAACAGTCAATCTCGGGTGCAAACACCCATCTTCGGGGTGACTCCCCTCAGACACAGTCAATCCCGGGTGCAAACACCCACCTTCGGGGTGACTCCCCTCAGACACAGTCAATCTCGGGTGCAAACACCCACCTTCGGGGTGACTCCCCTCAGACACAGTCAATCTCGGGTGCAAACACCCATCTTCGGGGTGACTCCCCTCATACACAGTCAATCTCGGGTGCAAAAACCCATCTTCGGGGTGACTCCCCTCATACATAGTCAATCTCGGGTGCAAACACCCATCTTTGGGGTGACTCCCCTCATACACAGTCGATCTCGGGTGCAAACACCCATCTTCGGGGTGACTCCCCTCATACACAGTCGATCTCGGGTGCAAACACCCATCTTCGGGGTGACTCCCCTCGGAACAGTCGATCTCGGGTGCAAACACCCATCTTCGGGGTGTCTCCCCTTGAAACAGTCAATCTCGGGTGCAAACACCCATCTTCGGGGTGACTCCCCTCATACACAGTCAATCTCGGGTACAAACACCCATCTTCGGGGTGACTCCCCTCAGACACAGTCAATCTAGGGTTCAAACACCCTTTGCAACCATCTTCGGGGTGACTCCCCTCAGACACAGTCAATCTCGGGTGCAAACACCCATCTTTGGGGTGACTCCCCTCGAAACAGTCAAATCCTCAGGTGACTCCCCATCGAAACAGTCAAACCTTGGATACAAAGCCCGTGGCCTTTCATTGGCGCCACCTCTTTGACGAACTACGATTCGGCTTGATTCCCCATGGGATACGTAGGAATCCTTTTCATAAGAGGTCCAGCCACTTGACCATCTTGGTCATCTTTTTCCCTGCCGTTCGTGTCCGGCTCGGGATTCTCATTTTTATCGACGACCCCACTTCCCGTGGAAGTGAAGTCGCCGAGGGGCTCTGTGAGTACCCCGACCCGAACTCGTGTGTTTGGGTATGCTTTTATTTTTGGGCTCATTTAATTTTGGACTCATTATTTTTATTCATTAGTTTTGGGCCTTATTCAATTCAGCCCATTCTGTCTGAAAACGACCGGTGTCTTACGACACCCAAATTTATTTCCAAATCCTTATTAAATAAGGGTTTATCTCATTTGTGAAAGAGGGGGGACCAACGCACAAAAAAGAGGGACGGTATTAGCTTCCTGGCTAAGCTACTCTCTCTCTCTCTCTCTCTCTCTCTAAACGGGCAACAACAGAGCCCCTCTCCCAATCACCTTCTTCTCCAGGAAGCTCCCCAATCGCTCTTCCTCATCAAATCGCCCTCTAATGGCGACCTAGCCCAGCCTAGTCCCTCCATCTCCGGCGACCCAATCTTTCCAACCCTCAACAACCGTCGCCTACCACCATTCCCGGTCTCTCCCCCACCGACAACACCGATCTCCTCTACCTAAATCAGAGCCTCCCTCTAAATCGGCCAGAGCCAGTTGACTTCAATCGGTCGGGTTCTTCCTCAAAACTGTCGTTCTCCTCTGTTTCGGATCCAAATCCGTTCACTACCGCCGCCCCTCTTCATCGGCGGCCTCTCTCTCTACAGCCCTCTCTCTCACTAAACGGTTTTAGAGAGAGAGAGAGTCTCTCTCTATACGCAAATTTCCCCTCTTCACCGGCGACCACCAAGCTTCCCTCCAATCGTCTTTCCAAACCCATTCAACGGATCTCAGGCCGTGCACCAACGCCGCCCCTAACAGCTTCAAGCTGAGAAGTCCTCGTTTCCCAGTCGACGCCCCGGAGCTGATTGAAGACTCCCTATACCGACGGGGTATAGGGAGGTGTGGATCTACGAGGGTAACATATCTTAATCCTCTGCTCTCTCTCTCTCTCTCTCTTTTTATTGTGCAGTGCCATTTTCATGTTCAATATTGGAAATCTGTGAATCTGTGCTTGGATTTGCTTTGCCGTGATTTATACTCGATACTCCGGTTCGCATGCTCTGTCTAAGCATCATGCTCTGTATAAGCATAGTTTGAATCATGTTAACTGTGACATTAATGTTTTGATCTGTATGTTTTATCTGTACAATGGATTGAGCATGTTGTTTGTGATTGAAACATGAAGATGAGTGTGAATCATCTATATTCACACTCATCTGAGTGTTTGATCCCTTCCCCGTGGTTTCTGATCCACATGCTTGAATCTTGATCATGCTTGTCTGAGTTAGGAGGTGATGGCCCATCATTCATATTTGGCCATCAACGCCATATGATCCTCCCACAATACTCATTTGTTGCTATCGTTGCTTGAGTTAGGAAGTGAGGGTTCTTTAATTGTGACCCAAGAAATGTGGTCATTCACATTGGGTCACTAAAACCCCATGACCTTCCCATAATACTCTTTATCTCAGTTTCTTCATTGTTCTAGTTAGCTTCTTAGCTTTGGAATGGTATTTGTGGCATGACCACCCCCTTTGTAGAGACAGTCTGAGCATGGCTTCCTGTGTCATACGACATCCACGCTCCTGGGTAATGCTGTGTCATACGACACCCAAGGCCCTGAGAATTCATGTGTCGTATGACACCCGTGGCCCTGGACAGACTGCCTCAACCCATTGCCTTGTAATTCATTTTCATTAATTGTAAGTGGGATGTGGCCTCTCATAGTAAAAAGGTTCACAAGTTGTAATCCCTCATTTTAATCAATAAAACAAAGCATCAAATGCATTTTATTACATATATCGTCTCACACAATTGCACACACTTTTGAATGGTCTTGAATGTTGAACATAGAAAGACTCGTCTACGGACGAGGTGTGTTGGGTGAACTCTCAAGTTCTTCCCAACACGTAATTACCCAAAATTCTCTTTAAAGGTTTTTCAATGTTTTCCTTAAAAACGGCGTGGCGACTCCCAAAGATAAATTCACATTTTATCTTTTAACATTTATTTTTTCGGCGAGCGTTCATTCACCGACCTACACGGTCACTTCCTCTCCCAGCACGCGATCCAGATCAGGACCCTTATCTTATCGACGACCCCACTTCCTCCGTAAGTGACATCGTCGAGGGGCTTCTGTAAGTACCCCAATCTGGATCAGCCTCTTTCGAGCACATTGGAAATACCGCAGACTCACAAACGCAGTCTCGAATACCTTTGACACTCAAAACCCCCAAAAACCCCCAGCCAAACCAAGGGAGGAACCTTTCTGGGATAAAAAGGGAGAAAAGGACCTTTTGGGAATTATTCAGAAATCAAAAAAGCAAATAAGGTCCGTACGGACCTCTTTGTTTCAATGATTACTGAATCCCCTTAAAGTCCACATTATTCCCTCAAATCCCGGAGTGCATCATTACTGAAATGCATGGTTGGTCCGTACGGACCTTATTGCATGCCTGGTTGGTCCTTACGGACCTCTTTGCAACCAGACATCATCATTTCAGAATCCTCTTAAAGTCCACATTATTCCCTCAAATCGAGGAAAACCAAAAATTTGGATTACCTGCAAGGTCCGTACGGACCTTATTGCCTGACGTATCCACGGCACTATAAATAGAGGGCTCCCCCTCCCTCATTTCACACATCTCCCTCTTTTCTCCTCTCCCCCAGCCTTCAGGCACCCCTCTAAGACCCTTCGGGGCAATCCCGGCCCCTTTCGGATCCTTCTGAGGCCTTCCGAGCTCCCTTGTGGTGCTCCGAAGCCTCTCCGAGCGCTCTCGCGATGCTCCCGCGCTGTCCCGAGGCACTCTCGAGGTACTCTGAGGCCCCTCGTGGTACTCGGAGGCCTTGCCTGGTCTTTCCCTAGGCGTCCCGGCTCTTTCCGAGTCAAACCGGTAACTTGAACGCACGCCAAAACTCTTTCCCTACACTATTTCAATACATTTCAATAAGCAGTGTACAATGTAGACATTCGATACAGCATGCATTTTTAAAAGCACATACACACACACACTACAGTTAAAGAATATTAGGGGTATCCGAAAGACTCGTTTTTACGAGGCGACTCGGGTGAGCTCTAAGATTCTAATATTCTCTTCCCGAGGAGTCATCTGACCTTCGAACTCAAAATCTCATCACACAAAAACAGTTTATTTTTAAAATGATGCCCTTTTTCAATGTTTTGGGCTTAATAAAAACGGCGTGGCGACTCTACAAAGCGAAAACATGGCGAGACACCTCCCAACTAACGCAAAAGCGGAATAAGCCAGATGCCGGGGCGCGAACGCGCTGCCTCTCGGATCCGGGCAACTTCCCGAAGCGACGCAAAAATGCGAGATGCCGGGGCTCCGCGCGCGAGCCGGATCCGGGTAATTTCTGATTGCCACCTCGACCCGACATATCTAAACTAGTATATTATATATGTAGACAGAAAATATTATCAAGTAGAACAAAATTTAAATAGTAGGAAGCATTCAAAATAATGACTACATGTCCAAGCAAATTATGGAGTAAGATGTTTGCAGTTTGCATTTAAATAGTAGGAAGCATTTATTGTCCAAATCATGAGATAGATGTAATATTACATAGCATGTAAAGAGTAACCAAGTAAAATTGAAAATCATGAGATAGATATAATATTACAGTGATAAGTGATATAAAATGTAAACATTATATACAAAACATTATCTGAATTAAAACTAAACTGATTCATTCACTACAATCTTGATCACTATCACTACAAAATTCAATTTCTTCTTCACTAGTTTCCTCGTCGTCGTCTTCTTCCCCATCTTCATCATCGGACCCAGATATAAACCCTTCTCCTTCCTCATCCTCCACATTGTCATACTCGATTTCATTGAAAGTGACTTCCTCCCCTAGTGGACGGGTGTTTTCGGCCATTAATGCTTCATCCTCGACATTATCATTCAAGGAAATAATCGGAGGTATAGGCATTTCCTCTTCCTGATAACAATCATTTAATGATGAATCAATATTTGAAGTAGACGTTTTTGCACGCAATGGTATATCAAAAGTGCTTCTTGCTTTGGTTTTCCATACGGCCCACCATCCTCTAGACTCTCTTCGTCGACGGGGGTAGGGAGTCATATACACCTGTTGTGCTTGAGATGCAAGAATGAACACATCATCACCATTATGCCTAGAAGAATGCTTTAAGTCAACGAGATCAAAAGTGCCATGTTTTGTAATGCCTCGCTCAGCGTCCCGCCACTCATAATTGAAAAGAACTACAGAATTTCCAAGCAAGTACTCCAATTCAATAACTTCTTTCAATACGCCATAATAATCGAGATTTCCTTTGAGATTGACCCCGCTATTCCAAGTTGATTTCGTTTGACTATATTCTTCGGTGTGGAATACGTAGTCATTGACAAAATATCCCTTATATACATTCACTCTTAAGGACGGACCGTGTGCTAATGCTTGTAATCTCGCAGCGTTTGCATCTCCACGGTTGTTCAAAATCTAAATAAAAAACCATAGATAGTAAAAAAACTCATACTTCAAATTCTATTAAAAACATTGAATTAATGAATTGGCATTTACATAATTATTAAACCAGGAGGGAAATTCGTTGTCTGTCCTTATTGAAATCAATTCAGGCGCAATGTCTCCAGCCTGTTCTTCGAACATACTGCATTCAAGGAGAACATAAAGTTGCTTAATTCGTATTAAAGTTATTAGGATTAACATTACTTAATAACAAATGAAGAATGCTTACTTCAAGTAGTCCTCGACCTCAGCACAGTTAAGGAGAATATAGAGTTTAGCCGCTTCTAATTCTTTTCTGCTTAGCATGCGCGTGCACTTTCTATTGCCAATGAATCGACCAGGAGAAGAAAAAACTGAAATTTTTCCATCAGGATCAGTGACTCCCCCATTATAATTGCGTCCCACTTTATTGAACCTTATCTCAATGTCTGGGTGAAAATATGTTGAAACAAACGACACAATTTCATCGACAATCACTGATTCAGACATAGATGCCTCAACTTTTGCTCTATTGCTCATTTTCTTTTTCAAACTCCCCAAAAATCGTTCAAATGGATACATCCATCTGTACTGAACAGGTCCTCCAACTCTAGCTTCATAAGCTAGGTGAATTGGTAAATGCTCCATTGAATCAAAGAAAGATGGCGGAAATATCTTTTCAAGCTTGCATATTGTCACCACAATGCTCTCTTCGAGTCTTCTCATATCCTCAACACGAAGAGTCTTTGGAAGTCAATGCTCTGAAGAATTCACTCAGTGCGTTAGGGCAACCCATATTTCATTAGGGAGAATGTCTCTAAATGCAATGGGTAGCAACCTATCCAATAATACGTGACAATCATGACTTTTCAACCCATATACCGTCCCTTCTTCCACATTCACACAGTTGCCAATATTAGATGCATACCCATCAGGAAGTTTCAAATCTTTCAACCACTTTGCGAGAACACGTTGCTTATCCTCTCCCCGACGTAACAAAGGGAGCAAATTTGGTTTGAAATCTTTTCCATTAACTTTAACAATGTTGAGATCTTTACGATTGCAAATCACTTCAAGGTCTAGCCGACCCTTGTCTGTGTCCTTCGTTGAGGTCTTAAAACCCATCACTGTATTGAAAATATTGTCAAACACATTTTTTTCAATATGCATGACATCAAGGTTATGTCTTATCAAGTTCGTCTTCCAATAAGGTAACTCCCAAAATATACTCTTTTTAATCCAGTTATGGTCTTTACCAAATCCGTCTGGTCTATCCTTTGAAAATATCTTTCCCCACCCGACATCAGACACCTCAGACACCTGCTCAAAAATATCCTCGCCACTCAGACGAGGAGGGGGGCCCCGATGCTCAACTCTATTTTTGGTGAAAGCATTCCTCTGTTTACGAAATGGATGGTCACTAGGAAGAAACCGTCTGTGGCAATCAAACCAACACTACTTCTTGTAATGCTGAAGTGTGAATGCATCTGTATTTTCCATACAATATGGACAGGCCAATCTCCCATGTGTGCTCCATCCCGACATCATACCATAAGCAGGAAAGTCATTAATTGTCCACATCACTGCAGCCCTCATGTTAAAATTTTGCAACTTGAAAGCATCCCATGTCTGGACACTATCATTCCACAGCTGTTTGAGTTCATCCATCAGAGGTCGAAGATACACATCAATGTTTTTGCCTGGATTCGAAGGCCCGGGAATGAACAAACTCAAATATATATAAGGATCAGTCATACATAACCACGGGGAAGATTATACTGCTGTGACTATAACGAGGCCAACATGAATAAGATTTTGCCTGGTCCAAATGGAGAAAACCCATCTCGTACATATCCTGACCTTATGTTTCTAGGATCTGCTGGCAAAATCAGGGTAAGTGGCATCAAAATGTTTCCATGCTTCACCGTCAGAAGGATGAGTCATCACACCCTCTTCACGAGGACACTCTTTATGCCAACGCATGGCTTCTGAGCTTTCTTTCAATGCGTAAATTCGTTGCAACCTGGGAATTAGCGGCATAAAACGCAACTGCGCCCGAGGCACCTTTTTCTTGTGCTTGGCACTACCACGGCGTTGTGGCTTATACCTACTAAGTCCACATATTGAACATGAATCGAGGCCCTCATTTTCCTTATAAAAAAGCATGCACTGATTCTTGCAAGCATCAATTTTAACATACCCAAGACCGATCTGCCCCACCAACTTTTTCGTCTCATAAAAATTGTGAACCATATTATTTTCTTCGGGTAGCATCCGTTGTCCCCATGACATGATACGATCGTAAGTATGCTGGCTCATATTTGTATCAGCCTGTAAGTGCTCCAATTTGAGCTTGTTAGAATTTTCGTTAGAAAATTAACGAAAGTTATAACATTTCTAACAATTCCTAACATTCCTAACTTTTCTAACAAAGTGAGGGCAAAATGGGGATTGCCAAAAAAAGATAAACCAAGGAAAAGAATCAAAAAAGCAAAAGAAATAAGAAAAACCAAAAAAAGAAATGGCTGGAAACATAATCTGGCTGTTTAATTTGAATTTTAAAAAAAGATTATTCCTCTTGTCCAAAGCCTGGAGCAGCATTTAATGAACAGTGCACGCCACCAATCCCATCCGCGCGGACATGATTGCAATTTTCAGAGGGCTATAAATTGAACCCTCCAGTCACAAAAATAAGGAGGAAGAAGAGCACAATTCATAGTATCTGGCGAATATACTTGAGAAAACAGTGAGAATTCTTTAAGAATTGTCACCTTTTTCTCTTGATTCTTCCCAACTTTCACTCACTCAAATCAAACCCAAACACTCTTGCATTCAAGCCTCCAACACTCATATATTCAAGCCAAAGCCCCAAAATACAAAGAAGATAGGTATAACCTCCCTCTTCTTACCCTAAATCTTTCATCCATGCATTCATTTTCAAACTACAAAATGTAGTTCATTCATCTTCTTGTCTTAGATCCAAGAAGATCACCATGGAAGTTCATCTCCATGGATGATCTTCCACAAGGATCAACATTATTTTCAAGTTCTCTTACTTTCTTGCAAAGAAAACTCATTTTCAAAACCCTAAAAACCATTTTCAAGCATCAAATCTCATTTTCAAAGGATAAAAATCCCCTTCCCAAGCAAATGAAGTTCTTAGTCCTAATGTACCCCAAGGATGGTTTGGTATAGTTGATTCACCACTAAAATGTCAAGTTATCACTAACCAAAACCTAGGGAAATGGGGACAAGCATGGATGCAAAACCCCCCTTAAAATCATATTTTCTTTCTTGAGAAGTTGCTGTCCAGTAGCAATTTTCCAAGATCCCAGTCCATTGTCTTAACTTTTGGACACAGATAAACTTGGAATTTGGTGTTGACTACAAAACACTTTTTGTAGCCAACATCCAGAGATTTCCAGACATATTTTTACTTTATTTTTTGGGTGAGTAAAACTCCTCTTTTCAAATTTTCTTTTAGAGGCTAGTTCATCAGCTTCTGGAAATCCAGATTGCATATCTGAGATTTCCAGAAGGTTTTGACCCCTCAAATATTCTCCAAAATGGAAAATTCCTTCGCAAAAATCTTATTTAAGGTGTCTGGAACAACTTTAATTCTCTAAGTTTATCCATATTATGAAGTTTTAAGACCCTTGAATCCATTTCAAAATCAAAGGTCCACTGCCTTTTTCATTCTGGCAGAAGTGGCTCTCAACTTCAAAAGGTCTTTTGAGTACCAAATCTCAATCCAAAAATCTTCCAAAAAATCATGGGATCATTTTAAAGTCTTAAAAAGATATCCCAATTTTTACTTTTCTGAGTTTCAAATTATTTTGGCCAAAACACACACACACACACACACACAAATGATTTTCAGCTTGGAAGACTCGTTTTACGAGGCATTCCGGGTGCACACTAACGTCCTTCCCGGCGTGTAACATGACCTCCGAACCCAAATTTCTGATCTCGGGCATTTTTCAAAGTTTTGGCCCTTAAAACAAAAATGGCGTGGCGACTCCGTTCTTTTTCCCGGGTTTTATTTGGTTTTTTTCAAAGAAACGCGAAAAATTGAATTTTTTCCCGCGAAATGGCGACACATCATCACACAGCCTTGATAGTTAGAAGCTCAGTCACTTGCTCTAACACTGTAGCCTTTGCACCAGGATGAATTTTCTCATTTGCAGAGTCCATTAAATCCATAAACTTCTTTGCAACGGGATTTGGTGCCTCTATTGGATTAGGGTTCCAATCAAACTCTGGGCCAGCCGCATTTCGAACCATATCATCCAAACCGACAGACGGCTCCTCTTCATCAATCAAATATTCAGGTTCCCTTGGCGGACCACGTGATACAGTAGGATGATTGCGAACACTTGTTTCAACCACATAACGCTCCCCGTGCGCTACCCATACCTTGTAACCATCAACAAACCCTGCCTCTAAAACATGTTTCTTTACCCATCCAACACTCAGATATTTTCTATTCTTACACTTTTTACAAGGACACCTAATCTTATCATCACGCATGCACTGGGGATGCGCTCTAGCAAACTCCACGAAATGTTCTAAATCTTCTAAGAATTGAGGTCTGACACCCCTTCTACCGGGATTACTATGATTATCCATCCAACTACGATCTTCTCCAGACATAATTAACTCCTGCATTTCATAATGTATTAACAGTTTAGATGTAATTAACGCATTACAATTCCCTAAATTTGGATTACAAACTTAAAAGCAACAAGACATGTTTCTTTAGGTTTAGAATTGAGGTTGGCTTCTATCGCACACATCTATCACATTTTTTTAATTATTAATATTTTGAATAATTTTAAATATTAATATTTAATTCTTTGTTGTAAAGTATATCATTCCCTATGATGAAAGGACAATTCATGTCCATTAGATTTAGAATTGGGTTGGCTTCTATCCCATCCTGAAATACACGTATGAATTGCAAATATCACCTTGTCTACTTGCTTTATAATCGAAAATCAAGAAATTTCGGCAGCAAAACCCCATGGTCTCCAAGTGCACGACGTAGACTAGGTCAATCAAACACTATCGATTAGAATCGACAGTGTGTAATCAACCATATATGTCTAGTATACACTCAGAGAACAATAGGATTAATGCAACCGAAATATCTCAACTATCGACTATTCAAGCAATTTAATAGACAATGATGATATTTACAAAATCATATAATCGTGCATTTCAAGACTGTCCACACGGACAATTTAAGAATCGATGACTACATGTTGACCTCAACATGATAAGTTAAAGATTCTTAAACGGGTTTCTAAGCTTTTGTGTTTCAACCGTCACAACGTCACGTCGTAACATTAATTTTTATTCATTACCGTAAAATGCATAATTTTACAATAATGAATTAACACACACATCTATCATATTTTTAAAATTATTAATATTGTGAATAATTTTAAATATTAATTCTTTGTGTTTCAACCGTCACAACGTCACGTCGTAACATTAATTTTTATTCATTACCGTAAAATGCATAATTTTACAATAATGAACTAAATTAACATTTATAAACAAGATAAGAGTCGTTCTCATCCACAACTATCAAAAGCCTATCTCATCTTAGACCAAGAAAGACAGAGCAAACAAGTTCATTACCGTTTGAGCAAAGGATTTTCTGTTTAATAAGAGTTTTTCCAGTTTCACTGTCCTCCTCTCTAAGGATCTCAAGTGATGTTTGAGATCCTTAGAGAGAAAGAGGACAGTGAAACTGGAAAAACTCTTATTAAACAGAAAATCCTTTGCAAGAATCAATTAAACGAAACCAAAGACACTGAAGAACTAAAGAATCATAACTTCAACCAAAAAATAAAATGTTCGCAAGAATCAATTCATTGGATTTATATGACTTATTATTCATCTAAAAAATGCTATGGATCTTCATCTTACTCCCTTTCTTTCACTCATCTTTCTACTTTCTCTTTCTAGAATGTCACAGAGCATCCCATTTCAAAACTTAATTAACCAGTCAAAGCAGAAGCTGAAAAACAACACTGAAGTAACACTAACTTACAAAATTGCAACAATTCCTCAAATAGAGTGATTTACAACAACAATTAGGCATACAATAACAAACAATCTACTTCCCTGTGTTAACTAGATCTAAGCAAATCAACTTAGCAGAGGTGAGTAAGAAATTGCAATACTGGTACGATCTACTAGTAAACAAACAAGATCCAGAACTCAACAATTTCGCAAACTAACCTTATTAAACCAGGGATTCATAAATAGAAAGTTTTTATCAAAAAATCAAACCAAATAAGAAGGAATGAACCAAGTTTTTATCAAAAAATCAAACCAAATCGAATTTCAGCCTTATGTCTCGAAATGAAAAAAATTTTTGCTAAATTGAGCAAATCATAACCTGAGAGCGGAACGGCGACGGCGATGAACGGCGAGCGAGACTGGGCGAGGAACGGCTCTGAACGGGGACTACGACTGTAGCTAATGAGAGAGATAGAGAGAGAGAGAGAAAGCGAGTGAGAGAGAGAGAGAAAGCGATTGAGAGAGAGAAAGCGAGTGAGAGAGAGAGATGTTAGCGGAGACGAACGGCGAACGGCGAGGCGAGGCGACGGCGTTGCTTCAAGCTTCAAGGGTTTCGGCGATTTGCGGGCGATTTGGGTACGTATTGATTTAGTTGAAAGGGTAAATGGCTGAGGAAGGGGAAGGGATTCTATTTATACCTACTTTTTACCGACGGACGACATCCATCGGTATTCCCGGCGGACTTAGTCCGTCGATATTACCGACGGAAATAAAAGCCTTACCGACGGACTAAACGAAATTTTAAAAAAAAATTCCCGGCAAATGAAATTTAATTTCGTCGGTAAATGAATTTTTTCCGTCGGTAATACCGACGGACGTCCGTCGGTAAAATTCCGTCGGTAAATGACCTGTTTCTAGTAGTGTCTAGCTTACGCCAAAATGCATGAACTTTATCGAGTGGGATGGGCGAGTTGAATTGCATGAACTGTGCAAGCTCATGTGGACAAGGGAGTCCGCATGCCGATCTCACCGCACACCCACACAACAATGGATCTCAGCTACCATCATACAGAGAATCCAATGACTTGAACATCAAATCCAATGCATTTGTAGACACCATACCTCTAACCTCACTCCATATCGATGACTTGAATTTATATTGAACCACAGTCCTGCTTTTCTCAAATGAGGCAATGATTGCAGTATGGGAGCATTCGATGAGTTTATGAATTTGTTTCCAACATGTCTCAAATGCTCCCTGGCTCGATCCATGTTGTTTCTTCAACAAGGCATGTTGACTCTCCACCCTAACATATGTTACGTATTTTATTAGCATATACTTAACAAAGCATAGAAAATATCAAAACATATGACAGAAACATAAAGTTCGCCCGATATACTTGTTTGTAATCAAGTTGTCAAAGTGCATAACATGGTTTGTTCAACACGAAACAAATCTTTCTTAATAAGGCACAATCCACTGGTTCAGAACATAATTGACCGCATCGGGATATTGACTGAAATCTTCTGATAATCGCCGTAAATAGTCATCAAACGATGCCTCTGTATCATCTTTGACCATTACATTCCAATGAAGAATGAATGCCTCCCAAATCTCTTGCATATCAAACATTTTCTTGCATTTTGCTAGAATATTCCTGTTGATATGCCATCGACAGATCATATGAGTTGTCGTTGGGAACGTCTCACAAATTGCATTCATCAAGGCAAGCTCCCTATCGGTCACGATAACATTAAGAAGACATGATTGATCCATCAAAGATTTCAGCACTTCGCATGCCCACGTGTAGTTTCCTTCTTTCTTAGCTTCTAGGTATACAACAGCAATTAAGAAGGTCATTTTGGTTGAAGTCACGCCCACAATCTCAAGCAAAGGTAAGTTGTACCTATTTGTCTTGTAAGTGCAATCCATGAACAAGACGTATGGAAATGCCTTCATCAATTCAATGCTTTTCGGATGAGCAAAGAATATCTCCTTAATGACATTTGTATTCTCGCATTGCCGATATTCGAAGTGATAAGCATGATCGGTCAATTTAAACATGAGCTGTTGGATTTGAGAACGACCCGCATGCTCAGTTGCCCTGCTCTTCACTCGCGCATTATAAATAGTCCGTATTAAGGACTTGTTTTCCGAAAATTTCTCTTTTAATCCATGTAAAATATCCTTCGGTCGGCTATTTGCATGTGACAATTCTATCACGTACTCCTCCTCTGATTTCTGTAATCTACCGGCATAAGAGTGACCCAACATGGATTGGCAAATTTGATGATTGTGAATGCCACAAACCACTTTTAATTGCCATTCACCATCAACCGTGACTTGTTTGGCGTTCAACTGAAACTTACAACCGCATTTCTTGTTTCGCTCTCTCTATTTTTCTTTTTTTTCTCCAATATTTCAAGGTTGACAGATTCTTGAGAGGACAGAGAGATTGGTTTTTCTTGTATGTCCCCCAGCGATCACAAACAAGTGTCATTTGAGGAGCGGAATTACGGCTCCCTTTATCCGACCGACTTACTACGATGAGAAACCCATGCTCTTCCCCCTTTTTACACGCCCATTCAAACATTATTTTACGGTCTCGAAAAAATAAGGGCATTGTGAATTCTGGGGTGTAGTCTCGCAAAACGCTTTCAAAATCAACCGAGACATAGTTGTTGTCACCCAGTAAATACTGTAACAATTCAATAAAACAATAAGGGAGGTGTAAGAAGAAAAACAAAGATTCGATCAGTGGTGGCCGGATTTTTTTCAAAGGTTCGGCTGGGTATGGCCGAAATATTTTAAAAATTCGGCAGTTACTGACCGAAAAACAGCCCAGATTCGGCAAACCAGAGCCGAACAATTTCAAATTTTCGACCGGGTGTGGCCGAAACTGAACTGAATTTCGGTCGGGTGTGGCCGAATCTGCACTGATTTTCGGTCACTACTGGCCGATTTTTTGCAACGAAACAGAAAAGACATTTTTAACAAATTTATATCGCTAGAAAGTGAATAAACTTACATTAACATTCGATGGTAGAGCATCCATGATGAGCCTGCTGAATCTCTTGTCTTGAACAAATATGCATGAAATTTTTTTTTTTTTGAGAGAGAAATGATGGTAAGAGGAAGAAGAGGAAGAAAAGGGAGGTAATTTTTTTGGATGTAAAAAAATAATGAAGAAAGTGATTTTGTAAAAGGTGAAAATTGATGAGGGGGAAGGTGGTGAAAATTGATAAGTGAGGGAGGGAGGGAGGGAGGGGGTATACGGGTGTGAATAACAATTGAGAAAAAAATGGGGTTAAAGGTTATGGGTGTAGATAACATTAAGGATTGAGTTAATGAATTTAGGGATAATATTGTCATTTCACTCGATGGCATTTTTGAAGTTTTCAAGTTACGAATTTACTCAACAATTTTACGGGTTTATATAACAATTCTCTTTATATAATACTACAATTTTTTTTAATAAGGATAAATTTATTTCATTCATATAAGTCAAGAGATGGCACTCTATAAAGGTTGGAGCCTCATCCATTTTTTTCGGAATTCATTTGGAGACGAACGAAATATATATATTCTCCGTCATGCTCGAAAAATCCTACCTTCTTGAAAAAGAATTTTGATAAATTTGATTACACTTTGACCAATTAATAAAATAAAAATTAATTATTTTAATAAAAATGTAATATTTATTATTGAGAGTATTATCAATCGTGATGCAATGACAATTGTTAAACTAATATTATGATCTTTATTTTCTTACCAATTATTGATAAAAGTGCAATCAATTTGATCAAAATTTATCTCGAGCGGGAGAGGGGGAGAATATATATATATATATATATATATATATATATATATATATATATATATATATGTGTGTGTGTGTGTGTGTGTGTGTGTGGGTTTTGTTAGGATACCCTTAGTAGGAGTATCCTAACAAGTGGCCCAATTTTTTTGGACAAAAATGTCCCTCATTTCACAAAGCAATGATATTTATGATGGGAGTTAAATTGTAATTTTCAAAAACCTTTTTTTTTTACAGAAATCACTTTCTCTCTCTCTCTCTACTCATCGTTCTCTCTCTCTCTATACGCCGGCAACCATGGGGCCTCAGATTCCGGCGATTTCAGCGACCTCTGCCCTCCCCATCTTCCGGCGACGCCTCCCATTCCCCTTCTCCGGCGACTTGTTCATCTCCCAAACCAGCCCAGTTCATCTACCAACCCCAATCTCTCGCCTCCTCCATCCGATCTCTGTTTCGCTCTCTCTCCAACAACCAAGTCGCACTGAAAAGGAGAAGATGGCGGGGAGATCGGAGCCGGAGAAGACGATGGGGAGGGCAGAGGGCGCCGGAGGTGAGGCCCCCATTTTCGCCGGCACACTGAGAAAGGAGAAAGAGAGAGTGGTTGATTTGGGGGAGAGAGAAAGTGAGGCAATCTGTAAAAAAAATAAAAAAATAAAGTTTTTTGGAAATTACAAATTAACCCCCATCATAAATATTCTTGTTTTGTGAAGTGAGGGACATTTTTGTCCAAAAAAATGGGGCCACTTGTTAGGATACTCCTACTAAGGGTATCCTAACAAAACCAAATATATATATATATATATATATATATATATATATATATATATATATATATATATATATATATTGACTTTTATATGGTCAACTCAATCGATTTTTTATCATTATTTTATGAAAATCTAGATATCTATGCAATTATAAAAATTATTATTGTTTCGCCATTAAGAATACTTACTATCAATTAAAAAAATTAGAATTGCATAGATATATATAAATATTTAAAAATTTTGATAAAAAATCAATTAAGTTGAAAAGAAAAAATAAATCAAAGTGTACATAATATTGAGCTTGGATGGAATATACTCCGTATAGGATAGATATATTTTACTTGCCTTATAAAATAAAGTGGAAGTATTGTAAGTCTACTTGGATACTAGCTCCATCCTAAGAGTGCGTCTGCTGAGAAACGCGTTTCTCCATAACTATGGAGAAACGTGTTTTTCATAGCCAGAAGCTTTATATTTGATAACCAGAAAAAAAAAAACCCAAGGCCAAGACCAAAAGCTTCTGGATATCCAGAAGCTTTGCATTTGATAAATGTAAGCTTTGCGTTGATATCCGAAGCTTTGTATTTGATAGCGAAGGATGTGAAATGTATATCCGAGAAAAAAAAAACCCAAGGCCAAGACCAAAAGCTTCCGGACGAAGCTTTGCATTTGATAGCCGTAAGCTTGCAGTTGATATCCGAAGCTTTGTATTTGATAGCCGAAGGATGTGAAATGTATATCCAGAACCGTTAGGTGCATATCCGTAAAACCTGTTAGGTGCATATCCGTAAATGTGTTAGGGCATATCCGTAAATTGCTATTGAAGGTTTTCGGATATCCGAAACCTTCAATGTATATCCAGAAACATTTTGAAGGTTTCTGGATATTCATTTGAAGGTTTCTGGATATCACTTTCATAGGTTTCTGGCTATCTAGCTCATTGTCGCGCGACATGTCGGGACCCGTTTCTCCATAACTTATGGAGAAACGCGTTTCTCCCTAGATTTTGTGCCATCCTAAACTGTAAACAAACACGGCTTCACGTAACCGTGATTTTTTTTTTGATACCCAGGTTTTTCAGATTTTTATGTACTCGACCAATCGACCAATAGCTACCGGTCCCTCAGTGACTGACGGAGGTAAATCACGGGCTTACATCACTCTTACATCACCAATTTAATTGGCTGCTCCAGCTGCTCCTGGCAACTTAAGTATATTTTGATCATGTAATTTAAATAAAAAAATAAAAAATCCAATGAAAATTTTAAAATTGTATTGAAAGTATTATTAATCGTGATACAGTAACAATTTTTAAATTTTTATTAGGATAATTATTTTTATTTAAATAATTTGATCAAGTTTATCAAAATCTTATTTTGAGCGTGATAGAGGAAATATTTATTTCGAGCGTGACAGGGGGAATATTTTGTATCATACTTTATTACTCCATAAAAACCCTCGTTGGGTTTTCTTTCATTCCCTGCGCATTCTTCTTCTTCTGGATTTCTCAATCCTTTGTTGATTGTCTTATATAGGGCGTCCAATCTGGGTCTATCGTCTTTCTCTCTCTTTTCTCTTGAATTTTCCCAAACATAGTTTCTTCTTGCAGAAGAGGCCGAGGAAATCCAGTTCTTCACTAATGGATAAAAAGAAATCCGACTGCATCATCTGCGGTTCCTTGTCCTTGTTATTTGTTTTTTTGATTATTCTTATAGTTTTTCTAATATTTCCACCATATTATAAAGACCCAAAAGTAAAATTAAAACCAACGCCAAGTACGATCCTTGTCAATAATATATCCGAGAAAGCAAGTTTGGAGGTTATTATTTGGTTCAAAAACCCTAATCGATATACGCTCTCATTTGATCAAGTCTTCCCATTAGCCATTGATGATAAGAAACAACCAATCTCAATTAGTGCATCGATTTCTCCCTTCTTGTTGGGGCCTAAGGAAGAAAGAGATGAACATGCTACGCTGGAATTAGATATGTCAATGGATGGGGGGGTCACTTTAAATGCGGTGGTCGTGGCCAATGTTGATAAGTACAAAAAAGGTATATTTTCGCTAACCGGCTGCCCATACTTTATGTTGGCTCGTTGCAAAAAGTTGAAGGTCACCTTCTCCTCAAATTCCACCACCAATGTCACAACCATTGTTGCAGGCTCAATTGATTGCAGCATAGGTTATCTAAGCAATCGAGTTCTTGATTTATTATTCCCTTAGTCTGCTTCTGATGCATTTTGGGGCTTGGAATAATGTTTTGTACTTTATGAAAGTTCCCAATTTTTAATTTATGTGATTCTTGCATGTATTGTTAGTTTTCATTTGGCTCTTATTAATATTCTTTCATTTGGATGCTTTGAAGTGTTAAATTTGTGTTGAATGCAGTTCTTTTCGAGGTTTCTAGTTTCTTAGTTGTTGATTGATTGATTGTTAGCCTGGTAAATTGTAATTAAACGATTTTGAAGTATGAAATTTTCTAAGCAAGAAATGGGACAACTACTCTCTTCGTCCTTGAAATATAGTCTCATTCAATTTTTGATGGTTAATAAAGTGAATTTTGATCAAACCCTCGTGAACATCTATTTTTTTTATTGAGTGAGTTATTAATAATTTTTAGAATTTAATTGGGATAATTAAATTGACATTCATATTTAGTCAAAGTTCATTTGTGTTATACTATCAAAAATCGAATGGAGCTATCTTTCTAGGACGGATTAAACCCTAGCCTACATTATCATACCTGCCTTGAACAACAAGTCTATCATACCTGCCTTGAACAACAAGTCTGTCTACTTGTTCTAATATTTAGAACATTTCCCTTCCCGAGTTCCCATGGACCCCAAAGTAAAAAATAAAACCAACTCCAAATACGACCGTTACAATAGAATTAGATGTATCCACCATGTTAGATGGTGAGGCCATGTCTTTAAAGGCGGTGGTCATTGCCAATCTTGATAGATACAATTTTGTGATACATTGCATTAATTATAAATAAAGTTATAGTTTGATAGTTTTCCCCTTCAAGTTATTTTACTAACTTCTCGATCAAATCTATTATTTTATTTTATTTTTGCAATAAAACTTTCATTATTGATATATATATATATATATATCAAGGTAATTTGATTCATTTCGTATGAGGTCTAATATTTGAAATTCACTTTAGGGTTTCGTAATTGGATTTATCAATTTTTATTGTTTTTGGGTTTGAATTGGTTTTTATTTATATATATACTATCTCTGTCCCAAATGAATGATAAAAAAGAAAAATTAAATTTGCTTTTAATCAAAAGCAAATTTAAAACTTTTGTAGTCATTCATTTTGTAACGGAGGAAATATTTTTTATTGAATTTGATCTTGCGCGGTTTATGAGATTTTGCAGTAATGTCTGTTTTAGTTTGGCTCCTTACATTAGCTTTCATTTGAATGATGATTTGAAGAGTTAGTGTGTAGTAAGTTCAGTTCTTCTGGGGATTTTCAGTTGCATAGGTTTTGAATGTTTGTTATCCTGGTAGATTGTAATTAAACTTTTTCTACATATGAAAATGAGATAATTATAACTTTACCATGGTACAAATGAACTGTAAATATCTACAATAGTAATACTAGGGTCACAAAATTTTGCTTACAAAATCCTAATTGTATTGATTTTATTGATTTTTTAATTATATTGTACCGGGTTCACTAACGATTCAACTAATAAAATATTTTTGTGAGCAAAATTTTTGTAACTTTATTCTGTGCCCCTATCATTCATTGCTCAAATATGGCATATATTGTAGTGCTACACGAGGCATCATTTCGTCGATAGGAGATTTCATCTGCTGAAGTGTAATTTTTTTCCTATTACGATGTGCCAGAAGTTGATAATAACTCAGACATGAGAAATCTTTTCTGCATGGTAAATACTACTCCGTCCCAATAAGAGCTGCCCATTTTTTAGGCAGCACGCAAATTAAGGAATTGGGGGGGAAGTAAAAATGATGTGAGTGTAATTTGAAAATAGGAGAGAGAATGAGTGGAGAGAATAGTAAATTATAATGGTGTTGTGAATATTAAAATAATGTAGGAGAGAGAATGAGTGGAGGGAATAGTGAAGATTTCTTTGCCAAAAAAGGAAAGTGAAAGCTATTAACGGGATACCCAAAATGGCAAAATGAAAAGCTACTATTGGGACGGAGGGAGTATATTTTTTAAGACCCCACGAATATGTGTAAAGAAAACTGAAATGTTGAAATGTCACAAGCTTATACTTACTTGAGAAAACCTTGATATCAACAATTCCTTAAGACTGTAGGAAAAGACAATCGCTTGCTTCTGAAAGTACATTCGAAGTAGTAACGAAACCATAAATTTTTGTAAAGTGGGTAGAGACAGCTATTGAGATAATTAATACTCCCTTCGACCCGATAGTAACTTCGCACTTACTGTTTACGCGTAAATTAAGGAAAAAGTTAGTGGAGAAAATGTTGTGAGTATGAAAAGTGAGATTGGAGAGAGAAAGTGGGATAGAAAATAGTGATTTGATTGGTGTTGTGAGTATAAAAGTAAAGTAGAAGAGAGAATTAGTAGGTGAAATAGTAAAGATTCTTTGTCATTTTAGAAAGTGTGAAGTTTGTAATGGAACACCCAATGAGAAAAGTGTGCAGGTTGTAGCGGGACGGAGGGAGTATAATTTATATATACAAATTTAGAACTCAATGGGGTCAAAATAATAATTTAGTGCAAATAATTTTAAAATTAATTAAGGAGATCAAAATGTATAAATCCATCATATTTAATAGTAAAATGTTATTTTCTAAAAAATTGATAGTGTTAAAATTGACACATTCCAAAATTGAAAGGGATCAAATGAAAGGGATCAAATGAATGTGGCTTCGCCACTGCTTCGAAGTTTCCATAACAGTCAATTGTTGCCAATTTATCCCGCGAGAAACAATTCCCAATGCGGACCTGCCAAAAGGTTGAACAAGAAGTTAATACTACAGATTAAAAATGTATCATTGGGGTTGGTACTATGCTTATAATCTCAACAAAATATTATACATGAATTACATAAAGCTTACTTCTTCAAAAACAAGAGCGACTGGTACACCCAAACGCGCGAAAGGAAACATAAACAATTGCATTGCGAATGCAAGTTACTCTGGTGGTTTGGCCTGCATTTTGAAAGATCTTCAATAAAAATGATGATATCAAAAACGTTTGTATAAGAACAAATTTAGCGGCAACTTGTATACTTTATATTTGAATAACCTGAAAAAGATGAATAAACACGTAAACTAAGTCGGGGCTTAACCGACGAATGTCATCCGGCGTGAGAGTAAGTATTTGTTTGATATAAAGAGCAAATCAATTAAAAATAGTTGAGAGTTAAAAGATGCGTTACTAGTAATTTCTTTTGAGTAGCCTCTCTCGAAATATATATATTTTCAAAAAATATTATTTTTTAAAAAAATATTTTGTAACGGTGATCAATTTTTAAAAATTTACATTTTAGTTCTTAATAACTAATTTGCTTTTCAATTTAGTCCAAAATCCGTCACTTAACTGACTTTTCTAACAAGATTCGTCAAAAAGCCCTTAATTGCCAACATTTGATTACTTGAGGAGATGACATGTATACTACAAGTTTTAGTTATCCACAATATTTTCTAATTGACATAATTATCCTTTGATATTTAAGAACTTAATGAAATATCTTGTGGAGATGATATGTATACTACAAGTTTTAGTTATCCACAATATTTCGTAATTAATATTTTGATCAATTATGATCATGACATTATTTATCTTCAAAATACTTGCATTATTAAATTTCTTTAATAAGACAAATCTTTTAACTTTCTTTTGAATTTTAAAATATTTTTATTTTGATTTCATTGGTCATATAAAAATAATAAAATTTTATGCGGCTACATTACATCTCATTGTTTTGTTTCATATTAAATGAAGAAAAAAAATATTAAATGAAGAAACTTGTAAATATTTGACGTAATATTGAAATATTTATATAGGTGTTATGAGCTTAGCAACATAATGTATTATTCAATATTTTAAATTTTCTATAAAGAAAAAATATATTTTAGTAAATTCACTACCTACTTCAATATTTGAAAGTATTATATACAAATAAATATTGTAAAATTTCCAACATGCTAGGTCTTAAATTTCTTAATATATAGTACAAATATAAAGTAATAAATTTATTACTCAAGTTTAGTAATTTCATCACAAAATTTATTGTTTAAAATTATATTTTCTTCAACACTTAGTCTAATCGGTGTTTTTTTTTCTTTTTATTTTTCTTTTTATTTATGAGAACCAAAAAAGAAAAATAAATAGATACTAAACAAATGAAGGTATGTATTTTTCATTAAAAAATGACCAGATAACAATTAATATAAATAATTTATTTATTTAATACAAGCAATTTCATACTTATTTTGTAATTCTTGCATACAAAGTATTTATTATCTTAACATGATTAAAATTAATTAAATTTAAAATAAAAAAAGATTAACAAAATTAGATAGTTTTAATGAACATTAATGGTGTAGTGAATGAGTAAAATTTGTAGTATAAATATTTTTTCTAAGGGTAATTGTGTCAAATAAATAATCAATTTACCAAAAATAAAATGAATGTAGTGGATAAGCAAATGTAGTGGAAATTGTCGCTTCAATAGAAAATAAGAGTGTGATGCATGAAAGGGGAGATGAAAGGGGAGAGAGATTGATGGATAATTAAATTCAAATAGAAGAGACTAAATTTATTACTATATTAAATTATTATACACAATTAATGCGCACATCTTAATATTTAAAGTAATATAGTTTAATTTAATTATTAAATGAGAAATAATGACAGCAAATAATTTTGGAGGGAATTTTTTTAACATAATGTAACACATGTGATCCAAACGCTTATGAATTATTCGGACCAACATCAATGAATAATCGTTGAATCACCTGTGATAAACAAAATGTAATACACAAAATTAGTACACAAAATATCGGCTCCGTTAAACAAAATGTAATACACAAAATTAGTACACAAAATATCGGCTCCGTTTCCGTTTGGAGTCCTTCAATTCTCTCTTCACACATATTGTCTCTTCTTCTCTTTCTCCGGCCAATCGTCTTTCTTTCTCTCTCTGTTCCCTTGAATTTTCCTACACATACTTTCTTTCTCGCAGAAGATTAGGGGAAATCCAGATCTTTGCTTATGAAGCACAAAGTTTGTCAGTGCATAGCCCTTTCCTTGTTATTGGGTATATGTATTATTCTTCTACTTGTACCAATACCTGAAAACCCCAAAGTAAAAATAAAACCAACTCCAAATACTACCCTTGTCATGAATTCCAAGAAAGCAAGTTGGGAGGTCATTATTTGGTTCAAAAACCCTAATCAATACACGCTCTCATTTGATCATGTTATCCCATTAGCCATTGATGATAAGGAACAAGCAATCTCAACTAGTGCAACGATTTATCCCTTCTTGTTGGGGCCGAAGGAAGAACGAGATGTGCATGCTACCCTGGAATTAGATGTGTCGGATGGTAGGCCCATGTCTTTAAACGCGATAGTCATGGCCAATGTTGATAAGTACAAAAAAGGTATGTTTAGGCTTTTCGGACCGGACTTTATGGTGGCTCGTTGCGAAAAGTTGAAGGTCACCTTCTCCTCCTCATATTCTACCAATGTCACAACCATTGTTGCAGGCTCAGTTGATTGCACCATGGATTATCTCGGAGATGGACATAGTTTATTCCCTTAGCTATGTACTGCTGATCAGTTTCTAAATAACCTTCAATTTAATTTTATAAACTTCTCTATCTAGCTAATCAATTATTTTATTTTATTTTGCAATAAAACTTTCATTATTAATATATATCAAGGTAATTCGATTCAGTTTCCTATTAGATCTTGTTAATATTTTATATTAGCTTTAAGGTTTTGTAGTTGAATTTATCAATTTCTAATGTTTCTGGGTAGATTGTATTAAACCTTTTCTGAGTATGAAAATGAGACGATTATAATTTTATCATGATACAAGTAATAAATAATTAACAGATAAAATACATTTTTATCATGGTACAAGTTACAAATAACCAATAATCACGCCAATGAACAATAAATATAAACAATTACACCCCATCTCTTAATCTTGATACCTCCTATATTGCTCTAAAAACAGTTTCCCAGACATCTGGAAATCACATCCATTATCAATTTCTTCTTCTGGCTACATGCCAAGCAATTAGAGCCATCAATACGGGATAACGGAATGGGACGGGACGGGACAGGACGGCACTAAGTTGTCCCGCTACTAAAACGGGACGGAACGAATTTTCACGGAACTAAAATATTCTGTCCCGTCCCAAATCTATTGCACTACAAGAAAATTGCCAATTAGCGACGGAAATTAGCGACGGACCTAATTTTGTCGCTATTAGCGACGGAATAGCGACGGATTACCGACGGAAGCGAAATAAAACGAAAAAATAAGTTAACGACGGATTTAGCGACGGATTAGCGACGGATTTTAGCGACAGCCATAAATCTGTCGCTAATCCGTCGCAATAGTGGCGCCAAAATAGCCTGCCCATTTTAGCGACGGATTTAGCGACGGAATAACGACGGATTACAAAATTTTTTAACGACAGATTACAAAATTTTTTAACGGCGGATTTTTTCTGTCGCTAAATAAATAAAAAATAAATAAATATTTTTAAAAAAATTAGCGACGGATTTAACAAAAATAAATTACCGACGGAATTATTCTGTCGCTAAATAATAAAAAAAAATATTTTTCTTTTAAAATACGGACGGATTTAGCGACGAATTTTACAAAAATAAATTACCGACGGATTTAGCGACGGAAATTGTTTTTTTAAAAAAAATTAACTTTTTTTCTAACTTTTTTAATGTAACTTTTTGAAAAAAAAAAAACTTCAATACTAAAAAATGTCCAAAATATTTATTTCTATTTATAAAAAATAAAAAAAACTATACATTTATAAATAAAAATTAAAAGATTTTACCCGTCCCTGATTTCTTTATTATACTTTCATTTGTTTAGTTTTTTCTAGCTTTTTTCATATAACTTTTTGAAAAAAAAAAGTTAATTTGATTTGTGGCTTTATCTCGAATTTTCCATTTCGATTTCGATACAGATTTGTTCATTTTATCGTATTTTTGCTTGATTTGGGTTGGTTGTGGATGGTGGTGGATGGTGGTGAAGCAAAGTGAAATTTTGAAAAATGTTAGGACTGATTTGAGAATAAAAAACGTTTAGGGATTGATTTGAGAATAAAAAATATTAAGGGACTGATTTGAGAATAAAAAAAATTGAGGGATTAATTTGAGAATAAAAAAAATTGAGGGATTGATTTGAGAATAAATATATATTTATAAATATATATATATATATATATATATATATATATATATATATATATATATATATATATATAATTTTTTTTAATAAAAAATATCAAATTAGCGACGAAAATATCCGTCGGTAATTTGATATATCAAAAATAAAAAATAATGAAAAAAGAAAATTTAAAAAAATTAAAAAAATTGTGAAAATTTGGAATAAATTTTAGCGACGGAATAGGCTTTTAGCGACGGATTTTTGGCTTTTAGCGACGAATTTTTCCGTCGCTAAAACCTGTTTTTCTTGTAGTGTTGCGGGACGCGGGGCAATGCGGGACAAGTCAAGATTCTAGCAAGTGTATTAAAAAATATTCCACATGACCAGGTCCTAACAAATTCAGTTCTTAAGCAAAGATGTACTCGAGAAAAGGGTCATGCTAGTCTCTTGTTTTGTTAAATTATTTCATTCTAAAATTCAGTGGATGAAGTAGGAAGGTAAACAGCTTCTTATCTTTGTGGATGGTCTGTTGAATTTTCATTTTTTTTTTTCGTACTATTTTTTCTCTGCGGCAGTAATAGGTTGGATAGAAATTGATTTTAGTTGTTTTTGTTGTGTAGTATAGTAGTAGTACATGGTCACCCTCCAAATATAGTTATTCAGGTTTGGTAATTGTCAATGATTTTGTATTTTGGGTGACAGATTTTTGAGACTCTTAAATTTTAGAAGGGGAGCCAAAGATAGGGGAAAAGTAGAGCCGTCAATACGGGATAACGGGACAGGACGGCACTAAGTTGTCCCGCGACTAAAACGGAACGGGACGGGACGGGATGAATTTTCGCGGGACTAAAATATTCCGTCCCATCCCGTCCCATTTGTATGTCGGGACGGGACCGTCCCAAATTAACGGATCTACAAGCAATATCGAGGAACTAAATTGACGAAAAACTAAGGCTCGATCGTTGTTTGATTGTTTGAGGAAAATGTTTTTCGGAAAATGTTTTCCACATTTTTTCAGTGTTTGGTAACCATCGAAAAATAAAGTCAACAGAAAAGATTTTTCGATTAATGAAAAATAGGTTTGTTTCCTAAGGAAAATGACTTTCGTATTTTTCTTCCTCAAAACATTTTTCGTAAAATGCTTCTTAACACCGTCACTCCCGAACTCCACCACCAGCCACCCACACCTCCCAACCCCCCCCCCTCCCCCACCACCCCCACTACCCCCAATTTTTTTTTTTTGCTCAAATTAATTTTTTTATCAACTCTCCTGTCCCCTGGAGTTAGCTATTTTGGGTCGAAGCCCGTGGGAGGACCGTGGCCCATGGATCGTGAAGCCCGCTCCCGTGGAGCCCATGGCCCGTGTAGCCCGCTTGGTAAACAGAACGGGCCTGAACTGGGTTTAGGGTGACGGGCCGGGCTTTGGCCCGCGGATTAGAAGATCCTTTGGGTCCGTGGCCTGTTGAACCTTTTTTTTGTAAATGTCTAAAATGCCCTCAAATATATTCGTTAATAAATCCGTTTGAGGGGTATTTTCGTCCAATTTATTTATAACGGCACCTTTATCAGATTTTAATTTTTTGGGACGTAATTACCCCTCTCAACAGCCATATTTAGGGGTAAATTTGGTTCAAAATGAATTTATAATTACTATAAATAGAAGAGAAAGTCTTACCATTTTTCTCACAAAAAAAATTCAATCCATCATAAAACTCTCTCAAACCCAAACCATCAAATTTTTTCAAGACGAATGTTTGTGATTACATCGTAAGAGTTGAAGGTAATTTTATTGTTTTAAGTATTTAATTGTTTACTCACTAGTTAAATATAGTGTTAAGTAATTAATTTTTTTAATCTTCATAAATTTCAAAAATTCCAAAAAATAAATAAAATTATATTTGCATATCTTGCTAGTTAATTATTACATTAAGTAATTAATCTTTGTGATTACATCTATTTCAAAAATTACAAAAAAAATATAATTGTTTACTTTTATTATTAGTAAATTATTGCCAAAAGTATTTAATCTTTATAAATTTTCAAAAATTAAAAAAATATTTTTTTAAGTGCTTCATTTTTAATTTTAATTGCTAGTTGATTTATATTGCTAGTTATCATGGAAGATCTAGTTAATGATATATTTGCATATCTCAATCCCCCACCACAAAATCAAAACCCACAAAATGTACCCCGTCAAAATTTAGGACCAATTGATAATTCTCTTTTGCACCATAATGATCAAATTATGTTTGATCTAATTAATCAATCCTCGAACCCAATCAACACCCCTCCATTTTCCGGCTATACTCTGGATTCGACCCCAGATTGGATGAATGAGCCCAACACAAACTATACATCTAGAACCTATCATCACATAGAAGATATAGATGAGGGTGGGGAGGGGAGGGGAGGGGATGAGGATGACGATGTACAAGTTACCCACGAAACCCGCATAATTTCAAATACACCTACTAACGATGTTGCCTCGAATAGTGCACATAGTGAGGTAAGGGTAAGGGTAAGGCAAAGGCACAACCTAGAGTGTTCAAGTATGCCCATTTATATGATTTGATAATTGTTGACGGTGAAACAAAGGCCAAATGCAAGAGGTGCTCGAAATTTTTAAACCCGGCGGGTGTTAATGGTACCTCCCATGTAAAGAGGCACATTAATAAACATGATCGGGAGGCCGCTAAAGGGATAGATGGTACCGTGCAAACTCAACTCAATATACCATGTGTCACTTACCCAAAAGTGGACGTCGATTTGATAACGATGTTACTAGTGAGTTGTCGATTGCCTCTTTCACTTTCGGATGATGATAGACTCACCCGCTATTCTAGAGGCCTCAACGCGTCGTACCAACCAATGAGCCGCCAAACTATTACTAGGCATATAAAGAGGCTCTTCCAAACTCGTCAACTTAAACTAGCGAGCGACCTCCAAAATTTCAAGGGTAGTGTTTGTTTGAACACCGATGCTTGGAAGGCCACTCTAAGTTCTAGATCTGAAACCTTTACTTGTATAACCGCTCATTAGATTGATGAGGAGTGGATGTTGCAAAAGAGTGTGATTTCCTTTAGAACAATGCCCTATCCCCACACGGTTTTGCAATGTACAAGTCACATTAAGGATGTATTGAGTGAGTATGTTATCACCAACAAAATTTTAACAATATCCTTTGATAATGCGACTTACAATACCCTCACCGCCACAATGTTGATCCAAGCTCTTAATCCTCCCCTAGATGGCGCTTTGTTTCATGTTAGGTGTGCATGCCACATTGTTAATCTATGTGTCCAAGATTTGATCCATTCACTAAAATATAAGGTTGAAAATTCCAGGGGAGGATTTGATCCACTGGAATGTTAGGTGTGCATGCCACATTGTTAATCTATGTGTGCATGCCACATTGTTAATCTATCTGTCACCAATAGCATCAACACGGCCTCCCATGTTATCAAAAATTCCAGCCCAAGGTTGAAAATTTATGTCGATTTATGCGCCGCTTAAAACATGAAATACAAGAAACCTCAAGTGGCCGAGGATATTAAGTGGAACTCAACATATAAAATGTTGAAGAGAGTTGTCGAATATAGGGTGGTCCTCACAGAATACTTTTCTAGTCATCAAATGGACTACAAAATTAGTGAGTATGATTGGTCGATAGCTACCGAGCTTTTAGATTTACTTAAACCTTGGTGGAAGGAAACCAAGATTTTTTCGGGATGTTATTATCCCACCTCCCATCTTTTGTGCCGTGAAATAAATGTCCTAAGTGAAGTTATTAGGCAATTTAGATCATATGCCATGTTTAGAGGTGTCGTTATGAAAATGGAAACTAAATTCACAAAATATTATGAACATTTTCCCGTAGTTTCCCAATTAGCGACCATAATGGATCCTAGGATTAAGTTTTCCTCATTAGGTGCCTTGTTTGATGAATTTTATGAGAAGACGAGGCCCGAGCTTAACACAGATGCTGTAAACACTTTGTCCAAGAGCAAACTGAGGGTAATTCACACAATCCTATATCGTTTGTTCGACCACTATTGTGGAACGCTAAAGGGACCAAACACAATATCCGAAAGAAAAGGGAGTGGAGCAACAAAAATGTTAAATAAAATATGGGGTTTCATGACAAAAGGAAAAGCTTCATCCTCATCTAGTAGTGGTTCTCAAAGTGGTGTAGATGAATTACACAAATACCTTGAGAGCCAATATTACCCCTTAGATGGTGAAAATTTTGAAAACTTGAATATCCTACAATGGTGGAAATCGCATGCTAATATTATCCTATTCTTTCGGTGATGCCACGTAATCTACTTACCCTTCCGGTGTTCACGGTAGCATCGGAGGCTGTTTTTAGTGCTGCAGGAAGAGTCGTGACGTCAAAGCGAAACCAACTCAAACTGGCTCTTATCGAGAGATTGATTTTTCTTACGGACTGGAATGACGCGGAGTTGAGAAACATGGCACATTCCGGGATCTTGAAGATGAAGATTATGAAAGTCTCGAAGAAGACAATCTCAACAAGGAGTTTTTGTGAGAAGGATAATAGAAGAAGAAGAAGAAAAAGAATTCAACAAATTCAAAGACTTTGAAGCAATAACAATATTGAAGACCTAAAGCTTTTTGAAGACTTTGAAGATTTGAAGACCACAATTAGTTTGAAGATTTAAAGACTCGTTTATTTTCAAGACTTTGTTAAATTTGAAGACTTTGTTACATTTTTAAACCATGTCATTTGAAGATTTGAAGAATTTTTATTTTAAGACTATAATTTTAAATTGTATTATTGGAAGACAATGAAAATTCCCCCAAAAAATCATGAAATAAATATTTATAGAGTTTCTATTATTAAATTGATTACATTATTACCTCATTTAATTTATTTTATAGAAGAAATATATGCTATTTATCAACAAATAAAATTATTCAAACTAAATTGTTCTCTTAAAGGTATAATTTATACCTTTTAGAAAATAATTTAGTTTGAATAATTTTTATTTGTTGATACCGTATAAACTATTGTTTTGTTATATCTATAAAACAACTAATTTTCTTATGTCTAAGTGATTTTATATTTTAAAAAATAGCTTATTAAACACTAAATTACTTTTTATTTTTTGCATGTTTTTTCTGATTTTTTCTGATTTAAAAAAATAAAAAAAGAAACCTGTATAAGCTCATGAATCTTCAGATTCGGGCCAAACGGGCGGGCTTGGACGGTTATATGGCACGGGCCGTGACGGGTTTAGGCCCGTTCCGTGAGACGGACTAACAGACTACTACCCGTTTCTCAAGCGGGTTTGGGGCAAACGGGTCCAGCCGACCGTTTGGCCATCTCCACTGTCACCCCTCTAACCCCCACCCCCACCCCCGGGTCAAAAAAAAAAAAAAATTGCTCATATTAATTTTATTTTATCAACTCTCCTGCCGTCCCTCCAGCCCCCACCCCTCAAAAAAGTTTTTTGCTCATATTTATTTTTTTATAAACTCTCTTGCCACCTCTCAACCCCCACCCATCCCCAACCCCGTCAAAAAAATAATTTTACTATTATTAAAATTATTTTTTGACAACTTCCCCGCCGCCTCTCCACCCCAAACTACCAACCACCCTAACCTCCCCTTTACTCCCCACCCCTCCCCCTCCATCAATTTTTTAACTCATATTAAAATTATTTTTTTAACAACTCCCCTCGCCCCTCCTAGTCCCCCACCCTCCCTTCAACTTTTTTTACTCATATTAAAATTATTTTTTAACAACTCCTCCAACCATCCCACCCCCACACCCTATCCTACCCACCCCTCAATCACTCACCAACCCACCCCAACCCCCTACATTCACTCTACCTACCCACCTCATTTCCACTACTCTACCATATTCTAATCCTAACCCCTACCTCACCCTCTCCCCACCACCTACCCTACCCCTAACCCCCAGCATCCACCTACCCTACCTACCCCATTTTGTTTTTTCATCAAAAATGTTATTCTTTTGAAAAATGGCATTCGTTTGTTTGGTAAATCTAAAGAAAATGTTTTTCGAAAAATATTTTCTTTAGATTTACCAAACAAACGAATGCCATTTTTCGAAAAACATTTTCCTCCAAACAAACGGAGCCTAAAGCATTGTTTTAATCACTATATAATGCTAATCAATGGTGTACTTAGAATATCTATAAGAATTTAACAGAATACAAGTGGGCTTAAGAGTAACCTAGTGATAGTTGAAAGAACAGTTTCATAAGATTGATTGTTGATGACGTCATGAAAATCAGCCTTCGGGTATTCCAAAAAAATGCACCTCACAATCCGAGGTTCAAGTTTAACATTTTTTCTATGGGCATACGCAGCACAATCAAAAACTTATCAAATTTGAATAATCAATAGGTTTACCAAAAAAAAAAAACAGCTTCAGGACATCTACCATTTAAAGGGACGGAGGGAGACCTATTTATAAGATAGGCGGCACTCATCACTGTCTCACCCCAAAAACGTTTGGACAAGCCAGAAGTAGCAAGCATGGTTCTAACTCTCTCTAATAAAGTTATATTCATACGTTCAGCAATATCATTTTGTTGTGGTGTATAAGGCACGGTCTTATGTCTTTTAATCTCATTATTAAGGCAAAAGTTATCAAACTCGTGATTTCAAAATTCAAGTCCATTATCACTCAGTACTTTAATTTTTTTACCTGTTTGATTTTCAATCATGACTTTTCAAGTTTTGAAATTATCAAAAGCATCATATTTGTGTTTCATTAAAAACATCTATGTTTTATGAAAAGTCATCAATAACAAATAAAAAAATATCTATTACCACCTTGAGTAGCCTCACTAGCAGAACCCCACACATCAGCATGAAAATACTCAATAATTTATTTACTAGAATAATGATCGGGATTACGGGGATTGGAAAAAGACACTTTATGTTGTTTACTCATCACACATGAATCACAAAAATGCATGGAAGAAATTTTATCTTTACCAAAAGCACTATTTTTTGTTCAAAATGTCCAAGCCTTTATTACTTATGTGTCCTGGTCTTTTATGCCACAAACCAGTTTTATTTTCCTTAGCAACATTAGTATAAACAGACATAGGTTCAGCAGTGCAAACATACAAATTTCTAACATTTTTAGTTTTGAAAATCATTAAAGACCCCTTTAAAATTTTCATACACCCACTACCCCATTTACCCTCTAACTCATCATTTTCCAAAGATGCACATGATATGAGATTGTTAACTAAATCTGGCACATGTCGAAAACCTTTAAAATTTAAGCAAGAACCAGAATTAATTAAATTTGAGACAAATGTCTCCAATACCAGCAATTTGACACTTTTTATCATTAGCTAAAGAATCCAATTTTCATATCATTATACGTATGAAACATGTTTTTATCGGGTGCCATGTGAACGTGCATGCAGAATCTAACCATTCATTTTGCACATAATGAACATAATTCACCACAGTTTCAGTGACCATAAAAACAACAGGATCTTCTCCACCAGAAGCAAAATTACAGTCAATTTGCAGATCTTGATTCATATACTTGTTTTTAGGATAGGACATTTTTTCGATAATGACTCATTTCCCCACAATCAGGGGCGGAGCCAGGGGGGGGCAGGAGGGGGCACTCGCCCCCCCCAGCGGTGGAAATGCAGTGGAATTTTTTTTTTTTTGCCCCCCCCCCATATTTTTGTTATATATGTATATATATAATTAACTTCAAGATTAATACCAGTGAGTGGTGTAGTTCAGTGGTAGAAGGGGTGAAGTTAAAGTCTTTGGTCCATGTTCGAACCCTGCTACCTACATTTTCAATTAATTTTATTTGTCTTCCATCTTTGCTATTCTTTCTCTTAACAGTTTTGTTTTTCTCTTTCTCCTAATTTCCTCACATTTTTTCAATCTTAATTAATTAGTTAGGCTTTTCCCATTTTTTTTGTTTTTGGTCTTTCTTCCTATTATCCCAAGTTTAATTAGCAAATTTGATTTTCTTTTTGGTACGAGTAATATATTTTAATAAATTGTTTGCGTTAAATACTTCAACATTATTTCAATCGTGCTTTGAATTATTTACTTTTATCATTTTTGTTAACTAAAATACATTGTATTTCATGGATCCGACCCATTTTTTACTTGTCCGACCCGAAAATTTTTTTTCGGGGGCGCTGCCCCCGAACCCCCGTGTAATCTTGCCCCCCCCCTCGGCCAATTCCTGGCTCCGCCCCTGCCCACAATTATAACATTTCATGTTACTTTTACCAAATCTAGACTTATTTTTTTTATCTCATTATTCTTACTTGATTCAGTCTTATCATATTGCTTATTCTGATTATTAGTCTTTTGAGTCGGTCGTCATCTCACCATACTAACGTCACCAACATTATATTTACCCTTATTGACTCTTAATTCCAACTCTTTGCTTTAAATCATGTTAATCACATTATCAAGCACAATATCATTCCTACTGTACTTAATAGAAGATCTCATCAACATTAGAGTCATGTATAGCATTAAAGAGAACAATAGGAGTATATTCATCAATTTTCTTACCAGTTTGTTTAATATCTTGCACATGTTTAGTAAATCGATCAATGTTATCATCCATGTCTTTGCTCAAGTGTAAATTAAACTGAAATAACTTCTCAAGCAAATACATCTTACTAGGTAACGATGTTTCAATATATAATTCTTGCAGTTTATCCCAAAGAACTTTAGGATTATCATGTTTACCAACTTTGATCAGAAAAGAGGCAAACAAATTCAAAATATCGAAGAATAAGCACATTCATCCATTTCAAATTTTAATTATTCTTTATATGTTTCAGCAAATTGTTGGATTACAGCTTTGAAAACTTTTTCTTTAATCAAAATACCTTTCATTTTTTGTTGCCAAATCAAAAAATCACATTTGCCATTGAATGGCTCCATAAAATAACCATTCATATTAGCATTCATACAAACAATGAATTTTCAATTCCCAAAAAACAGACATGATAACAAACGAAATAAGTATCAAAGAACCAAAACAACAACTAGAAAAAAATAATTAAGAATTAAAACACTAGAGTGGAGAAAAAAAATTGAGTTTATTTTCCTTACCTAAGAAACATTGTACTAGGTTTCTTATTTACTGTGCACCGTTCGCAAATCAACCTGAGCTCCGATGCCACTGTTGAGTGAACTTACCACTCGTCCAAGGATCCACGAAGTAGAACGTTGCACCAAAGTTTTGTAACAGCGGAAGCAATCAAAACAGAAAACAAACACAAATTAGTTACAGAATTGTTCAATAATCTGAAAGCTAAATAAAGTGAATTAAACAGAGTATAAAAGTAAGAATCGGCTCATGTATCCTTTTTCAGTCCAAAAAATCAGTCACAATCCAAGACAAATGATTCAAGGCAGAGAAGTAATGAAGCACATTGCAGTCCCTAAACAAGCCCATACCCAAACCTATTCCAGCAACAAATTCGACTCCAGAAACCTTCACAATGCCCCCCGAAACTGCCCCAAAACAACCAGCCTAGACACACTAACACTGCACAACACCCGACTATTAAAGCCTATGTTGAGGGAGAGACAACCTAGAAATTAAGAATGGGGAAAAAATCAAAACCCACAATCTCACTAATTCACTCTCAAAGTCTCTCACTCTCTCTATGAATCCGAAAGAGAAAAACCCCAATTTGTGTGTATTACTTTGTGTGTTTTCCGTACTCTATGTTGATAGAAGAAAGGGGGTGGGTTTAAATAGGAGTGAAATTGCTGGAGGTAGAGACGGAGAAGAGATTGAGATAAGGCAAAAAAAATACTCTCTCCGTTCCCCGTGAATGCAAACTTATTTTTATTTTGGTTCGTCCCACATAAATGCAAACTTCCCAAAATGGCAAAGAATATTCACTATTCCACCCACTCATTCTCTCTCCTACTTCACTTTTACACTCACAACATTCTCTTTCCTCACTATTCCTCCCACTCATTCTCTCTCCTATTTAATTTTTCATACTCACAAAATTTAACTTTTTCTCTTTTTTACATCAATTTTCCTTAATTCCCACACCCAAAAAATTAGTTTGCAATCACGTGGGACGGAGGGAGTACGAGATACGGATATCAAGAAGCTTACTTGCGACTTAACTGACCGGAACAAGCGCAGTTCGTTGAATGAATTAGAGACCGGTTCAAAAACAATTACTCCAACAATATCTAAACACGAGCTCACTATATGGGCTTAAGGAAAGTGAGCCAACTGGGCTGATTTGCTATAGTAAGTGGCTGCCTCTAGTTTGAGCCCCACCACATACCAACAGAAAAAAAAAAATCCCAGAAATGGAGGAGAGGGAAGATGGGTGTTTCTCTCTCTAGAAATCAAAAGGAGAGAAATTTTAATCAAGATATGGGGCTTTGTTCTAGAAATTTGGATCATTTTATGAAATGGGTTGTTCTTTTAATAGCTTAACTAAATAATGTGCAAAAAAAATATGAACGTCCATATTAAATTTGGGGCTAGGAAGAGTTGAAATTTTCACTATTAGCCATTGATGATAAGAAACAACCAATCTCAATTACTGCAACGATTTCTTCTTCTTGTTGGGGCCAATGGAAGAAAGAGATGTGCATGCTACGCTGGAATTAGATGTCTCGAATGGTGAGGCGGCCGGCATGTCTTTAAACGCAAAGGTCATGGCCAATTTTGATAGATACCAAAAAAGTATGCTTTGGCCTTAGGGCCGGACCTTATGTTGGCTCGTTGCGAAAAGTAGAAGGTCAACTTCTCCTCAAATTCCACCACCAATCTCACAACCATTGTTGCAACTGGTTCAACTGATTGCACCATACATTATCTTAGAGATCGAGATCGTTTATTTCCCTTAGATATGTAATACTGATCAGTTGCTAATAACCGCACCAGTGAACAATAAATATAAACAATTACACCCCAGCTCTTAAATATTAATATATTCACCATATAATGAACAATTTCTCCGAAAACAGTTAACCATATATTTGGAAATCGCATCCATTTCGATCAATTGCTCTCTTCTTCTTTGGGGTCAACCTTTTGGTGATACTCTGTTCTTTCAAGACCCAAAAATGGCGTTTCTAGTGCTGACGAGGCATCACTTCGTCATCCTCGGGAGGTTTGATCTGCTCAAGTGTCAGTTTTGCCTATTACGATGTGTCAGCCAAGAAAGTATTCTGACGAAGCTGCAGCACCTATAAGGCCAACAAGGCATAGAATTGAAACAGAATTTGCCACCAAATTGGAAGAAGATGATGAGAAGTAAATTTTGTGAGAGTTGCAGTCACCCCGAAAGCCTCTAACGTTCATGGCCTGTAAAAGGAGAGTCAACCAACAATGACTTGTTATTTAGATTGCCTCAACGATTGAAGAAACTTTTTATGGATAGAGGAAATGAATTCTAATGAAATAAAGCTTAAGGAGTTGATAATAACTCAGACCTGACTAATCTGCTCTGCATGGTTAAATATATTTTTGAAGATCCGACGGATGTATGTAAAGAAAACTGAAAGGTGACAAAATTATATTCAGAAAACCATGATATCAACAATTCTTTAAGACTAATTAGTACGCCATAAAAGATAATCACTTGGTTCTGAAAGTACCTTCAAGTGTCTCCATAGTAGTCAATTGCTGCCAATTTATCCTGCGAGAAACAATCCCCAACGCTACACTGCGGACCTGCCATAAGTTTGAAGAAGATGTTTTAGTACAGATTAAAACGTATCACTGAGGTTGGACAGGGAAGCTCATTTGAAAATGCTTCAAATCCTAAAATACATATACATACATATATATATTTATATATACATATATATATATATATATATATATATATGTGTGTGTCTAAATATATATTATAAATGAACTACTTATAACTTACCTCTTCAAAAACAAGGTTGATGAACCTCAATGACAGCAGGAGAGTAAAAATAACTTCAGCCACTGGTACACCAAAGCGTGCCAAAGGAAGCAAAAACCACTGCATCGCGAATGCAAGTTGCTCTGGCGTTGTGGTAGTCAAGCAAAGGCTTGCACTTTGAAAGATCTTTCACAAAAAACAACAACCCGTATTACTATAACTAAAAGAGGGGACATTTCACTATACACATTTTTTCTTTTTTTTTTTCTTTTCTTTACTATTTTTCCTCTTTTATTTGCATTCTCCAAATGAAGGGTATGAAATACAAGTGATGAAAAGAGCTTACAGTGAAGGTTAAGCATGCGGTTGTGCTTGCCAGAGACAAACCCTTCCTCGTAAGCTGCAACGGACCTAATTTCATAATTTGATATGAATAGCCTTCAAAAGATGGTGGCATATTTGGCAATCCCATCATGGAAGGTGGGGGAGTTCTTGGCTGGACAACCATAGGCACACTATCTGCACCGATTCCCACCATAATAAATAGAATCCCAGATAGCATAGTAACTCTTCCAAGTTGATCCTACAAATTTAATTTGGTATTTAACAAAGGGGGTTCCCCTGCATTAGCAAACCAATGGTCTTCAACTAATCGTTGTTTAGCAATATCGAGGAAAGAAATTGACTCAATCTAAATCATCGTCAGTATGATTAGTGACTTGCAACTACATAATGTGAAACTTACCATCCAAACATGTCTTGGAAGAATCCAAGTAGATAATAGAGCCAGAAACATTATCAATCCAAAACGCATAGATATATGTGATCTTTGCTGGTAAGACAACCAGAACAAGAAGTCATGCCTGCATAATAGAAATGCTTAGATATTTAAAACTTTAAAAAAGTGGACCCAAATAAACATTTTTACACACTAATACATATAAAAGGTTAAAGTAACAAGTAAAAAGGATATCTTAAGCGGCGAATGCAGCAATCATAATTTGTAAATAGATTTTAAAAAATGGCACAAATCTGAACTGACAGTTGTTGATTGGTCAACAAATTTCAGTCTCATCATTTAGCACGTAGAAACCATCATTCAATGGTGGGGTCTTAAAACTAAGGAACCAACTGTAAACCGGAATTCATTTTGTGTTTAAGCTACTACCCTCAATGACAATTGACAAGAATTGAATCTTTGAACTCAAACGAACCCACTTAACAAAAATTAAAAAGAAGGCAATTCAACTGATGAGTAATTATCATATTTACGAATATCCCTACACCTATTAGGAACCAAGCAGGTTAGAAATCGCAACCTAACTGAATAGACACAAATTTGAAACTACACAATTGAGAAAATCAAAACCCACGAACAAATCAAACTAGTTCATCAAACCCCTAACAACAATCAAAAACAAAAAAAAAAAACTTATCCAATTATTTACCAATTTGATTCTGGGGTCCACAGAGTGCAAGAAAGTTGCAGGAGAAGAGATGAACTGGCAAATGGGACTGGAAGTTGCACCAGAAATCGATCTCAAAACTTTATCAGCAGAAAAAAGGTTTCTTGGTAACCATTTCTCCCAATTTCCTGCTGCTGCACCCTTTGAATCACTGTTGGCCGTGCATCTAATTTGGTGTTTTAGGGTTTGAGGGTGTAGTGAAAGATAATGTCGAGGGGGTGTTTGGATTGTGGGGAATTGGTGTTTTTTCAAGATTAGTGGGGTTTTTGTGAGGGAGAGGTGTGGGGAGAGAAGAAGGCTGATGCAATACATGGGTGGACAGTGAAAGAATCAGCTTCACTGTGAGAATTGAAAATGAACAGAGAGCTTGGAGGGGTATTGGTTTTGTTTGTCACATATTGATGGGTCAACCCGACTTGACTCGTCAATTGCTTAGAGGGCTATTGGGTAAGGGCACTTTTTGTCTACACTTAACACATACTTCTTCCGTACCATCCGAAAATGAAGCATTGCATGAAAATTAAATAGTGTGTATTAAAAAGTAAGTGATGTGAGCATAAAAATTGATGTAGCAGAGAAAAAATATGGGATAGATAATGATGACGCCACGACTTTTGGCCTCGGAAGGTGGCTGAAACGCGTCGGCACCTCGGGAGGAACCTGCAAAACAGCACCGTTAGGAGTGCGGGGGGGAGCCCCGCTATAACCCTCGGGCGTAAGAATCAGTCGGTGTTTATGTATATAAACTGTATATGAAACTCTCTAGGGAGAGTATTCTAGAGAGAGAGAGTGGTTGTTGTATGTGTAAAATGAGAGAATGAGAGCTTACCTTGGCCTTTGAGGGTTATAGTATTTATAGGGGTGAAAGTGTGCCAATGTGGCATATTATGAGGGGTCTCAATGTAAATATTTGGTAAGTGTATATATGTAATGTATTTGGCTGTTTGGGATTGTATTAATGTATAAGTGTATGTATAAATATAAAATTGAAAAGTCAGGGCTCATCAATAGCCCCCTACTCCAAGTGATGATTATTTATGGTCGAAGCGAGGAGTACGATTTAGGTAGAGGCCGGCTTGAGTATATATTTATGACTCGGAGCTCCTGAGCTCGCGATCGCTTGAATCCCGGGAGGCGGGAGCCCGGAGATTGAGGTCACAGGGAGAGAAGGTGGCGGCCAGTGAGCCGCTTTATCTCTGGCCATCGAGACCGGGAAGTATTGGCACGATCTCATCTGGACTACGGTGCCGGATCTGCGGTCACTAGCCCCCGTTCGTCGAAGAGGGAGAGAAGGTGGCAGCGACAAGCCGCTTTATCTCGGCCACCTCTCTTTGGAGTCTGCAGACTAGGAGCCAGAGACTTGGAGTCACGGGGACTAGGAGTCACGGGACTAGGAGTCACGGAGACTTGGAGTCACGGAGGACTAGGAGTCACGGGAACTAGGAGTCACGAAGACTAGGAGTCACGGAGGACTAGGAGCCACGGGGACTAGGAGTCACGGGGACTAGGAGTCACGAAGACTAGGAGCGTGGTGGGAGGCTGAGTCATCGGGAGTCACTAGGAGCCACGGAGGCTAGGAGCCGTGGAGGCCGGAGTCACTTGGGACTAGGAGCCATGGAGGTCGGAAGCCATGGAGGCCGGAGTCACGGGACTAGGAGCCATGGAGGCTGAGCGGCGATCCGCCTATGAACGCCAAAGATGGCCTGGAGATTTCCGGATACTGTGGGAGAGCACCATAAAATAAGCATAGATCCGGAGGTAGTTTGAATAGAGCTCTCGGAGATTCCCGAGAGTAGATAAAGCGGGCACGTAGCCCGTGGATGAATATCGATAATAAGAATGAGCGAGCCCCCGAGCCGGTACATTGAGCCCAAATATATGCATAAACCTCGCAGGTAGTTTGAATATATTTGCCCGAAGGCTTATGCGCGTAAATATTTATTAGCTTGTCGCTTTATAGAATTTTTCTATGAGGATATCTCGGCTTTGATATTAGTTTGTTGTTTGATTTTTGCCCGCAGTTTACTTGGATTTTGCCCGTAGCTTAGAATCGGATCTTTGCCCGCAGGCTTATCTGGGATCTTTGCCCGTAGGCTTATGGTTGGATCTTTGCCCGTAGGCTTATTGGATCTTTGCCCGTAGGCTTAGGATTGGATCTTTGCCCGTAGGCTTATTGGATCTTCGCCCGTAGGCTATCTTGAGTAGTTTGGCAATTTTCGAGCACCTCAGTACTTGCATTCTTGCCTATTACTTTTCCCAGCGTTTTTGACTTGCAATTAACTTTATACTCTTCCTTCATGCAAGACTAAGTAGGCCCTTTGCCCGCATTTTTGAGTTTTCCTAACTCTTTATTCAAAACCCTTAGGTTTTCGTGAGAATCCCTATTCTTCTATGATCGCGTTTCGTTTAGCCTTGCGGCAAAACTTTGAGGCCTTAACCTCGTTGTCTGCTTTGGCTTTGTTAAACTAGTTTGATCACTCTCATCCATTTACACTTATTCCCACCATGAAATGTGCGTAAGTCAAAAGTAGCCAAGGCAAGCATACTTTCATGTGGCATGCGAAGGTGGCCGTGAGGCTATTGCCCGCGCAATGTAAAGGTAGGAGCATATTTTAGCATAGAGGCCCTTTAACCCCTGGCATCCGTATCCCCTTATCGAGGTTCTCACTTATTTGACCCTTTATTCAAAACTCCCTGTGGTTTTTCGTGAGGGTCTCGTGGCGATCTCGGTGAACGGGCTTATATGTAGGCCTTTGTCCACATACGAGGGCATGCGAGTAACGGCCCTAACGAGGTCCTTCGCGCAATTAGTGGGTCCGGATCGGTGTCATTGTCCCACTAGAATCCGTGAGCACGGGCATCACGTGGCCTTTGTACCTACGTTCATCTATATCCACTTATTTTTTGTGGTGTCACGCGAGGAGGAGAGTATCCTCCCCGCGATCATAGTACGACGTAATGGATCTTTGTACATATATAGGCGCGCGGACCCTAAAGATCGTCATACACGCAGGTACGGATCGTAATGGATCTCGTACAGACGCATACTGGCATCCGTCGGGCATCCACTTTAGCTTTTGAGGCCGGTGGGAATAACTTACGGATTGGCACAATCTTGGGTTTTAACCCTCTCCAATCCATGAGTTTTGCTGGGTGTAGGTTGCGCACGAACCGAGGGTTGTGAGTACGAGCAAGGATATGCGGGCTGCCGAGCTGACGAGCTGCGGGCTGCCGAGCAAGGAGGTCGCCGGGAGAGAAGGGCAAAGAACGCCGCCGCTTTATCTCGATCACCCTTTGGTTACGATGCATGGTGGCAGCTGGGGTCGTGGCAAGAATCGCGGCGGTACGGAAGCAGGAGAGTCACCGGAGCGGGCTACGCACACGAGCACCGAGACCGGGATGACCTGGAAGTCAGTCGAGACTTGGATGAGCGGGCATGATTTCGCCGGTGAGGGGAGAGAAGGTGGCGGCAATGTCGCTTTTATCTCGATCACCCTTTTTGGAGTCACGTAGACTGTGACTTAGCGGGCATGATTTGGCCGTAGGGGAGAGAAGTTGGCAAAGAATCTTCCGCTTTTATCTCGATCACCCTTTTTGGTTTCGACCGAACAAAATTCAGGAACGGAGGCTAAGATAGTCGGTGTGGTCACGGAGGATGTGGCCAGGTGTACTGCGGTCAACAAAGGTTGGCGAGTGGGACTTGATCTCGGAACCTTGCGGTCAGTGACGGCGTGTGCTGCGGCCACAAATTTGCTCTGCTTACCGCCACTACTTTATGGACGGTCATGGTGCGGCCCATGGGATTGCGGTCGGCCAAGGGAGGTTAACCACGGCATGGGATTGCGACCGCGGTCACGGGGAAGGAAGTGAGCGAGCACGGGAGCGGGGTCACTCCAACGGGTCGGTTTCTCGCCACGGCGGTGAGGAGCCGCGGGAGATGGTTACGCGAGCAAGAAGGTCGCTCATGGAGATGGCCGAGCTTGGGGTCCGCTTACGGTCGGGATGATGGTTGCGGGCACAGAGGGTTGACCGAGGTCAACGAATTGCGGCCAAGGATTTTGGGCACGGGCAGGGAGGTCGTCGTTGATGCCCGCTGAGATCACGGAGATCGCACTTCCAGGTATTTTGCTTTTGCCTTGGCCATTTTGTTTCTTCTACTGTAAATGCGGACTGAGGGATGGCCGGGGAGGTGAGACTGCGGCTGCGCGGCTTAGGCTCGCCCGAGGGCGGCCACCGGGTTGGTCACAGTGCCTCCCGTTTTCCTCTTCGCCTCCCGATTTTGGTTCTCGACACGGTGGGCCCAAATGTCCGCCAAAACACATGTCAACAACGTGGGCTTCTTTCTGGTTTGGCTATTTCTTTACTAGCTCTTTCTCGGCCTTCAAAATATGTCGACGCAGCCTATTGTTGACTCTTGGTACCAATAAAACAAATATCTCTCAGACACCCTTCTTTGTCAAGGCAGAAGAGTAGCCATGCCTTTCTTTTCTCCACTTGCTCTCGTGCCACTCCCACTTTGCCATAATATTAATTGTAGGGGACAAGAGTGGTATCTTCCCTGTACCTCCCATTGGTGGTGCTATTTTTGACCCCAGTCGGAATGTAATTAGGCCACTTTTCGAATCCATTTTTCTCGGCAACAAATTACTCCTTTCTGCTAGTGGTGGCAATCTACTTCCATGAAGTATCGCGCCTATTTAGCTTGAAGATGAGAGTATTTTTTATGGCTTCCGTGTGGCATGCTCCGTGAGTAATTCCCTACTGGGTGGTTGGAAACCGATTTTTGTTTTTTCAAGGGGATTTATATGGGAGTAGTGTATAAGAGAGGAGGAAGAATGAGAAAGGGCCGCCTTTCCTGGGTTTTGAATAATAGTTTCTGGGGTGCAATGTCGTTTCATATCTTTCTCTCCACCTCCATTTTTCCGGCAACTTCTACTTGGTTGTTCAAGCTAGGTGGCGACTATCCACTTTCGTGAAGTCTTGTCGCTATTAAGCTTGAACATAAAAGGCTTTTGATATCTACTCGAATTAATATCCGCTAGCGGCCGGAACACAAAATTTGTTTTTGAAATAGGTTCACCTTGAGGTGGTTGGGAAGCTGATGGCTGCCACTTTTGGGAAGTGGTGGCAGCCATGAAATGAACCACTGAGCTCTCTCTCTCCATTGGACATCTTCTCCGGCGGCGTCAAATCGGAAAAGATGGCGATTCCCGGCAATGGAACCACTGATGACGCCACGACTTTTGGCCTCAGAAGGTGGCTGAAACGCGTCGGCACCTCGGGAGGAACTCGCAAAACAAAGTTAGGGGTGCGGGGGGGAGCCCCGCTATAACCCTCGGGTGTAAGAATCAGTCGGTGTTTATGTGTATAAACTGTATATGAAACTCTCTAGGGAGAGTATTCTAGAGAGAGAGAGTGGTTGTTGTATGTGTAAAATGAGAGAATGAGAGCTTACCTTGGCCTTTGAGGGTTATAGTATTTATAGGGGTGAAAGTGTGCCAATGTGGCATATTATGAGGGGTCTCAATGTAAATATTTGGTAAGTGTATATATGTAATGTATTTGGTTGTTTGGGATTGTATTAATGTATAAGTGTATGTATAAATATAAAATTGAAAAGTCAGGGCTCATCAGATAATATTTAGTGGATAGTTATTGTGATTATAACAATTGAGTCTCACAAATAAAGAAGTATTAAAATGTTTCCATTTTGAAAATCTACATTTTTAATGGAATACCCAAAATGAAAATTTGTGTCATTTTAGGTGGGACGGAGCTGTCTACTATCTACTCTCTCCCCTCTCTCAGATTCTAATCGCAAAAACATCGTCATTTACGAAAATAACAAAAAGTGTCTTTGCCACGTATTGCGTAACTGCGCCACTGCTTTATATAATCACATTTATATATTGTGCGACTTTTTGTCTACACATAACACATACTCTCTCTGTTTCGGTTCAAATTGCAAAAATATCGTCATTCACGAAAATTTAAAAAAATGTCCACGTATGGTGTGACTGAACTCGCCAATTGCTTCCCAGCCGGCTTTCCATTGAATGACATTATGAAATAGGCCCACTTTCTCTAGGGCCCCTCGTAAGATTTAAACCTAATTTAAGAAATAACATTTTGCAAATCCCAAAGACACCATTTGATAAGACAAAGACATAAATACCCACTTTTTTTACGCACGCGCACTAAGGCGTTTGTCACTGGACCAACCAAGTTCAAAACTGAAAATTATAATTTAGTCACTGAGATTTTCAAACTTATATATTTGTCACTAAACTTTCTGACATTTCAGATCAGTCATTAGATTCGAAATAATTTCAGATTGCTCTCATAATTTACACATTTACAACTCTTATAAGTTAATTATAAGACTACTTTATTTCTTATAATTAACTTATAAGACAATTTTTTCAACCAAAAAAATTAAAAATTTCAATAATAACAACGAATTGCTCTCATAATTTACACATTTACAACTCTTATAAGTTAATTATAAGACCAATTTATCTCTTATAATTAACTTATAAGACAAATTTTTAACCAAAAATTTTAATAATAACAACGAATTGCTCTCATAATTTAACATTTACAACTGTTATAAGTTAATTATAAGACCACTTTGTCTCTTATAATTAACTTATAAGAAAAAAATTTCAATCAAAAAATCAAAAATTTCAATAATAACAACGAATTGCTCTCATAATTTACACATTTACAACTTTTATAAGTTAATTATAAGACCACTTTGTCTCTTATAATTAACTTATAAAACAAATTTTTTAACAAAAAAAAATCAAAAATTTCAATAATAACAACAAATTGCTCTTATAATTTACACATTTACAACTCTTGTAAGTTAATTATAAGACCAATTTGTCTATCATAATTAACTTATAAGATAAATTTTTCAATCAAAAAAATCAAAAATTTCAATAATAACAACGAATTGCTCTCATAATTTACACATTTACAACTCTTATAAGTTAATTATAAGACCACTTTGTCTCTTATAATTAACTTATAAGACAAGTTTTTCAACCAAAAAAAATAAAAAATTTCAATAATAACAACGAATTGCTCTCATAATTTACACATTTACAACTCTTATAAGTTAATTATAATACCACTTTATCTCTTATAATTAACTTATAAGACAAATTTTTAAACAAAAAAATCAAAAATTTCAATAATAACAACGAATTGCTCTCATAATTTACACATTTACAACTCTTATAAGTTAATTATAAGACCATTTTGTCTCTTATAATTAACTTATAAGACAAAATTTTCAATAAAAAAAATCAAAAATTTCAATAATAACAACAATTTTGTTGACCACGTTCATAAATCCTTGGCCAGTTCAATCAACAACCACATTTTTAACCAATAAAGATTTATTGTCCCACTATTAATGCCAAAATCCTACAGCATAGTTTTTTAACAAGTTAAATTATTACTCTGTATTAGTTTTAAGTCTCACAAAAAAAAGGGAAGTTGCATGATCTTTCCGCATCTCACCATTGACCTGATCCATTCAGTAAAGTTTGAAGTTTCTTTATCATTTTGTCTTATCATTTCAAAATATAATAACTTAAAGACCTCCACGCAAATAACTCAGGGAATATCTAAGGAATATCTGATCTAGAGCGTAATTGAGCATAACAATTTTGTTCAAGTCTAAGAAAGACGAGCTGGACATGGCAGTGCTGAAGCACTTTCTAAAGCCATTTTCTTCAATTTCATCATCTCTTTTACCAACACAAACAATGTCTGCAAGTTCAAATTTTTTTTATTTATTTTGAAAAGAGATTTGAAACGAAGCAGAGGAATCCAACCGGACATATATGAAATGACAATGGAGAAACCAACGGATCTGAATGAAGAAGGGAAAGAAGATGAGGCAAACTAGATCTAGGGTTCGCCGGAGAAGAGCGATCGAATCTGAGGCGATAGGCGGCCATATCTGAGACGGCGACGAGCTGCCGTTGATGGCACTGAACCAACGGACAACAACATGGTGGAGATGGCGACGAGCTGCTGTTGATGACACTGAACCATGTGTCGAGGTTGTGCCGGTAGGTTGAGAGAGGAGAGAGAGAGTGATTGAGAGTGTGTGTGTGTGTATGTGTGTGTGTGTATGTTTTTTCTGGTGTACATGTGGGAGGAGGGAGGGGAGGGGTGGATTTTGTTTGAAGGGTAGGGGTAGTTTTGGTATTTAAGAGTTTTATTTGATTGGTCAACGGAGGTGAGGGGTGTATACGGAATTATAATCTTAAGAGAACTCTCTATTTAAGATTTACAAAAAGTGTCTCCTTAAAAAAGAATAAAATTTGGGCAGGGAGGGCCCAAAAGGAATACTCCCTCCGTCCCATTAGTAATGGGAAATTTACTGTAGACACGGGAATTAAGGAAAAGTGAATTATAGTGGAGGGAATAGTGAATTATAATGGTGTTGTGAGTATTAAAATAATGCAGGAGAGAGAATGAGTGGAGGGAATAGTAAAGATTCCTTTTCATTTTAGGAAGTTTGTGGTTTGTAATGGGACGACCAAAAAGGAAAGTTTGTGGTTTGTAATGGGACGGAGGGAGTATATCCTAAGAATAACCCTGGCTACAAAGAATAAAATGAGCAAAGTACCCTTGTCATATGGGAAATGTCCTATAGTATTGTCCTTGCATGAATATCAAGTTTTGGTGCTGCAAATGGAAGAACAAATCGCTGTAAAAACATGGTTCTTCTGAAACTGATACAATATCAATCTTCTGACAATGACTGGGTTGCTTTCTCATATCTTTTTATCGGATTTTTTCATCCCCAAGATGTTTAAAACAAGATTAAGTCAAAAGCATGAATGCTAATAGATCTGCCTGCTCCAAAAGCCATAGCCTTTGAAATTTGAACTTTAGATACATATGCATAATTTGTTCTGGAAGATGCATTGACTAGCAGCAAATTATGCAGCCAAAGGAGATAAAACGAAAAAATTGGGAAGAATAAACGGCTAAATATTGAAATCTTAAGCTTCTGCAGTATATCAATCCAATTGCAGAAAACAGTCATGAACCGTTTTTACATAATGAATCAGTCACTTTGTGGGCTAAAAATAAATGATATTTTAAAAACAGTACGCCAACCTAAAATTGGCATGCAGATGATAAACTATTTTCCGTCCTAAATCTCAAACAAAGAATAAATCACTTTGGGATCTTTATTTACAAGGGATCCTCTTCTAAGCATCCCAAGAAAAAAGAGCAGATTGTAAGAGTGAGACTCAATGATCCCTAATGAGATTCTTCTTTTGCTTTCGACTTTTCTCTTGATTTGAGTTTACACTTTCAATGCCAGCTTCTGAGCAGCAAGAGCTTCAGCTTCAAGTGTTGGCTCCCAAAGGAGGGTAGTTTCGGCAAGTAGTCCAGTCACAACATACGGGTCCATGTTTGAAGCCGGGCGCCTGTCCTCCAAGTAACCTAACACAGAACAAGAATGAAGGAATGAGTGTGTGGGTGAGTGGGTGGGTGGGTGGGTGCATAGGTGGACCTATGCATATCATATGGGCTGCAAGTGCACCCATTACTTTCCCACATTTGAAAGAACTTTCTTTTTAATATATACTCCCTCCGTCCACTTAGTTAGTTCACAGTTACTGTTTACGCGTGGATTAATGAAAAAATGATAATATAAATGTTGTGAGTGTAAAAGTAAAATAGGAGAGAGAATGAGTGGAGAGAATAGTAAATTATAATGGTGTTGTAAGTATTAAAATAATGTAGGAGAGAGAATGAGTGGGGTAGGGTTAATATTTTAATAATAAAAACTTTCCATTTTAGGTAAAAAAACAAAGTGTGAAGTATGTATTTGGACGCCCAAAATAGAAAGTGTGAAGTAAGTGGACGGAGGGAGTACATACATATAGATATATGCATAGTGCACCCTATAATCAAATAGATTATCTGGTTCAGTAGATACAGTGGAAGGCTTTTCACCTTGAGGTGTTTTGTGGGTTCGAGTCCCACATGGGTATTAATTTTTTCCCAATTACATTTTGAAGCTTTGTGCACCCATTTTAAAAAGGTCATGGGTCCACCAGTGTGTGTGTGTGTGAGAGAGAGAGGAAGAGAGGGGAGGGAGGGAGCAGTAAAAAAGCGGAGGTTAAGCGTAATACCTTTTCCCTGCTTCTCGGTGTCACGCCCAACACGGATTGAGCAACCACGATTAGCTACTCCCTACAAGTTGACCCAATGATATATTAGTGAGAAAATTATACTTCTGTTTCCAACTACTTTCATGTTTAAGTTACAAGAAATGATTGTATAATAACATACCCATGAAAATGTGTTGATACTGGCAGTCTCGTGTTTCCCTGTCAGTCTTCTCTCATTGCCTTCTCCATATGCACTGATGTGCTCTTTGTGGCGAAGCGATAGGTTCAGTATAGCTTTCTTGATTACGTCAAAACCACCCTCCTCTCTCATACTTTTGGTACTGTTGATCAAAATATTAACCAAACATTACATATCGTATTAAACAAACAATAAATATGGTTACCTAATTGCACATATTTTCATGGAAATTAGTCATTGATTAATATTGAAAATTTATTACCTGTAATTTGTGTGACATCCTGCTCCGTTCCAGTCGCCATCGATAGGTTTGGGGTCAAGAGTGAGAACGACACCAGCTTGTTCCGTAATTCTCTGTCAGAATAAGAGCAGAACAGTGACCGATGTAAGAACTTTAAAATGGGAAAGAAAATTATGAAAACTCGGATGAAGATAGATTAGACTTTAAAGTTGGTGGCTGCTTTTCTGAGCATTTTCTACTATTTTCACTATTTTTTATGATAAACAAAATCATTGGATTTACTTCAGAGTGATCTCATAAAAAGGTGGTATACTCCGTAATATTTTGGACATACCTCGAGGAGATATCTGGCACACCAGATGTGATCACCAGCTTCAATTCCCACACTGGGGCCTACTTGGAACTCCCACTGCAACGAAAACATAAAAATCAAATTCATTACCAGTACGAAACTTAGATATATTCTTCCAAGGGCAAGATAGGTAAATTGAGAGAAGCTAACCTGTCCGGGCATGACCTCTCCATTGGTTCCACTAATGTTGATTCCCGCATATAAGCAAGCCTTGTAATGTGCATCAGATATATCTCTACCGAAGGACTTGTCAGCCCCAGCACCACAATAGTATGGACCCTATAGTTCAAAAAAATAAACATATAAACCTATTGTGAAATTGTATATTAACAAGCACTAATTTTATCACACTTTCTTAACATTTTTTTTCATTATGCGTAAGTCCTTATACTGATAGGAGTAAATGCCAATGGGGTCGCAGAATTATTTATTAAGTGAAAACAAAATTATACCTGAGGACCAGGGTAACCTCCAACAGGCCAACCCAAAGGCCAGTTCACATTTGGTTGGAGTAGCGTGTACTCTTGCTCAATTCCAAACCTTCATCAGAAAGGGAAATAGATAAATAAATAAATAACAAAAAGATTAGTAGTTTCCATTAAAAAGATCAACCATTGGTTCGATAGAAATCAAATACTTTGCTGCTTCTTCTCTATTATACAACAATTTTTCGGATATCTATAGAAACAGAAACACACACACACACACAAAAAAAAAAAAGGAACAGTTTTTCTTTTATCAAAAAAGTTGTATAGATAAGGCTATTGAACTGGAACCTACCATGGTACTTCAGCGATAACCTTTGGGTTACTAAAAAACTCAGCAGCCTTGGCACGTTTGTTTGTAGGGATAGGTTCGCCTTGTGGCGTGTATGCATCACAAATTACCTTTCCAAATCACATAGATAAAAACGCATAAGTTGTTGACTTCATATGTGTCAAAAAAATATGGAGATAATCTAGTCAAATAACATGGATATATTTAAATACTTTTAGTTTCACCATATTATCTGAATTTTGCATGGATCACCACAAACATGAAATATTTTACACTCACCAAGATATTGTTACCACCACGGAAGGGGTCCTTGAAGATTGCTTGAGGGCTGGAGAGAGAAGGAAATGTACAAGGACACAGCACAGATGGAAAAAAAAACATTTATGCAAATGAAATTTCATATCAATCAATGTATAGAACTCATATTTAAGATCTTACTATAAAATCACTTCACTATCTTCTCCAGGTGCTTGTCCGGTACTTGATCCATCATAGTTCCACTTTGGAAGCTCAGACGGGTGCTCAACTGGCTTTGAGAGAGTCTGGAAAATAGAGATGATAGCAAATATGAGTTATCTTTAATAGTTAGGTACAGATGAATTTACATAACTTAGGGTGAATAAAAAACAATACCCTTGATTTACTGCGGACATCAATTCCAGAGCCTCCAATCCTAGATCAAAAGTCAGTAAAACAATTAAAGAGTACTCAGTAAAAATGCCAACACTATCTTAACTATCGTTAAACACAAAAAACACTTCAGATAGTAGCCACAGGGATCCATAGTTTTTGTCTCAATTTCTCACTACGTGATGTAACAACTAACTAATCACATGTTTGCTACCCAGATAGGATATTTGTAAAGGTATTTGGACACCTGTATCTTTTTATCTTCATATATGGGATTTCGGTTCTATAATAAAGCAGACAGTACAACACCTTATAGCACAAGTTGGTTCAGATATAGTCATTGTCTACACATAGGTGTAAACTAATAGACAAATTTTAAGTAAATATTTCCGATCAATCAAAATCATCAATATCAAGGATGATTTGAAAAAAGTTAAGAAGTGTTAAACTTGATAAAATGTTGGGTCCCACTCTAACATGGTATTGAAACTCTAGTTTGGCTATTAGTTACCCAAGGTATTTGTGGGAGCACATTGTTGCCCTGTTTGGTTTGACAATTGTTGGGTCAATATCTAACAGGCTTAAGCTTTTAGATGAGTTTGTAACTTAAAAAGAAGCAACAAGAATTTACCAAATGTACTCAGCAATGATTTTGTTGGTGTAAGGAGTAACATCCAGGTTTAGGAGATCCTCCACCCTGTTGATGGTCCCATGTTCGGCTTTCACTGAAAACACACTAAGTTTTGAGGAGGTCTTTCCAGCTCCTCTCTTGCTTTGTTTCAAGAATAGCGAATTCAGCATCTTTGGTGTCATTGAACTTCCAAGTTTCGAGCCCTTTGTAACACTCGTCTGCCATTTCACTTGGGGAGCCAAAATTGCTGCCATTTTCACCTATTACTTGAAAAAAAAATTATAAAAAAAGGTTTTGGTTATCAAATTACAAAGATATAGAGATAATCTCCAAATATGGCTAGAGTTTATATGTGAAATTTTCATCATTATGGCCTTAGACAACAGATCTCAAATTCCGTGACATGTTCTTCTTTTAGCCCATAGGCCTTCAAAAGAGATCTGCACTTACATGCTTCTAACTTTATGTTCGTTAGGGCATTTTTTGCAAGTGACTTCTCCTATGTCCTCGCTAATGAAACAATTTTTATATGTTTGAAATCAAGGTGGTCATGCGAATTTATGACCCTGCACACGGATTCCTTGGAAAAAGATACAAAGTCAAACTCTTAAAGTTCCATATATCCCCCCCCCCCCACATCAAATTTCATCACCAGTAACAAATTCACCAGCGTTAGCATTGAAAAAGAAAAAAAATGCCCCTTAACCAAAATCCTGCCTCTGCCACATTCAACCTATATTTCTTATAGTATTACAATTACAAACTTTTAAGAGAAAAATAAATCGTGTTTGAAATATAATTCAGTATACAAAAGCTAATGATCAGCAGTAAGTTGACTTGGTTTCCCATCACTTGGCCACACCCATACTAAAACCTTGCTAAATAGGCTACAATCATCTTCCTCAGAAGTTCATGAGCATCAAATGACCAAAATACCCTCAAGCAGAAAAATTATAAATAACCCCCCATTTTAAGCATTGTACCAAGATCAAAGTAAATAAAGTCAAAATGTACCCAAATAGATCATCAATCTCAGCATAGAATAAAAACACAAAACTAAAAACAAAAAAGAAATCAAAGCACATAACTTTCAAACAAAGTTTAAGCGCAATGTAACAGTTATGCATAATGTGATAAATGAGACCCTTTAACCCATAAGAGATTATGTGTTTGTAAGAATTCATAAAGAAATTTAAAGAACACATTTTTTATGATCAACAATGCAAGAAAAGTAGAAAAGGAGAGAGGGAGATGATTGAGTTGATACCAGATAATCGCCGGAGAGTGGCCGGAAAGAGGGTCTGCTCCAAAACGGTGGGAAGAGAGAGAGAGTGTGTGTGTGTGTGTGTGTGAGAGAGAGAGAGAGAGAGAGAGAGAGAGAGAGAGAGAACAAGTGGCTTGGTTATACAGAAAGACTTAATAAAAAAGGAATATTTTTCATTGGCTTTTGAAGAGGGATAGGGGCTAACCGGCTAATGGTTTGAGTGGAGGACAATCGATTTTGGTCTCTAAAAGGTCACCAAGAGAAGTTTACTTTTAACTTCATACATTCTCTTTCTCAGATAAGGTCCTCTCCGGATGGGATCGACTTAGTTGGATTGCTATAATAGGCCGAAAACCCTAGGGTTTATGTGCGAGAGATGTAAAAGTTTTAAAAAGTAAGATGCAAAATTTTACATAAATTCACAGTTATATTTATTCCTCTTTCGTCACTCTTATATTTAATGGTATAAAATTAAAAATACTCTTATAGCTAAATATAAGAACATTTTTTTACATTTTTTCACATTTTATTAAAAATAATAGTAAAAGACTCATATTTTATTAGAGATTTTTCTCGTATACCTTCCTATAGCTAAGGTTATAAGACTGAAATTATTGTTATATATAGATATAAGAGTCATTTGTTTTCTCAAATTATGAAAAAATAACTCATATATATTAGAGTATAAGAGTTGACGATGACAGATTCGACAATGGTGGGCACGGTCGTGCTTGATTATGCGACACGGTCGTGCTGAACTGGAAAGGCAATGATGGATGGATTTTATGGGATTTTGATCTCGGCCTTCAACAGCGTGTTAACTTTTAGATCTCGCTTAAACTTTTATTGAAAATGATTTGGAAAGAGGGGGCCTTATGGAATTAAACTGCTATAATATGGTCCATTTAATCTGAACTTAATGCTTCACATTAAATATTTTGCTCGATTCAAACATCTCGTCCCTTTTATTTATTCAATTTGCATGATGTCAACCCGACTTCTGTAACTTAACTTTTGTACTGTTACAATTGAACTGCACTGATCCAAAATTGATTTGACACAAGAAAGCCTCCTAATATATACTCTATTCTTCCCGAAATATAAATTTATATTAATTTTAGTATCTAATTTGATTAAATTTGAAGTAAAATTCTAAAAATAATTATGTAAATGAAATTTAAAATTTATTATCGTAAATCATCAAAAATACTATCGATAAAAAATTAAAAATTTATAAAATGATCAAATTAACATTAATATTTGATTAATTAACGATCATTTTGAATACAAAAGTCATAAAGAAAATATCATTTTAAGACGAAGGAAATGATATATAGAGTGTATCTCGTTATTATTTTCATTTTAAAAATTCTTAATATACTGTATATGATAACAGAAATTACTATAGTAAGATTATGATTTTACTCCTTTTATTTTAGAAATATAATTTTATTTTGACTCTGTAAGATAAATTTAATCAAAAATAATAATAATTTTTAAATTATCCTTATAAAATTATGTATAATAACTAAATTTTCAATATTATCAATAGTCACAGTCAAAATCTTGCAAAAAATTAGTTTTTTCGTAACATAAGAAAAAAACTAGTTTTAAAGCACTAAGTCTAACTAATAAGAGTGATGAACTATTCTAAAAATTAATTTTTTATAACATTTTGAAAAAAAAAACTATTTTTTTTACAAGAATTACTCATGATCACAATATTTAATCAATTGGACAAAAAGTTAAAGTATAGCCATACTTTTGGGCAAGGTTCTAAAAATCGCTAGGCGGATACTAGGCGGCGGAGTCGGGCCTAGCGTTTAGGCGGGGAATAGTCGAGATTAATCGGGATTAGTTGGGACCTAGGCGGGACTTAAAACTAGGCGTTGGAGAGGAGCCTAGCGGCTAGGCGAGGCCTAGACGCCCTTAGGCGGGGTCTTTTAAAACACTGCTTTTTTGGGACAAATGGCCTTTGTGACCTTTTCAATTTGAGGGAATACCAAACCAAAGATGCTTTCAATGCCATTATTAAATTGCCCAAAAACAGTAAATTTATGACAACTTTGATTATAATACAAAGTATGATGATCAACTATTAATTTAAATCTTGATTCTTTATTGAATGATTATTTGACTCTATATTTTCTTTTCTTTAACTCTTTTTTTTATGCATGATTTGTATCTTGACAATATTTAATGCATCTCTAGTGATAGTCACTTTTAATGATACAACTAGTACAGTACTACAATTTGTGTTTTAGTCAATCTCTTTTGTCAAAATCTTAAAAAAAAAAAACTCATTTTTCTTTAATATTAGAAAAAAACGTATTTTGATTACTCCGCTAGTGTCAGTGTTAGAGTAACAAAGTATCAGTATAAAGAGTGCAAGTGCATTTATTATTAAGTGTCAGTGTAAAAAAATGTTAGTATTATTGTAACAAAGTGACATTGTAGAGATTGTCAGTGCATATATTATTAAGTGACAATGTTAGTGTAAAAAAGTGTTAGTGTAAAAAAGTGTCAGTGGTAGTATAAAAAAGTGTCAGTGGTAGTATAACAAAGTGCCATTGTAAATAGTGTCAGTGCATGCATGTATTATTAAGTGTCAGTGTTAGTGTAAAAAAGTAACAGTGTTAGTGTAACAAAGTGTCAGTGTAAAGAGTGTCAGATCAGTGTAAAGAGTGCTAGTATATATATTATTAAGTAATAGTGTAAAAAAGTGTCAGTGTTAGTGTTAAAAAGTGTCAGTGTTAGTGTAAACAAATGCCAGTGTGAAGAGTGTCAGTACATATATTATTAATTATCAGTATAAAAGAGTACCAGTGTAGGGTAAAAAAGTGTCAGTGTTAGTATAAAAAAGTGTCAGTGAGAAGATTTTCAGTACATATATTATTACGTGGCAGTGTAAAAATGATTTTTTCTTAATATTAGAAAAAAACGCGTTTTTTATAATACCAACTCTTCTCTTTTCATTCCAAAATATATATTGCTTTTTTAGAAAGATTTTTTTTGATATTCTCTTATTTTCAAGAGAAAAAAGTTCATTTTCGTCAATCGTACTTTGAGATATGTTTCAGTTTATTTTTTTCATTTTTACCATCGTAATTCAAACATTGATGTCATTTTATAAAAAAATTGGGTGAAAAATGAGAATAATGGTTGTAATACAATGGGTAAAATAAAATAAATTTGGATTTAAATAACAGATTTGAGTATAAAATGACATAATTGTTTGTAATATGATAATAAAAATAAAAAAAAAATGATAATAAAAGTGAAACACATTACAAAGAGTACGATAAACAAAAATGAAGTTTTCCCATTCCAATAAAATTAATTAGTTTGACTTTTGTGCTCAACCTAATTGATCAATAATTTTTATAAAATTAATTGCCTTTTTGAAATTCTAAAAAATATTCTGGAAACGCCATAAAAATATAGGCAATAATAAATATTCATTATTTTGAAAATTCAATCTTCAAAAATAAATTTTAGCTCGTATCAATAATTGAAATTAAGTTAATCATTATAATCAAAGCATAACTATTTATTTGGAACACGTAGATCTAGATAGAGTATTGTCTTTTAAGTTTTAAGTGACTTGTTTCGCTTTTAATTCTTCTCATAACAACTAAAAAGTGAGACTATCTAAGATCAGAAAATTTGAGGGAAACTATAAAAAGTCTTGTTTTTAACTTAAAAAAATTGGTACATGAATTTTAAATCAAACTAATTCGACTTTTTGAACCGGTCATTGAACCGAGTTTTAAAATAAAACAGAACTTTTTATAATGTTTGGAAGAAACTAGTTTCTCCCAAAACCAACTTAGCTAATTAATTATTTATTGAATGAGTTTTACGTGATTATTTACCACAACAATATGCTTACTATTTTTTATTCTACTTTCTATCTTATATTTTATTTATTATACTCACAACACCTTCTAAACTATAAATATTACTAGTAAAAGCCCGTGTTCAAAGACACGGGGAAAATTTAAAAAAAAATTAAATTAAATTAAATTAAAAAATAAAATCATCATTTATACTATAGATAAAAAAGACTGTTGCAACAAAATTGGAAACTGTTGAGATGGCCCAGCATTTTTTAAAAAATAATTAAACATATACACCTAATTTAAAAAAACCTCCATTTTTTCTGCACCCTAACCTGTGTTAACTAAAAAAATGCAGTTTCAAGACTTTTACACTTCAAAATAGAGTGAATATCAAAATTCATTTTTTCACTTGGTCACCCAAAACCAACTACAATATTCAGTTCCCCCTTCCAAGATCTCGCAAGTCCCATTTTTTTTCTAATATAAATTTTCTTTGAAATAGAGAGAGAAACCATCACAGAACAATACATCAATGAAAACACCAAACAAATTGATGTTTTTCAGACGACCGTCGTGAGATGAAGTCCAAAAATCATCATTTAGGTTCTTTAATATCAATATAAATTTCATATAAATAAGCAAAAATAAAAGAGCTTATACAAACATACGATTATCGGAACATCGGTAGTTAAAGCGATGACGTCGACGATGATATTGAGGATCGCTTAGATTTGGTTGAAACGGCCATTACTCTCACGTTCTTTCTCCTTTTCTATCTTGTACTCATTTCTTTCTTAATGTTGTTCCTCCACCTCCAGATCTCATTTAATAGTAGCTCTACACCTCAATCTCTGTCTCCACAGTCGCCGCCCACCTATAAACCGCCGCCGCCGACATCAAACAGCCTCTGTTTTGCTTTCGCCTTTTCCTCAAGTCCGCCGATTCTGCAAAAAAAAAAAAGGAGTTTTCATATACCCATGTCCATCTACCCCAATTTTTTTACTTATCTCTCATCCAATTCCGGCTAACTGGTCGGCGTCCCCTTCTCTTCTCGTCAAATGGTCCGATTTCGTCTGTCAACATACCTATTTCAAAAAGAAAATAAGGAGGATTAGATTCTTGAAAGTATGTGTTTCAATCTGTGTACTGTGTGAGTTTGTGTGTGTGTGATAGGAGGGAGGAATGGATTAAAGAAATAAGAGCTTGGGAAGGAAGCTCAATTTGAATTTGAAATTGCTGAGTTGAGAAACACGTGTAAGGTTTGAGGGAAAAAAAATTTAAAGGGATGGCAAAATGGGAAAGGGACAAAAAAGGGGGGGCAAAATGGTCAAATGGCCGAATGGAACTGTTCATGCTACAGTGGAAGGACTGCTTCCATTTATACTATAGATTTCCTCAAGAAACTATACAATACATTTTTTTACTTATCTCTCATCCAATTCCGGCTAACTGCTCGGCGTCGCCTTCTCTTCTCGTCAAATGGTCCGATTTCGTCTGTCAACATACCTATTTCAAAAATAAAAGAAGGAGGATTAGATTCTTGAAAGTATGTGTTTCGATCTGTGTACTGTGTGAGTTTGTGTGTGTTTATTCTGTGTGAGTTTGTGGAACCAGGGATGGCAATTTGACCGAACCCGATCCGTTTTGAAGACGATCCGATCCGAAAAATTCGGATTTGGTAAAATTTTCATGATCCGATCGGATTTCGGATCGGCTTCGGTAGTTGGTCTGATCCGATCTGAACCCGACCCGATTTAGTGTTTCGCCCCGAGACCCGATCCGATCCGATCCGATTCCATTAGGGTTTATATAATTTTCATTTTTCCCCCTCATGTTTGTTAAATATGCACATAATTCTTGGTATATAAACAAAAAATATAGGGGTTTTCTTTGAAATTTCATCTCAATCTCTCTCACCGCTTTCTCTCTCTAGTCGTCTCTCTCTCTCTCTTCGCTCATCCAAATCTCCATGGCACTCACAACGTCCCCTCATTTCTCTCTATGAGCCTCACCCCTCATTTCTCTTTCTATGGTCCTCTCACATTTCTCTCTCTCAGTTAATCTTTCTTTATCTATTTCATGGAGACCAATTTCAGCCCCTTTAATTCAAGCCTGGGTTAATTTTTGGGTCTTTTGTCGAAATCGAAATCAATTCGTGGGTATTGAGCATTGAGTATTGAAAGTCTCTGTGCCTCTCACTGCTTTTTCACCATTGATTGAAGATTTCACCATTGATTGAAGATTTGAAGGAGCCTAACTCACCCACTAGGCCACTATTTGGAAGGTAATTTCTCTGTCTTCTCTCCTTTATCTTCCATTAGTAGATTGTGGTTTGCTGTGGTTTTTTTTTTTTTTTTGAAATGCTTCGGATCGTTTCGGGTCTCGGATCGGGGCTCGGATTAGGCAGATTCAGATCGGATCGGATTCGGTATAGGGAATCTAGTGTTCGGATTCGGATCAGGCCTGATCCGATCCGAACCCGATCCGTTGCCATCCCTATGTGGAACCAGGGGCGGATGTACTTTTAGTGGGGAGGGGTCAACTGACCCCCTGAGTTTTGCATTATTTTCATTTGACCCTTGATTTTTTAAAAAATTCATATGTTTACTCTCTGAAAAAAACAGTTGACCCCCCTGAAGAAAAATATCTAACCCCCCTTAATTTTATGATATGTCCCCCTCCAATGGAAAATTTGAGGAGTGAGATGCGGATTTGGGGGAGGGTGGGTGAATGAGCCTATTTTTAGGGAATTAGTTGTTTTCTTTCTTGAAAATTGTTAGTTTTTAGTTTTTCAAAAAAAAAAAAAAAGGAAACAAAATGGTTTTTTTTTTTCAAACCTATTTATTATCATCACCTAATGTTTGCTATGTTTTTTTAGATTTTCAATAATTTAGATTTTCATACAAAAGGAAAAGAATAATTTAGTTTTTGAAATAGTATTCGGGAAATATTAACATTGCATTAAACAGTATTGTTTAAAAAAAAAATATTTTGACCTATAATATTATATTTCAAATTTAAAAATATATTACACCATGAAATAAATTAGGAGTTAGTATAAATATTATAAATATTTAAAAAATATTATTAATAAATGTATATTTCATGCATGTACATTTAAAATGATTTTTTTTTACCCTGGGGGGTGGTGAGTGGATTGGGGGAGGAGTTGTTAAAAAAAATTAAAATGATTAATTTTTTTGACCCGACGAGGGGTGGGGGTGGGGTAGGATGGGGGTAGGGTGGCAGGGGGTGGTGAGTGGAGTTGGAGAGGAGTTGTTAAAAATAAATTTAAAATGATTTTTTTTTACTCGACTGGGGGTGGTTTGGGGGTGGGGTGGTGATGGGGATGGGGTAGAGTGGTTGATGTGAGGTGGGTTTGGGAAAGATGGAGACGAGGAACCATCGACCTAAAAAAAAATCCCGATAGTTTCGAAGTGGTTTTGTAATTTTTTACTTTAACTATGGAATTGATTTTATGAAATTAGGCTATTAGAATTATAATTCAATTCCAATTCTATCCCTCATTTTAGCATTCAAACAGCAGAATTGAAATTCCATGCTTCAATTTCAATTCCAAAGTATGGACTTGATGTACCCAAACATACCCTAAAAGTTGTACATAATATTAACATTGCATTAAACATTATTGTTTAAAAAAATATATTTTGACCTATAATATTATATTTCAAATTTAAAAATATATTACACCATGAAATAAATTAGGAGTAAGTAAAAATATTATAAATATTTAAAAAAAATATTATTAATAAATGTATATTTCATGCATGTATATGTAAAATAATGGAGTTGTGAGATCGATCTACCAAGTAATTAGCAAAGTGAGTGATTGTATTTACTGAATTTCAACGGACAACCAATCTAAATGCGTAAAATCTAAGGAGAAATGCGTTTCTCCTTACTGTATGGAGAAACGGGTTTTTTAATATCCAGAAATCTTCAAAATGAATATCCAGAAATCTTCAAAATGTTTCTGGAGAAACGGGTATCCAAGACCTTTTGAAAGGATATCCAGAAATTTTGTATTGGCCATGACCTTGGCCCATGGCCTTGGCTTGGGCAATTCTAAATTTCTGGTTATTCATTTTGAAAGTTTCTGGATATCCAGAACCTTTTGAAAGGATATTCAGAAATTTTTGTATTAGATATCCAGAACCTTTTGAAAGGCTTCTGGATATTAATATTAAATGTTCTGGATATCCAGAACTCTTTGAAAGTGATATCCAGAATCTATTTAAGTTGATATCCAGAAAGTTGGTATGTGTTGGTCCCATTCTAACATAACTTCTGGATATCATGATCAAAGGGTTCTGGATATCCAGAATCTTTGAGACTGATATCCAAAACCTTTGGAAAAATACGTTTCTCCATAACTTATGGAGAAATGCGTTTCTCCGGAGACCTACTCATCTAAATAAAAGTGCGGATACTTCAATATTTAATTAACTCAATTCGACTTCTTTTTTTCTTTTGAAATATACTCACTTTGTACTAAAAAATTCAAATTACATATTGATGCTGCAGGAAACGTGCTTATCAATCTCCATTCACGTGGCTGGATTAATCACTTGGCTCCTTGACCTGAAACACGAAACCCACGACTAATCGGAATGGTCTCCGGCGAAGACCCTCGGGCGTGAGAGTAAGTATGGTGTATGAGAGCTCAATATTATAAAGAACAATATGTATTCAATATAACAAAGAGCAATTACCTTGGAACGGTTGACGTTGCCTTGTATTTATAGTTGTTGATGAGAGTTGTATTTGTGGTAGGATTGTATGAAATCCCTTAATTAGTGGAACAGATTCGTGATTGAGATCTTATCCATATATAACTCCTGATTTGTAGGGAGTCTCGTCACGCTAAGAATTGTAGGTACGTCAGGACTCTGTAGGTCAACGCAAAGATGTAGGTCGAGGTCGACTATTGGGCATAGGTCGACCTGACTGATGGGCAGGGCTGGATCGTACCCGAATAACATATGGATCGTAGAGTCAGACCAAGCTAGGTCGGGACCTCGTAGATCGGACAATGAGCTTAAGTCGACTGATCATGACGATGGGCCTTGAGCCTAGTAATAATTGGGCCTAGCCCACTGAGAATGTGGTGGCAATAATATGTTGAGGATTGGGTTTTACTCGCTAGGCCCAGCTCGACACTTTTAGTTTGTTCAGTGGCCCCCAACTTTCTGAGTTGACTTTGTCGACCAGGAAGTTAAGAGAAATTTTGATTAAGCTTGAACTGACCCGCAAGTCGACATTTGAGTTGTTGTTTACCCGACTAATAGTGACGTGGCTCAATCCTGGGCGTTGACTGTTGAACGGTAGGATCATTGGAAGCGCCGTATTTTGCAATCATTACTGTTTTGACATTTGAAAACTGCCAAGACACATTTAATTAGGAAATTAAACGTGTGAATTTTCTTTTTTCCTTTTCATTTACGAAAAATACAAATACCCAAATCCCTCTCCTTTTCGAACTTTTACTCTCTTCAAGCTCTGGTATATCTCCGGCGACAGCAACGAGACAACAACTGAGTTAATTCGAGCTTTCGTCTTCTACAATAGCCCCTCCTCATTCAAACTGATTAAGGTATTCCTCTCACCCTTTAGCATTAGAGCTGTATTTCTACGTTTTCTTTGATTTCGCCATGGCTAGAACCTTTAGCTGTGAGCCCGGAGTCTGGTATGGGTATTGCACTATTAATCACCGAGTTTACAAGCATATAAATGGAGTATGGAGAGAGATGCCCTTGAATGAGTGTGCTTCCATCTTGATAAGGTGGGGACTGACTTTCAGTGAAATAGGATTGCCCATAGGAGAGAACTTGGGGGATTTAGGAATTGACGACCCCAATGTAGTGTCTTTTCATCTTTTCCATGAGTTACTCGATCATATATCACTGTTCTATGTCAAAGATCCCAACAAGCCTTCCTTCCTTAAGAATAGAAAGGGTTTTCCAGGGAAATCTAGGTCACCCCTAGGTAGGTCGTCTGAATATAAGCATAGGTCTGATTCCCCTGCTTTCTCTTCTTCTTGTACAGATATGGCGACTCAAGGGGGAGCTACAGCTTCGACCTCTTCCACCCCTCGAATAGTGGATGCCTTCGAGTCCTCCATTGTACCCGGGAGGAATGAAAGGGGATATGTGCCTCCTAGGCCGCGTAGAGGGAAGCAGAACTTTCCGTCTCGGATAGACATGGTGTACAACTTTTTTGAGGTGGACAAGAAGGAGTTTGACATCACCCTTTATGGCAAGAAAGACTTCCTGTCTCAGTTCGGTGATACCTACAAGGAAGATCCTACTAGGGTGGCCTTCTTCTATGGCCAATTTGAAGCTGGCCTGAGGTTGCCATTGGATCCATTTATAAATGAGTTTTTGGAATGTATGGACGCCCTACCCCACTAACTAAGAGCCAATACGTGTAAAGTCCTGGTATGCTTTGTTATGGTCTGCAGGTTCTTAGGGTATGAACCTTGTATGCGAGTGTTTAGAGAATTCTTTAGTGTCAAGACTGATAAGGTTGACTCAGGGATTAGCACCCCCTCCAAGCTAAATTCCCCAAGTTATTTATCAACCTTCCTAGTAAGGTGAGTGGTTGGAACTCTCATGTGGTAGTGGTAGAAAGTAGAAGAGGATGGGAGTTTCCCCTGCCCAGCGTTGACACCAAGGTTGTGAATGAGGAGGATTATTGGGAGCCGTACTGGCATGTTGAGCTGTATAAGAAATTGGTTGAGCTTGCTGGTAAGGGACCCATTAGTTGGGAAGCTCTGGGAACCACAAAAAACAACTACATCCGAGCTGGGATGATGATTAGTGATAGGGATGTGGTGCCTCTGGTTCCCTTTGTTAGATGCCTTAGGTACCCTGATTGGGTCACCCATGAGGGGGCTCGATTTAGATTTGAGAGGGAATGTCATTACTGCAAGAAGACGCCCAATTACTGTAAAGACCAGGGAGAGCACTTTGGGGGTAAGAGTTTTACCCTCCTTTGTATCTTAACTTGTCCATTAATTGCTCGTATGTAGAACTGTTAGCTCGTACATAGAACTTTTCTTGACTTGTATATACTTTAGCTCGTAGATAATTTACTCATATGTAGAACCCTTAGCTCGTACATGTCTTGCTCGTACATAGAACTGTTAGCTCGTATGTAGAACTTTCAATTGTCGATCTAACCCTTTGTTATCTTGATTTTGTGCAGTTTTTGACTCCTGAACAAGAGGCTAACATGGGCCGAGCTATTGATATACGAAAAAGCAAGAAGAGTTGCGGGGCTGCCAATGCTCGAGAACACCGGGAGAGAGAGGGCTCTGAGCGCCAAGAGCTCTTGAAGTTAACTGATAAGGAGACTGACAAGTTTATCCCAGTGGAAGATGAGCTCGAGCAATTGGAGGAGGATCAAGCTGGAGATGATACCCAAGAGGCCCAGGAGGTCGATACTGCTGAGATCGATGGGTCTGAGCAATCTTTGGAGCCGGTGAGGGAGGTCGTCCAAACCAGGTCCCAGGCTCAAACTAAAGCCAAGTCCAAGGCTAAGTCTAAAGCCAGGTCGCCCATCATAGATGTGGATGTGAGGAACCCGACCCGGACCTACACGTGTCCCGAGCTGGAGCGTCCTCAAACTAACCCAAAATTCCTAAAACTTTTAAAACTTTGATTTAACTTTCAAACATAAACATCATTAACATAACCATTTCAAAATAACTCCACTCCTCTCCACTTTGGAGGAGGAGTTGACCAATTTTGAAACATTCATCTGTTTAGTTACAAAAGATATCGGTTCTAACGTAGAAATTAAAGTTTATAATTACAAACTCCATAAAGGAATTATATCAAAATACATTTTCTACGCCAACCTATACGTACCCCGACAATACCCAAAAGATCACTTCCAAACTCCTTTCCGCCCTTCCTTGGGTGGTCCTTTGTCTCGGGATCTAAAAAAATTAAAGGGAGAGGGGTGAGAATAAATCTCAGCAAGCTATTATGAATGCAGCAATATGCCAAATAAGATGCAACACATAACAAGTTGCATATAACACATTGGAAAAGCTGTAAACACCTTTCATTACCTTGGTTTACCTTTTCCCGTCTGAACAATAGTCGTACAACATTGGGTATAATACTCCAATCTTAGGTGAGCTGCTTAAGCAATACTCACATCTTATAAGACCCATTTCTCAGGGAACCATATAAGATAGTAGCAACTTTGTAAGGCTTTTGGCTCAATACAGATGCTATAACCCCGACCTGTGGCCACAGGAGGGGACGGTCATAGATATAATATAATCCGATCACATTAGGTCACACTTCCATAATTGATCGTATTATGTTATACCCCCAACATCAGCTGATTAACAAATTATCAAGCACATAATAGTTACTTGAATATAATCCACAAAGGGGATAAACAACATAGCCACATGGTAATATATACTCATGTTCCATCAATATCATAGTAAAACATTTATGTAATACACTAAGCATAATACAATCCATGAATATGTACTCAAATAAGGTAACAAAGTATCAATAATTATCCCTACTGAGACAATATTCAATAATACATGGTCTTTAGGAAGATCCAAGCTACATTACCAAGTTGGAGTCACACTTGTCCAATTACCAAACTAGGCTACCTTGCAATTTCCAAACAATATTTAAAGTACTTCCCCAATTCCATTTTGATCACTTAAGATGTCATTGTGTAGCCAAAGTATTCTACTTTAATCTAGGTTAAAGAGATTTCATTTTGGTTCCAGTTTGATTAGGTTTAAACAGCTCTAAAGTTGGTGCAACATACCCAGGCCAGGGTACGACTCGTGCCCCAGGGCACGACTCGTGCCCATTTGACCTTCCTCTGAATCTGTCGTCCCCAACAAGGCACGACTTCCCTTTACCCTGGTCACGACTCGTGACTTCCACATGGCACGACTCGTGCCTGAGGGCACGACTCATGCCAATTTGCCTTAAGTTACTCAGAACGACTTGGCCTCCTAGGCACGACTCGTGGTCACGAATTGGCCATGGGCACGACTCGTGCCCCAGGGCACGACTCGTGCCACGGCCCAGAAACTGGTAGCAGCAGCAGTTTAGTTTAGGGATTCCCAAAACCAAATTTTATACTAAGACCCTTCTAATTGGTGAACCTAAAAGGAATTTATAACTTTGTTAACTTCATTCTAACTCATTTAACTCAAAGGCATCATGTCCTCAACCTAGATCATTTCCACTTGGTTTTCCACCCAATTTACTACCATTTTCCAAGATTTCCATTTAATCCAACACAACCCATTTACTTCCACTCTTTACCACTTCCATGAACCACAACATTTTCTATAACACTAACAAATTCCTCAAATCCAAGAAGGTTTCCCCAAAGCATCAAATAGCCATTAGAACATTCATGACAACATTTAATATTCATGAACATTTAAAGAAGGGAAGGGTCATAATAACTCACCTTAGCAAATACAAGATGGAATGAGGATTTTCTTGGCTTGATCAACTCCCCTAGATGCACCAATCACAAAAGTACACTTGGATTGAAAAATGGAGAAGGAATGAACTTGGTAGGAGCTTGAGAAGAGGTGGTTTCACAATGGGGTTTCCATGGAAAGTGTAAGAGAGAAGTGAAAGAGGATGATGGAGGAGGGTAGAGGGAGTATGGGAAGAGTAAGGGAAAAGTATGAGGGTATGGGTCATCTTTGACTTAAGAGGGAAAAGGAGAGGGAATTAGGGGAATGCCCCCCCCCCCCACTCCAAGCTTTCATAAAAAAAACTCTTTCAATCATTTTAAAATAACCCTCCCAACCCATAACATTTTATTTGTCCATTTTATTACCACTCCAACCTATTACTTTATTTATTTCCAATTATTTTGATTTAATCAAATACTTTAACTTACTTTCATTTTATCCCTAGGCTTTTGAATTATCTCCTAACCATTTCAACTTAACATAAATATTAAAGGCATAAAATAAGCACATAAAGTTAACATTAATATTAAAAGCATATAATATGATAATAAAATTAGTGCCTAGGGTTAGGGTCGTTACAGTGGATGAGGAGGAAGAATGACGATGTCCCCCTCAACAATAAAAGCAGGAAGAAGAAATCCAAATCCAACCCGTCATCTGAACAGGTGGATGCAACTGTTGGTGGCCCTTTATCTCCTTCTCTCCAGGTCTCGTATTCCGAGCTAGTTCAATCTCGAGTAGATAAGTTGAGCGACGTTACACCTCTTACCGGTGTGAACTGTTTGGCTAGAGAGTACCCCGAGCTGGAGTACAGTCAAGTGGTTGTGAGGAGAGCAGCTGACCAAGACTTGGTCAAGAAGTTCACCGATAGAGCTTTGACTCCTGAAGCCTGCCGTGCTAGATCCGAGTTGGATCACTCCGAGGTAATACTTGTGATCTTTTTATATCACTGTTTTTCTTTTCTTTCGCTTATCTAAGACCTTCGACCCAATTTTGGTCGATCTAATCCCGTCTTTACTCGGCGTTGCAGCCCCTTGCTATGATAGAGTTATCCACGAGCTACTGGAAGGCCGCTGAAGAGCAAGAATATCTGGCCAAGTCCATGCTAGCTCGTAAAAATGACGAGTTAAAGAAGCTGGAGGAGGACCATGACAAACTGAAGGATGAACACTCTGATCTGGACTCAGCGTACGAGGCCATGAAGCTTGTGAAGGATACTGCTTTGAAGGGTAAGGAGGATGCTTGGGGCGAACTTGGGAAGGTACAGGAGGATTTAGCTGCCCTCAAGGAAGACAAGGCGAAGGTCGACCAAGACCTGGAAGTGGCGACCCACACCATGGAGGATAAAACTCTAATGCTGACCAAACAGATAGATGACCTGAAAGATGCTCGTCAAGAGTGGGAGGCCGAGCTAACTGTTGTTGTCAATGCTGCCAAAGAGGCTGCTGGCAAGGAGGCAGTGGCGGCCTATAAGGAGAGTGACGAGCTCCATGACTATGTCACTGAGAAGGCCAGAGCATTTTTTGACGTGGGTCAGAGCCATATGGCTCGACGTATTGTAGTGGATCATGCCTTTGATATTTCACTCGAACAATTGGCAAAGTGGGCCTCTGAGGATCCCTACAATATGTCAGCTTGACAAGGTCATCATCTGGTGCCTTACACTGAGAACGACTTGGCTACCATTGCCCAAGACGATGAAGAGATGGCAGCTGAGTCTTGGGTTCCTCCTACCGTCAATAATGTCAACTTCAACACTCTCTTGGATGAGCTAGAAGAACCTGATGAGTTTGTTCTGGATGGTAATTCTCCTAAGCCCGTCTTCTCTAAATCAGGTAAACCTATAGGCCCCCAGCAGCAAGAAGAGCATGCAGGAGATCAAGCTACCATAAGCAGCCAGGTTGAAGCTGATCCATCTACTTGAATTTTTTTTTGAATGGTTGTGTAATGATCAAGTCTCAAACAATATTTATTTATTTTTTTGCTTTGTAAATGATTATGCCTTGGCCCAGTTTTTGGGAGGCATCTTAACTTATAACCTTTTTGTTAGCTCTTGTCCTGGCCCGTTTTGGGGGACTGAGCCTTTATTTAATCGTAGCTGACTTTTATACTTTGAACTCTATGGTTTCGATTTTAGCATGAATGTATGTCGAGCTAGATTTACTAGGACAAATAAGTCGCTATAAGCTTTCGATCAGACTGGTTTTTTAATAACACAATCGACCTTAGACTTGTATAGTTTTTGAAAATGAGACTGACTAAGAGTCGAGTCTGTTTAGGGGGACGAAGCTGACCAAGGGTCGAGCTTGTCGGAATGAGGTCGACTTAGATGTCGGACCTATTTAAAGGAATGAAGCTGACTAAGAGTCGAGCTTGTTATAACGAGATCGACTTAGATGTCGGATCTGTTTAAAGGAACGAAGCTGACTAAGAGTCGAGCTTGTTAGAACAAGATCGACTTAGATGTCGAATCTGTTTAAAGGAACAAAGCTGACTAAGAGTCAAGCTTGTTAGAACGAGATCGACTTAGATGTCAGATCTGTTTAAAGGAACGAAGCTGACTAAGAGTCGAGCTTGTTAGAACGAGATTGACTTAGATATCGGATCTGTTTAAAGAAACGAAGCTGACTAAGATTCGAGCTTGTAAGGATCGATGTAAAAATGTAACACAATGTTGAATAGAACTGCAACTTTTATTGGCGTAGAAATATGCTTACATCGAAAATGGAGAGCTAGAACTATAACAACTTCAAACTGAAAACTGAACTAACTCTAAAGCTGAAAAGCTGAACTAGAAATAATATTTGATAAGGTGAGTAGCATGCCACGGGTGCTTTAATTCTTCACCACCTGGGTGGGCGATCATGTAAGTTCCTTCCTTGATAATTCGAGTAACAACGTAGGGACCTTCCCAGTTGGGGGATAGCTTGTTTTGCTGAGTTCTCCTTCCTGTCGCCTCGATTTTCCTTAGCACGTGGTCGCCTACTTGGAAGGATCTTGTCTTCACCTTCTTGTCATGATAATTCTTGGTCCTTTGTTTGTAGTTGACCATTCGCAGATAAGTCGTATCTCGCTTCTCGTCGATCAGATCCAAGTCGATCAATCTATTGGTATCGTTCTCTTCTTGGTCGAAGAAGACTACTCTGGTAGTAGTGAAATTACCCGGGATCCGGCTCGCGCGCGGGGCCCCCGTGCATCTCGCATTCGTCGCTTTTCGGGAAGTTTGCCCAGATCCGAGAGGCAGCGCGTTCGCGCCCCGACATCTGGCTTATTCCGCTTTAGCGTTAGTTGGGAGGTGTCTCGCTGTGTTTTGCTTTGTAGAGTCGCCACACCGTTTTTATTGTTAAGCCCAAAACATTGAAAAAGGGCATCAGTTTAAAAATAATAATAAACTGTTTTTGTGTGATGAGATTTTGAGTTCGGAGGTCAGATGACTCCTCGGGAAGAGAATATTAGAATCTTAGAGCTCACCCGAGTCTCCTCGTAAAAACGAGTCTTTCGGAGACCCCTAATATTCTTTAACTGTTGTGTGTGTGTGTGTGTGCTTTTAAAAATGCATGTTGTATCGGATGTCTACATTGTAACTATGTATTGAAATGTATTGAAATAGTAATGGAAGAAAGCCTTACCAATGTTGGTTCGTGTCTGTCTTCCGCTGGGGAATAGTGTTTGAGGATGGAATGATGTTAGGCACGGGCAAGGATTGTTTCGGGAGGGGCCGGTTGTCTGCGAACAGAATTTCGGCGTGAGTTGAGATTGCAGGCTGCGTTAGGGCAGAGGTTCGGCATGCGTGGAAATCGCAGGGATTACTCGGGCAGAGTTTCGGCGTGCGTTGGGATGGCAGGAGTCACATGGGCAGAGTTTCGGCGTGCGTTCAAGCTACCGGTTTGACTCGGAAAGAGCCGGGACACCTTGGAAAGACCAGGCAAGGCCTCGGAGTACCACGAGGGGCCTCAGAGTACCTCGAGAGTGCCTCGTGGCAGTACGGGAGCATCGCGGGAGCGTCGCGAGAGCGCTCGGGGAGGCTTCGGAGCACCACGAGGGGGCTCGGAAGGCCTCGAAAGGATCCGAAAGGGGCCGGGATTGCCTCGAGAGGACTTAGAGGGATGCCAGAAGGCTAGGGGAAGAAGAGAGAAGAGGGAAATGTCTCTGAAAATGGGAGGGGGAGCCCTCTATTTATAGTGCCAGAAAAATGCAAAGAGGTCCGTACGGACCTCCTAGGTTATCCAGAATTTTAGTTTTCCTTGATTTGAGGGAATATGTGATAATTGTGAATATTCTGGAATGATGGTGTCCCCTGTGCAAAGAGGTCCGTACGGACCATCTTGGCATGCAAAGAGGTCCGTACGGACCAACCATGCATGGGGGGGTAATGATTTCTCCGGGATTTGAGGGAATATGGTGGACTTTAAGGGGATTCGGTAATTATTGCAACAAAGAGGTCCGTACGGACCTTATTTGCTTCTCCAATTTCTGAAAATTCCCAAAAGGTCCTTTTCGTCCCTTTTATCCTGCAAAGGCTCCTCCGCTTGGTTTGGTTGAGGGTTTTTGAGGGTTTTGAGTGTCATAGGTCTTCGAGATTGTGTTTGTGAGTCTCGCGGTGTTTCCTATATGCTCGGAAAAGGGTGATCCAGATTGGGGTACTTACGTAAGCCCCTCAATAGCGTCACTTACGGAGGAAGTGGGGTCGTTGATAAGATAAGGGTCCTAATGCTGGATCGCGTCTTTGGGAGAGGAAGTGGCCAGGTGGAGGTCGGGGTGAGGACATGGCGGTGTCTGTTGTGTGACCGTTTAGGTCGGTGGCCGGACCACTGTGATAGGATTCCTACGTATCCACTGGCGGGAATCAAGCCTAATCGTAGTTCGGGTGTGGGGTGAGTGTTTGTGGTGCACGAGGATGGAGAGGGTCCTCTGAGTGAAACTTTGTGTATGGACGTGGTGGTGTCTGTGGGTGACCGCATGGAGTCGATGGTGAGGACGTTGCGGCGTCTGGGTGACCGTATAGGTCGATGGCGGGACCACTGTGATAGGATTCCTACGTATCCTGGCGGGAATCAAGCCCGATCGTAGTTCGAGATGGCGTGAATTTGTGAGTGTATGTGGGCGTGATGGTGCCACTGAAGTATCGTGTGGCCGCGAGGTCGGTGGTAAGGACGGGGTGGTGTCCTAAGATGTGGTGACCGCCGAGGTCAATTGTGAGGACGTGGTGGTGTCCCGGGATGGAAAATTTACGATTTTCCTAATCGGGTGGTTTAAGGCCTTAGGGCCGAAGATAGTGATTTGGGAGGTTTATACGGTCTTTCGGACCGAGTGATTTAAAGCCTTAGGGTGGAGGTAGTGATGGGGGAGGTTTATACGGTCTTAGGACCGAGTGGTTTAAAGCCTTAGGTGGAGATAGTAATATGGGAGGTTTATACGGTCTTAGGACCGAGTAGTTTAAACCCTTTTGGAGTAGTGTGAGGACTTGAATCATCTTGGTTTGCGGTTGCCATGCGTGAGGACTTGAATCGTCTTACGGCTGCGGTTTGCCATGCGTGAGGACTTGAATCGTCTTCGGCTGCGGTTTGCCATGCGTGAGGACTTGAATCGTCTTACGGTTGCGGTTGCCATGCGTGAGGACTTGAATCGTCTTACGTTGCGGTTGTGTCATGTATGAAGACTTGAGTCGTCTTACGAATGTGGTTGTGCCATGTATGAAGACTTGAGTCATCTTATTTGTGGGTTTTGGTTCGGGAGTATGAACCTAGTGTTTGAGACTTAGTTCGGAGTATGAACTTAAGTTGAGGCTTGGTTCGGAGTATATGACACTCGGCATTTGAGACTTAGTTCGGGAGTATGAACTTAAGTTGGAGCTTGGTTCGGGAGTATGAACTTTGGCATTTGAGACTTAGTTCGGGAGTATGAACTTAAGTTGGAGCTTGGTTCGAGGAGTATGAACACGGCGAGGCCTTTTGTGAGGCGTGGTTGCCTTGTGCTTGATTTCGAGAGGCGTGATTGCCTTGTGCTTTGTCCATTGGGGAGAAGGTTGGATCTACGATGGCCGCCGGTGTTCATGGTTGGGGATCATCGTGGCCTTGTAGGGGCCTTTGGCGAGAGGGTGACGTCGGGCTTACTTTGATGGCCGGTGCTTGCGTTGTCGATGAGCGTTTTGGAGCGTTTTGTGCCTTGAGATTTGTCTTGGGAGGTGTTGGCTCCTTCTTGCGCTTGTTTTGCCGTTAGTGGGCGAAGTCCGGCTTACATTGACGGCCGTCTTTGAGGATGTGTAGTCTTGTATGACTTCCCTTTTGACTTCTTTGGGGAAGGAGCTCGAGGCTTACTTTGATGGCCGGTGCTTGCGTTGCGGCCGTTGAGCGGGCAAAGTCAGGGCTTACATTGACAGGTTCTTGAATTGCCGTTGAGTGGGCGAAGTCCAGGGCTTACATTGACGGCTAGGTGGTTGAATTGCCGTTGAGTGGGTGAAGTCAGGGCTTACATTGGACGGCCGGTGGTTGAATTGTCGTTGAGTAGGCGAAGTAGGAGCTTACATTGACGGCCAGGTTCTTGAATTGTCGTTGAGTAGGCGAAGTCCGGGGATTACATTGACGGTGCGGTTGAGGATTGCCGGATTGAGTGGGCGAAGTCAGGGCTTACATTGACGGTCGGTTCTTGAATTACCGTTGAGTAGGCGAAGTCCGGGCTTTGACTTGGTTGAGTGGCCGAGTTGCCGTTGAGTGGGCGAAGTGCGGGCTTACATTGACGGTCGGTTCTTGAATTGCCGTTGAGTAGGCGAAGTCACGGGCTTACGTGGTGGCCGAGTTGGTTAATCGCTTGAGCGTGAAGTCAGGAGCTTGTGTGGTAGTGGTTGAATTGCCGTTGAGTAGGCGAAGTCCCAGGAGCTTACATTGGCGCCAGGTGGTTGAATTGCCGTTGTGAGTGGCGAAGTCCAGAGCTTACGTTGGCGGGGGTGGTTGAATTCTTTGTTGAGTGGGCGAAGTCCGGGCTTACGTGACGGCGGTGGTTGCAATTGCCGTTGAGTGGGCAAAGTCAGGAGCTTACATTGACTTGGCCAGGTGGTTGAATTGCCGTTGAGTGGGCGAAGTCCAGGGCTTACATTGACGGCGGTGGTTGAATTGCCGTTGAGTGGGCGATGATTTCGAGGGCTCCCAGTGATGGTGCGAAGATGCTTGCGGGGCTGACTTGCGACGCGTCATGTATTTGGGTGAGCGGGTCTTACGCGGCATGGCCGGGTATGCTTCCAGCAGCTCAGGGACCCTCCTTTTGGGATGTTGGATTCAGGGATATGGATGTGTTGGATTTTGAGAGGTATCTTGGCGGCGTGGGTGCCGAGGAGTTTGTTTTGTATCGAGAGGAGTATGGGGCCTTTGTGAGGAGGAAGTTGAGGACGCCGCGAGGGTGTTGGCGAGGAGAGGAGGCTGGTCGCGGGGTCCCCCAGAGGTTCCGGTGCACAGGGGACTTTACGTATGTTCGTGGGGATTCCTCGAGGAGGAGGGTGTCTGCAGCACCCGTCCACTGAAGCGAGCTCTGTCTTGCCTACCGCGTGGATCACGATAGAGCCGGTGAGTGTGCTTACTCTTTTCCATCTTGGCATATTTTACGTATTTTTCTCTTTTTGTTGTTGAGTATGGCTTGTATTCTTGGCGAGCGTTTCTTTGGCTTGCTTGTGCGGAGTCCAGGGGGAGGGCTTTTGATATCTTGCCGACCCGCCATTACGTGGCGATGCGGTCTTTTGCGAAGAAGATGGCGTCGAAGATGTCTTGCCGGGTCTTCGCGACGCGTGTGCAGGCGTACACCGATGCCTTCGAGGCATTGTAGATGTTCCTCCACCGAGAGCCGAGCCGGAGCCAGCGGGGGAGGGACCTTCGCGGGGCGGCATAGCATGGATGTCGGGACGTCTTTAGGAGCTCCGAGGCCGCAGAACCTTTACCAGTTCTTTCCTCGGCGGGATGCGGGGTGAGGGTTCGTCGAGCCTTCTTTCTTCGATCCTTTCGTCGGATTTGATCCTTCGATTACTTTGAGTACCGGCCTGGAGGAGGGCTCGGTACTACGATGAAGGATATGGATCGGCGAGTTCACCGGGAGGCCAGACTTCTCGCTTGATGACCTTGGTGAGGAGGATGATGCTGAAGAGTCGGATTAGGGTTCATTTGCTTTCCCTCTTTCCATATCTTCTTTTCTTTTTTTTTTTTAGCAACAGACATTAGATGTACCTGTAATAAAACACTCGTATTTGCATAGGCAAACGCATTTTATTTTAAGATGTAATGTCATTTTGTGATTCCCGGAATTGTCCTAGAAATTGTTGCTATTATTTTTTATTTTGTGCATGCCACGTGAGTGAGAGTGCGTTTGTGGGTAGTGTATGTTTGCCGGAAATGGCTTTGGCCAGTGTTTGGGCGATTTGGAGCAAAATGCTGGCAGAACAGTGGATTGTTGTCTTGTTCTTTGAAAGTGGGCCAAGATGCAATAAGGTCCATGAGGAACAGACCTAGGTTGCAAAGAGGTCCGTACGGACCAACCTTGCTTTTGGGAAGGAAATAAATGCTTTCCGTGTCCGGTCTTTCCCCATTTCCCCATTTGCGGCCATTTTCGAGCTTTCTTCCCCATTTTCTCTAGGAACCTCCATTTTTGCCATGGATTCTTCGTACGTTCCTAGAATTTTGCCGAGGCTTTCGCGGGAGAGGCAATCACACTTCCTTGAGCGGTTGAAAACGTGGATGCGGCGCCGTATGAGGCATCGTAGACGGGTTTTCGAGGTAAGGTTTCGTCTTTGCTCGATTTGGTCTTTTAAGGAGTTGGTTCCCGATTGGGATTTGTTGCGGGCTGCCGCGAAGTTACAGGATGTTAGGAGGCATGTGTATTGCTTCTCCTACAATGAAATGGTGCCCACCTTCGAGGATTTTCGGGCTTTGATTGGAGGACCGGAGGTGGAGGCCATCTCGCTTCCTTTGATTGGTGGTCTTCTTTGTGAGCGTGAAGCTTGCGAGGCTTTCTTCGTACTTCGTTGGAAGAAGTGCGGGGCATGATCCTTGATTCGGGTCATATTGACATTTACGAGCTGTAGGAGCGGTTTATGGTTGATGATGAGAGTGATGTCTCTTGGGACGCATTTGCCTTGTGCGTGATGGCGACGCTTTTCTGGTCGGCTCCACTTGGCATTTGCGATGGTGCTTTGCTAGATGTGGTTGGGCACTATAAATTTGGAGAGGATATTGTCCCGTTGGTCTTGGGGAGACTCTTGTAGTATTAATGAAGTCCGGCGACCGGGGATCGGTTCATGAGAGGGAAGCCCCGCCTTGCTCACCTTGTGGCTACGAGAGAGACTTCGAGGCCATGCCCGAGGCTCAGGCGTCGTTTAGCCCGTGGTCATTTGCTCAGGCGACCTCTTGTGTTGGATATGGATCGATCCGCACAGGAGAGATGGATGGCACGGCTTGAGTACGCATCGTCGAATCCGTTGGTGGGTTCCCATTTGGGGATTGAGACTAGGAGGGTCTTTCGGGAAGGGTCCTATGTCGTCGAGTTCTAGGTTTGTCTTGGTCCTCCTTCTATATTCCGTCGCTTGTTTCCGGCGGTTTGGGATGAAGCGGGAGCCTTTATTGGGTTTGAGATGACCTTGCTACTACGGAGATAGCTCCTCTTTGTATGGTAGCTCAGGTGCTTTCTTGTATTTTACGAGGTATGGAAGTATTCCGCTTTCCCTCTGTGGTGCTCCTTAGACGTCGGGAGAGTGTCGTATTGACGACTCGATGCACGGCTGGTATGAGCGGCGTGTTGGGCGATCCCAGTGGCTTTGGAGAGCGAGGCGTGTAGCGATTTTGGGACCGGTTGCCGTAGTAGCTATTGCACTTAGGAGTGCGAAGCACAGTCGACCCTCGGGATGTTACGGGAGACACTTTATTTGACTACGAGACCGAGTTGGCCGGCCGACGGGAGAGGTCCTCTTTACTGGACTCGCGGGGAGGAGATCCGAGGCCGAAGCACGGGCGAATGAAGCCACGAGAGCTGCTGGATTGTTTGACTCTACGGGAGGACCCACGATCTCGGAGCGAGAGACCTTGAGAGTTGGTTCGCGTGGAGCGAAAAGAAGACTACGCCGGGGACGAGGAAGAAAGGGAAGAATGGCGAGGGGACAAGCGCGAGATGGCGCGGAATGACCTCCTAGGTATCCATTCATTGCATTGTAAACACATTATTTGTTAAATGTATTAGTTTGTCTTTTAGCATGTTGTGAACTTGAGAGTAGACCGTGCTTGAACTCATCAAGAAATGTTGTAACCGTTAGTGATTTGTGATTTACTTTTAAAGCTTTGTCGAGACGCAAGATCTCTTGTTTGCCTTTGTTTCTTTTGTGCGCCTTGTCGGCGTCCATCTTTGAACTTTTACATTTGCATTTGCGGGTGAAGCGATGCAGGCCATGACGGCAATCCCACTTTGCTTAGGCTTTGTGCTTGGGTGAGAGGTTGAATGATCCACGACAAGTCGTTTTGACGATCATTTCCGTAGCTTCCTTGCCACTTTGTTGGCGTCGGGCTCTTGACCTCAATTTCGCGGCTTACGCTTGAGCCTTTTTTATATATATTTTTTTGTGAGCCCTTGCTCGAGCTCTTTTTTTTTTTTTGAAGCGCGTGAGGCGAAGACAAGCCCTGGCAGAAGTAGACATGAGTCGGTCGTTTGACGTTGAGTGACCTCAGGATGTCCTTTGATGTTGCCGCCGTCGTTTGACTTGGTCAAGGTGACGTTGGGCGTGCTCTTGAAAAGTGCGTAGCTTGATGGAGGTCTTGATTGACATTCAAACTTTTGACTTTTTTGTGTATTTTTAGGCCAGGACCAATTAAGGTTGCCTACGTTCCCCAGGACTAGAGGGCTCAGTGCGTAGTTCGACACTACATGGAGTGCGATAGATGCACGGTTGTTCTTCTTTAGGCGAAGTATCTGCGAAGTTTGCTTCCGTTATTTGGATTCATGAAGGGATTGCCGTCTAGGTGCATCGGCTTCATGGCACCTCAGGAGAAGATCTTTTGAACCACGAAAGGGCCGATCCATGTGGGTTCCCATTTTCCCGATGGGTTGGTTCGAGTGGGAGGCTTTCTTTGAGTACTAGATCGCCTTCCACGATGTCTCGGGACTTGACTTTCTTGTCGAAAGCTCTAGCCGTCCTGCTTTGATAGGCTCGGACGTGTTCCATGGCCTTTAGTCGTCGCTCGTCTAGCGAGCCAATTCGTCATGTCGGCCGGAGCCATTCGACTTCGTTGACGTCATTTTCAGCGGCACTCGGAGTGAGGAATTTCGATTCAATGGGAAGAATTGCTTCCATCCCGTATGTCGGGCGAATGGGGTTTCTCCCGTGGGCTGTTACGGCGATGTGCGGTAGCCCCAAAGTGCAAGGTGCGGCTTCTCGGGCCAATCTCGTCCTCGGGTGGTCATTTTCGGATGATCCGTTCGAGGTTTTGTTTCTTTGCTTCCACGGCGCCGTTTGTTTGTGGCCGGTAGGGAGAAGATTTGTGGCGTGTGATCTTGAATTCGGCCGGCGATGCAGCCGAATTCCCCCCGAAGTGTGAACCGTTGTATGCGATATGACCTCATTTGGGATGCCGTATCGGCGAGATGATGTTTTCCTTGAGGAAATGCGCGACCTTCTTGGAGGTGAGTACCTTGTAGGACTTGGCTTCGACCCGTTTGGTGAAGTAGTCGATGGCTACTAAGATGAACTCGTGGCCAGATTCTTTGCTGGCGGAGCGATTTTCCCGATGACGTCAATTCCCAGTGGCAAATGGCCGGGGTGTAGTCATGCGGTAGAGATCGTGGGGAGGTAGATGATTGAGGTTGGAGAACCGTTGACACTTGTCGCGGCTTCGGACAAAGTGGATGCAATCTGCCTCCATGGAGATCCGGTAGTAGCCCATCCACGAGAATGATTTGCATCGGGGCTGTGGCGTTCATGTGGGGACCGCAAGCCCCATTGTGGACTTCGTTCATGAACTTGTTTGCCTCTTCTGGTTGATGCGGCGTAGGAGTGGTCCATGGTAGCGTTTCTTGTATAGCATGTCCCCAAGGATGACGAAGTGAGAGGCGAGGCGTTTTAGGGCCATGATGCTCTTGGTTTTGACCCCTTACGTGTGTGGGCCTTCCTTGTTCATGAAGGTGGTTTCCCGTTCTTGAGGTATTGGAAGATCTGGTTATACCATGGCTCATTGATGGGCTTAGGTTACGGTTCGATCTCACAACGGTGGCGGGAATTTCCTTTCGTCCGACTTTGAAGGGTTTGATTGCTTTTCCTTCGGGGATTTCCACAAGTGAAGCCAAGGTGGCTAAGGCATGCAAAGCTGTTTCGGTCTCTTGGCAAGTAGTGGAAGGTGACCTCTTCGAATTGTGTGATGAGGTCCTCCATGCGGGCGTGGTATTTTTGCAAGCACAGGTCTATGGTTTTCCACTTGTTGGAAACTTGGTTGATGATCGAGGTGAGTCCCCATAAACTTCGAGTTTCTGGACATTCCTCTCGAGTGCGGCTTGTAGTCGGCGCGCGAGCTTCATATTCGGCGGCATTGTTGGTTACCTCGAAATTGAGCTTTATGGCGATTGGGGTGTGCTCGTCCTTGGGATCGACCAAGAGCATACCGATGCCGTTTCCTTTTTGTTAGGTTGCTCCATCGAAGAACGGTTGCCATCGATTTTCGCCTTCGAGTGCAAAGATTCCTCGTTGGAAATTGTGGTTCGGGGCCTCGAGCCTCGTCGGTTGGGAAATCGGCCGGTTGTTCGGCCATTGCCCGTCCCTTGATTGACTTTTGGTTCACGTACTTGATGTCAAATTCCGCTAGGAAGAAAGACCATTTGGCGAGCCTCATTGACGAGAGATGGTTTGTCGAAGAGGTATTTGGCCAGGTCCATTTTGGACACCAAGTGTACCGTGTGCGGTGCATGTAGTGCCGTAATTTTCCGACAACCCATACCGGAGTGCGCGAGGTTTTCTCGAGGGTGAGTAGTTGAGTTATTTGCCTTGAAACTTTCGGCGACGAAGTAGATGGCGTTCTCGACTCGTGACTCTTTCTTTTCTTGACGGAGCATGGCTCAAGCTGCGGTGTCGGTCACGGTTAGGTATAGCAGCAGTGGCTTCTCCTCGTGGGGAGGACGAGAGAATCGGAGGACTCACAAGGTATGCCTTTATTTCCTCAAAGGCATCTTGGCATTACGAGTTCCATTCGATGTCGGCGTTCTTCTTCATCGGTTTGAAGATTGGCTCGCGCATGGAGGTCAATTGGTTGACGAAGCGGGCGATATCTGCGGGCGGCCCATGAAGCTTTTCACCTCTGTACGAGTTTGCGGTGGTCTCATTTCGATGATGGCCTTGATCTTTTGAGGATCAACCTCGATGCCTCTCTCGGTGACCATGTATCCCAGACCTTGCCTCGGTAACCCCGAATGTGCATTTGGCGGGGTTTAGCCTCATTGAGTGTTTTCGGAGGCGATTGAAGAATTTTCTCGAGTGCGTGAGGTGTTGTCCATCGATCCCTTTGAGTGGATGATCATGTCATCGACGTACACCGATCTCTTTGTGGATCATATCGTGGAAGAGGGCGGTTCTTTGCCGTTGGTAGGTAGCCCAGGCGTTCTTTAGTCCGAACGGCATTGCGTGTAGTGATAGGTTCCCAGGGGTTGTGAAAATTGTCTTTTCTTGATCTTCCTCGGCCATCTTGATTTGATTGTGGCCGGCAAACCCGTCCACGAAGGACTTGACTTGAAATTAGGTTTGTAGTGTCTACCAACATGTCGATGTTGGGTAGTGGAAAAATCGTCCTTGGGACTTGCTTTGTTGAGATCTCGGAAGTCCACGCGGCAACGCACTTTTCCATTGGCCTTGGTGACCGTGACGATATTGGAGAGCCATGTGGGGTACTCGATCACCACGATGAAGCCGACGCGGAGCATCTTCTCGATCTCTTCCTTGACTTGTAAAGACCATTACGGCTTGATTCGGCGTAGCTTTTGCTTGATGGGCTTAGCCTCGGGATTCAAGGGAATCCGGTGTTCTACAATGTTTGGATCTAATCCTGGCATGTCTTGGTAAGACCAAGCGAACACGTCCACGAATTCTTTGGCGGTGCGATCAATGCGTCTTGCTCTGTGCCGGTGAAGAAACTTCCGATTTGCGTCTCTTTTGGCTCTTCGGCGGTTCCCAAATTCACTTTGGTTAAAACCTCCTCGGCGGCTTGGGCCCGGTTTTCTCTCGTTTGACAACATGCTTAAAGATGTGCTTAATGTATTGTTCATTTAATGTATGCGCTTCTTTATCAAGTGAATCGTTATTAGCTTGTTTGTGTGTTAGTTAATTTATCGGTTGTTAAAGATGCAATGAGAGGATACTCGGAAAGATCGAAGCATTCATTAAGAGCATACGGGAATACATTATTGGCAATGAGTTCGTAATCTTCGGCGTGAGGCCATCGGATGACTCGAGAGACTTATATTCAAAGATAATGGACTCGGGATGAGTTTTGAACAACTTTGGACTCTAGGACTCGAGAGGTCGAGACCAAGTTGTTCGATCATGTCCTTTTTCTTTGGCGGTGGAGTCGGAGAAGGTGGCCCGGTTATTGAGTGGCAATGAGCTTGATAGGAGGCGGGGTTTGAAAGGCTTTATGTCACCATTCCCAATCATTGCTATCACGAGTTATCGAAACAAAATCGATCGGAGTCGGCATCTCGATTTCTTCATTGAAGAGCGAGTGGAAGCGGTGGCTCGTTCAAGCATCGTCTGCGGAGTCTTTTGCTTTTACCTTGGGCATTACTAGCTCGAATGCGAGACTCGTCCCGCTTGTTTAAGGCGGGAGTGTTGACGAGAGAGTTTTCGAGTTCTTACGCAAAGAGGGGTTTTCCCGAACCAAAACTTGTTGTGAATAGTGGTGGTCATGGATCCGGTAGAGGCGGTGTATCGAGAAATGCTCTTCGGACGGGATTTGGCTTGAGGCCTGCGAATCTTGCCGGGTTCCTGGAGCTTGTCCATGGTTGTCGGCCGGCTTTGTTTGGCGTTAGTCGGCTCTGTTCCCTTTCTGGATCTTCTTCCAAGTTGCCGGCCTTCTTTGTGAAGTACTTAGTCATGTCGAAGGCATGGGACGAAGATCGGAGATTGCGTGCAAGCCTCTTTTGCTATCTGCGGAGCGTTTCCGTGCGGCTCGCTTGTCCTTCGCAATGTGTTCGGGAGTAGGAGAGTATCCCAAGCCATGGAGGGTATTATGTTCTTTGATATGGATGATTTGTTGGGTACCACTGATGGCGTTTTCCCAAGCCGAGCCGGGATGTAGTTCATGTGCTTCATCATTTTCATCGGGGGAGGGATCTTGTCCCAAATCAAAGGCAAGTCTATGTGGCACACACAGGCTTTTGGGCTTTCAATGGTGAACCTGTTAACATCATGCCATCATCGTCGTGTTTGATCTCTAAGGCCGGGACGCCGTTTGTGTCGGTCCTTTCGGTGACTACGCTATCATAGTAGATGATGGTTAGATCTGTTCCTTGGACGAACTTTACGCACGATGGAGAGTGGATGCCACCCCATTGATGCGGTGTAGCCGGGCGTCCCAAAATGGCGGTGAATGTGATCGGGATGTCGATGACTTGGAAATCCGTTGGGACCATTTGTTTTCCGAACCACGAGGTTGAAGGTGGCTATTCCCAGGCTGGGCGGGACGTTGAGTCGTATGCCTTGATTGCACTGAGTTGAGGGCTTTAGATCGATCGCTTTGATCCACTAGCGAGATCCATCATTTTGGATGGCGGGACATTCATGGATGATCCCCATCTACCAAAACCCGTGGGAGACGGCGCTCGTCCGGTTGAAGCTGTTATGTAGAGAGGCTCATTGTGGTCGGCCCCAAATTTTGGAAGGTCGAGCTACGTGAAAGTGATGATATTCTTTGTAATTAACGTTGCCAATCATACGAGCTGCTTCATCGGGTGTCAAGTGATGGGAACCGTAGTGCAGGCCGGGCTTTCTTCCAACTTGAGCTTGTGCGGGTAAGATGAAGTGAGTAAGGACCGGAGCGAGATGTTAGCTTTGAGTGCGCTTGAGTGTGTTAAGGCAGGATCTTGACCTTTGGGTCCAAGGTTTCGGCTTCTTTGGCGTAGGGCCCCTTTTCGGTTCGTGGCTCGGGTATGGGTGGCCTTTTGTGCTGCCCGTGGAGGATTAGGATTTGGCCGGAACGTGTCGGAAACGTTCACTTACGGCCTTCTTGTTTTGCTTGTCTCTCCTATTTACGTAGTGGGAGGACCACGATTGGCGTAGGGCCGAGGCTGCGCATTTCAATTCGTTCACTTTGTCATAGCTTTTGTGGAGACGTCCACGGTGGCTTTGAGTCTTCCCAAGACGAGGGTTGGTATCTGGACTTTTGGGCCTTCGGTGGCGGTGCGGAGCTCGTCCCGGTGATCATGGAGCGAGACGTTGCCATGGCCTTGTGCGAGCTAGAGCTGGGGAGACTTCTTTGGAGTAGATGACATAGTAGTCAAACTTTCACGAGGGTTCTCCAAGGGTTCCGGCTGTGGGATCACCGGATTCATACCTCTTCTTGATTTTTGTTGAGAAGATGGCTTCTTCTTTCTTCGAGGACGGCCCTCGTTCATTTCATCACGGAATTCCATTTCCGGACAAGCACTTCCTGTCCGAGGCGTCCCACGAGATGTGTGGTTGTTCGGCGGTGGTACAGGGACCTCGGGAGGCTGAATGGGCGAGGCTTTCCCCGGAGGGTCACAGTGGCCTTATGTCATAAGCTGCATGGTTCGTACGAGGGCAACGGGTTGACTTACGGGAGACAATGAGAGGCGTTAGAAGGCTGCGGGGAGCGATCATGACTTTGGAAGCCCCGGGTAGTTGGGTGGCTAATGTCCCGAAGTGGTGCATAGCGCCTTCGATCCCGAGCTTGTTGTTCACCTTGGCGTTTCTCAATAGCCATGAGGACTGCGAACTTCTTCCAATGTTGGGAAATTTCTTGGGGGTAAGGTCCCATTCTCATCGTTGTTATCCGGCGACTTGGCCATGGGGAATTGACGGTGTCTGGTGACGTGTGGGAAGAAAGTTGGACCTTGCGGCTTTGACACGGGAGACGGGTTCACAGGTACTCTCGATCACTCTCTGTTAGGTGGAGGGTGACGGGCAAGGTTTAGACACGGGAATGGCCTCGCGGGATAAAGGGGAAAGCTCACGTGGCATGCGGTTTCCGTTTCTTTTATATTTTTATTTTTTTTTTGTTGTTTTAATTTACTTAAAACATGTTTTCTCGAAGTCCTAGGTAGGTTGGAAAAGATTGCTCTTCTTTTTCGCAACTATGCTAGATCTGGGTCGATGGAGACCATACGTGCGGCTATAAGCCCCTCGTTTTGCACATGTATTTCGACATCCCGGGGTGGACGGCCCGGGCGAGGGTCTATAGGGCAAGCGGTTTCCACCGGCCTAAAGAAAAATCGAACCTAAGGACCGAGCTGTCATGTTCGTTTTGATGCGTTAGCCATGTGAATAGTGAACCAGAGCGCCGGCTGAGTCAAGATCAGTCGAGTTCGGCATGACCTCTCTTTACCTTGCTTGCGCAAGGGATGCGTGACGTTAGGCGTTGGTGGGTCATATTGTCATGGGCGACGTATCAAGGCGTGATGACATGGTGTCATGTGAGCATGGATGTATATCAGGGACGGAACATCGTGCAGGTGTAGCCGGAAATCAAGATCGAGTCAAGATTTTAGCATGACCTTTCATCGCTTTGCTTGCGAGGATCTTGAGTTAGAGCCTTGACTCGAAAAATGGCCGGCATGGTATATGTATCATGTATGACACGGGCCCAGGGTAAAACCAACCGAAGTGCGGACGAGTGTGACTCAAGACTCAAACGTGCGGGGTTGACGCTTGGCTAGGATGGGATGTTTGGAATGATCTCGTGCGCATCAGAGGCCTAGGAAGACCAAACGGTGCAAGCGAGACCACTCCGGGTTAAGGGTTGTAGTGTGCGGTGTATCAGGCGGCGGTGCGCGTAGCGTGCGGTGTAGCAGAGCGCGGTGTGCGTAGTGTGCGGTGTAACCGAGGCGGCGGTGCGAGTAGTGTGCGGTCTCTAAAATTCTTTTACGAGTAAAACGAAGTTTTTGAAGAATTTTAAATGTATGCACGAGATGTATATTGATGCATTTTTTGTATTTTTATTTTTTTTTTGTAAAATAAAAACGAAGCACGTGCACACACACACAACTTGATTAAAGAAAGGGTAAAATGAAAGTTTGACCCTCATCATCGTTTTAAAAATCTTTTGTTTTGTTTAAAAAGATTTTAAAACAAAAAAATTCCCAGGAGTCGCCAGCGAAATTACAGGGATCCGGCTCGCGCGCGTGGGCCCCGTGCATCTCGCATTCGTCGCTTTTCGGGAAGTTTGCCGGGATTCGAGAGGCAGCGCGTTCGCGCCCCGGCATCTGGCTTATTCTGCTTTAGCGTTAGTTGGCAGGTGTCTCGCTGTGTTTTGCTTTGTAGAGTCGCCACGCCGTTTTATTGTTAAGCCCAAAACATTGAAAAAGGGCATCGGTTTAAAAATAATAATAAAGCTGTTTTTGTGTGATGAGATTTTGAGTTCGGAGGTCGAGATGACTCCTCGGGAAGAGAATATTAGAATCTTAGAGCTCACGCAGAGTCGCCTCGTAAACGAGTCTTTCGGATACCCTAATATTCTTTAAGCTGTTGTGTGTGTGTGTGTGTGTGCTTTTAAAAATGCATCTTTGTATCGGATGTTTACATTGTACACTATGTATTGAAATGTATTGAAATAGTAATGGAAGGAAGCCTTACCAATGTTGGTTCGTGTCTGTCTTCCGTTGGGGAATAGTGTTTGAGGATGGAATGATGTTCCGGCACAGACCGGGATTGCTTCGGGAAGGCCGGTTGTCTGCGGACAGAGTTTCGGCGTGAGTTGAGATTGTAGGCTGCGTTCGGGCAGAGGTTCAGCATGCGTTGGGATTGCAGGGATTACTCGGGCAGAGTTTCGGCGTGCGTTGGGATGGCAGGAGTCACTCGGGCAGAGTTTCGGCGTGCGTTCAAGCTACCGGTTTGACTCGGAAAGAGCCGGGACGCCTTGGAAAGACCAGGCAAGGCCTCAGAGTACCACGAGGGGCCTCAGTGTACCTCGAGAGTGCCTCGGGGCAGCGCGGGAGCGTCGCGGGAGCGCTCGGGGAGGCTTCAGAGCACCACGAGGGGGCTCGGAAGGCCTCGGAAGGATCCGAAAGGGGCTGGGATTGCCTCGAGAGGACTTAGAGGGTGCCGAAGGCTAGGGAAGAAGAGAGAAAGAGGGAAATGTGTGAAAATGGGAGGGAGCCCTCATTTATAGTGCCAGAAAAATGCAAAGAGGTCGTACGGACCTCTAGGTTATCCAGAATTTTAGTTTTCCTCGATTTGAGGGAATATGTGATAATTGTGAATATTACGGAATGATGGTGTCCCCTGTGCAAAAAGAGGTCCGTACGGACCATCTTGGCATGCAAAGAGGTCGTACGGACCAACCATGCATGGGGGTAATGATTTCTCGGGATTTGAGGAATATGGTGGACTTTAAGGGGATTCGGTAATTATTGCAACAAAGAGGACCGTACGGACCTTATTTGCTTCTCCAATTTCTGAAAATTCCCAAAGGTCCTTTTGTCCCTTTTATCCCGAGAAAGGCTCCTCCACTTGGTTTGGTTGAGGGTTTTGAGGGTTTTGAGTGCCGTAGGTCTTCGAGTTTGTGTTTGTGAGTCTGCGGTGTTTCCTATGTGCTCGGAAAAGGGTGATCAGTTGGGGTACTTACGAAGCCCTCAATGACGTCACTTACGGAGGAAGTGGGGTCGTTGATAAGATAAGGGTCCTAATCTGGATCGCGTCTTTGGGAGAGGAAGTGGACCGTGGAGGTCGGGGTGAGGACGTGGCGGTGTCTGTTATGTGACCGTTTAGGTCGGGCTGGCCGGAACCCTGTGATAGGATTCCTACGTATCCCTGGCGGGAATCAAGCCTAATCGTAGTTTGGGTGTGGGGTGAGTGTTTGTGGTGCACGAGGATGGAGAGGGTCCTCTGAGTGAAACTTTGTGTATGGACGTGGTGGTGTCCTGTGGGTGACTGCATAGGTCGATGGTGAGGACGTTACTGCGTCCTGGGTGACCGTATAGGTCGATGGCTGGACCCTGTGATAGGATTCCTACGTATCCCTGGCGAGAATCAAGCCTAATCGTAGTTCAGATGGCGTGAATTTGTGAGTGTATGTGGGCGTGATGGTGCCCTGAAGTATCGTGTGACTGCCGAGGTCAGTGGTAAGGATGGGGTGGTGTCCTAAGATGTGGTGACCTCCGAGGTCAATTGTGAGGACGTGGTGGTGTCCTGGGATGGAAACTTTACGATTTTCCTAATCGGGTGGTTTAAGGCCTTCCGGGCCGAAGATAGTGATTTGGGAGGTTTATACGGTCTTCGGACCGAGTGATTTAAAGCCTTCCGGGCTGGGAGGTAGTGATGGGGAGGTTTACTCTGGTCTTAGGACCGAGTGGTTTTAAAAAGCCTTCCGGGTGGAGATAGTAATGTGGGAGGTTTATACGGTCTTAGGGACCGAGAGTAGTTTAAAGCCTTCCTGCCGGAGGTTTTTAAAAGTGATGTGAGGACTTGAATCATCTTCTGGTTGCAGTTTGCCATGCGTGAGGACTTGAATCGTCTTCTGGCTACGGTTTGCCATGCGTGAGGACTTGAATCGTCTTCTGGCTGCGGTTTGCTATGCGTGAGGACTTGAATCGTCTTCTGGTTGCAGTTTGCCATGCTGTGACGATGTGCCACCGCCAAAATTTTTCTTTTCGAAAAAGGGTTTAACTTTGAAATTTTTCGTTTCTTTGAAAAACCAATCGAAAAAAGACCGGAGTCGCCATGCCATTTTTGTTTTAAGGGCCAAAAATTTGAAAAATGCCCGAGATTAAAGATTTGGGTTCGGAGGTCATGTTACACGCCGGGAAGGACGTTAGTGTGCACCCGGAATGCCTCGTAAAACGAGTCTTCCAAGCTAAAAATCATTTGTGTGTGTGTGTGTGTGTTTTGGCCAAAATAAGTTGAAACTCAGAAAAGTAAAAATTGGGAATTCTTTATTAGACTTTGGACAGATCCCATGATTTTTGGTGTGATTTTTGGGTAGAGTTTTGGTACTCAAAAGATTTTTGAAAGTTGAAGAACACTTCTGCCAGAATGAAAAAGGCAGTGGATACTTGATTTTGAAATAGATTTAAAGGCTTCAAAACTTCATAATATGAGAAAACTCAGAGAATGAAAGTTGTTCTAGACACCTAAAATAAGATTTATGTGAAAGAATTTTCCATTTTGAAGAAAATTTGAGGACCCAAAACCTTCTGGAAATCTCAGATATGAGATCTGGACTCCCAGAGACTGGTGATCTGACCTTCAAAAGAAAATTTGAAAAAGGGAGTTTTACTCATGCAAAAAATAAAGTAAAAATATGTCTGGAAATCTCTGGATGTTGGCTACAAAAAGTGTTTTGTAGTCAACAACAAATTCCAAGTTTATCTGTGTCCAAAAATTTAGACCATGGACTGGGGTCTTAGAAAATTGCTACTGGACAGCAACTTCTCAAGAAGGAAAATGTGATTTTAAAGGGGGTTTGGCATCCATGATTGTCCCCATTTCCCTAGGTTTTGATTAGTGATCACTTGAAATTTTAGTGGTGAATCAAATATATCAAACCATCCTTGGGGTACATTAGGACTAAGCACTTCATTTGCTTGGGAAGGGAAATTTTATCCTTTGAAAATGAGATTTGATGTATGAAATTGATTTTTAGGGTTTTGAAAATGTGTTTTCTTTGCAAGAAAGTAAGAATACTTTGAAAATAATGTTGATCCTTGTAGAAGATCATCCATGGAGATGAACTTCCATGGTGATCTTCTTGGATCTAAGACAAGAAGATGAATGAACTACATTTTGTAGCTTGAAAATGCATGCATGGATGAGAGATTTAGGGTAAGAAGAGGGAGGTTATACCTATCTTATTTGTGTTTTGTGTTTGAAGGCTTGAATGTAAGAGTGTTAAGGCTTGAATATGAGAGTGTTTGAGTGAGTGTGATTTTGGTTGAATAGTTGAGAAAAAGGTGACAATTCTATGGAATTCTCACTGTTTTCTCTCTATTTTCGCCAAAGTGCAGTTGAGGAAATGTGTTCTTCTCCCTTATTTTTGAGACTGGAGGGCTCAATTTATAGCCCTCTGAAAAATGCAATGATGTCCGCGCGGATAGGGTCTTCAGCGTGCCTTTGTTCATTAAATCTTTGCTTCAGGCTTTGGACACAAGGAATAATCTTTTGAAAATTCAAATTAAACAGTCGGTTTTGTTCCGGCCATTTCTATTTTTGGTTTTTCTTATTTCTTTTGCTTTTTTTGATTCCTTTCCTTGGTTTATCCTTAAATAACAATGCCCACTTTGCCCTTGCTTTGTTAGAAATGTTAGGAAATGTTAGGAATTGTTAGGAATGTTATAATTTTCGTTAATTTTCTAACGAAAATACTAACAAGCTCAAATTGGAGCACTTACGGTACTCTTGAAGTGATCAAACTTCGAAATCCCATAGCTTGAAGATCAAGTGATCGTAAGCTAACCCCTTAATCTTGGTCTAAATTAACAAACATCTTGATGGTCTTTGATTCCTAATGATCTACGTTTAGGTGTGCACCTAAGAGTTGCGGGTAAAGGCTTTGATAACGTAAAATCAAATAAAGCTCGAGACTTCACCTTTAAAAATAGCACTTGTCTTAGTCGAACACACGATTAGATGCGAGCTTGATAAAGGACACGTGGTGACCTATTAAAGCAGTTGAGACTGTCAGCATGCAACGACAGCTGCGAGCTGATATGTTTGAAGACGATATTGAATTCTTGTCCAAGCAAGATTAGACAGTGAATTTGAAATTCACCTTGTTGAAAATTGGGTATCCTTGTAAGTGCCAATTTGAGCTTGTTAGCAAATTTTCAAGCAAGAAAAGTCAACGAAAGTTTTAACATTCTAACATTCTAACATTTAACATTTCTAACCAAGCAGAATCGAGCCATTGAAGATAAACTCGAAAGAATCTAAAAAGCAAAAATCAGATGCGAACTTGAAAAACATGTCGGCTGTTTTTGAAGCGTGTCAATGAAAACATTTAATCAGCGAATGAACATTACATTGCGAGATGACAATTTCGGAAGGCTATAATGAGCCTCGATCTCAAATAAGGAAGAACACAATTTTTGGCACACTGGCGAAAATAGAGAAGCGGTGAGAATTCCATAGATTGTCACCTTTTCTCAACTATTCAACCAAAAACGCTCAAACACTCAGGTACACTCTCATTCAAGCCTCAAACACTCTTACGAAGCCTTCAACTCATCACAAAGAAGATTGGTATAACCCTCCTTCTCATTGCTAAACTCCATCATGTTCAGCATTGTTCATCTTCTTGCCTTAGATCCAGAAGATCACCATGGAGTTCATCTCCATGGATGATCTTCTACAGGATCAACATTATTTTCAAAGTATCTTTTACTTGCAAAGAAAACATTTTCAAACACTAAAAATCAATTTTCCACATCAAATCTCATTTTCAAGGATAAAATTCCCCTTCCCAAGCAGGAATGAAGTGGTCCTAATGTACCCCAGATGGTTTGATATAGTTGATTCACCACTAAAATGTCGAGTGATCACTAATCAAACGCAAGGAGGACAAGCATGGATGCCACTAAATACCTTTTAAAATCATGTTTTCTTTCAAGAGAAGTTGCTGTCCAGTAGCAATTTTCTAAGACGATCCATGGTCTAATTTTTGGACACAGATAAACTTGGAATTTGGCACTTTGTAACCAAC